>JACEFZ010027529.1:40000-410000 GCA_014155875.1 Cepaea nemoralis | reverse complement strand
TCTTTTGTTCTGTAAAGCTGCATTACTCCCGTGTTATTTTATATTGTTTGCTTAAGTATGGATGGTTTTGTGTCCTCGGTAGTGTAGTGGTTAGTATCTCCGCCTGTCATGCGGGAGACGGGTTCGACTCCCCGCCGGAAATTATTTCGGAGACTGCTTGGCCTCAAGGTATGGTGTCCGTCTCGAGTGCTGAAGGTCCCGGGTTCAAGCCCCGGTGATGACCGGGGTTTTTTCTCTTGAACTTCTAGTAATAACATTTTCCCTGGTATCTGGGTAGTGAGATCGAACGCCCGTGTGTATTGTTGCGAACGTAAAAAATCCCTTGGCAGTTGGAAATAGAAAAAGAGTAGCCTAATGGCGCTGCCCGGGCAAAATTTCGAGTTAAAAATCTACCCAAAGTATTTCAGGATCCTCGTCGGTGCTACGGAGTTCGTGCACTGAGATGTGTTTCTCCACACTCAGGTTTGAGTTAGGAGGAGAACGGGGCACTTATGGGTTGCACCCGTGTGCCGTGATGTTGATCCATCGACTAAACTAAACTAAACTAACTATGGATGGTATAGTTGGCTGGCTGTTTTATTGGTTGAATTGTTGGTTGGTTAGTTGTAAGATCTCCGGAATACTGAGGTCTAATTATTAAGCTTGATGCGTCGACGTCCAGGTCGCCTGAGCCATGGAGAAAGGTTGCCTCTATATAAATGAAGCTGATGTAAAGGTTGTCCTCCCAATCAGGTACAGAAATACTTTTTCTACGGAAAGGGCTCAGACAATCTAAATGTCAATGGGACTTAAGAATTAAACAATCTTCCAAAGAATTCGCAACCACCCACCGACCCATCCAACCAACCAACCAACCAACTAACCGACCAGTCGGCCAGCCATTCAACTAACAAACCACACAAACAACTAACCAACCAGCCAACTAACCATCAAACCACCCAACCAACAAAACAAACACCCACCCAGCCAGTCAGCCAGTCAGCCAACTAACCAACGAACCAGGCAGCCAGCCAATCAACCCAGCCATCTAACCAACCACTCAGCCAACCAACCAGTCAACGAATGTACGAATCAACCAATCAATTAACCAACCAACCAACCAACTAAATAAACAAGTGATTCTGTTTGGGTGACTAAACGGGTACCGAAAACCGTCAGCAGTGGTACTTATCAAGCAACATGGTTCTGGTAGGACATGATCGCCTACACCGCCAGGATGCTGTCGCTTGTTCAATGTTGTTTCGTGCATTCTTAAAAGCTTTCATGTTCTTTCATATACTATCATATGAACACGTTTTCATATCTCACTTCAGTGATTCTCTGCTTTGATATTTACTTTTCATTCTACAGATCAAAGTCAACTTTCCTAAATGCATCTCTTGAACTGCTTTCGACTATTAACAGTTACCATCCAGTAATTAATCATCATCATCACCACCACCCAGTGCCATCTTCGCAGCAAAGTATGGTCATTATGTTTCTCCAGTAGTTTCTGCTCAGAACCTTTCTATGACTTTTGTTTTTCTTTCTCTCGCTTTGAATTCGTACGTATTCCACACAAGTGCTACTATTACTGGTAGATGCTACTACTAAAGAGTGCACCGGACTGATGTTTGCCCCTGAATTAGCTTTCCCTATCACCAATGTCTCTCGCCATCAGGCAAACCCACCCCGACTTCAGAGATAATTTACGTCCCCAAGTCAAGGACGAGCAGTCAGTATTTTAGTCCCACTGACAGGTGTAAGGGTTGAACCCGCTACCTCGTCATCTGAACACTCACCGGCTGTTCAAAAATGAGCTCTCTTATATAGTTGGTTACGGTAACATCTCTCTGGTTAGTTGCATATCCTTTACAGGACGTTGCAGTCAACACCGGCATTGTTTGCTGTTGTGATCTTCTTGCAAGTTTACGTTCTGTAGTTTTCCATTGCTTTCTAAACGACCAGCACCCACACCAGTTCTTTAAAAAAAAACACAACAACGCAACGCGATCTGCTGCCAAATGGCGCGCAACTGTGTTTCGCGTGTATGCGGGTTCACGAACCTCCGCCCCACTAATTGATAGAAGCGCTAATACTTGAGTCATCGGCTCCGCTTGTTTATATAACCAGTAACCAGTTGGTCTAGTTTAAAGGGAGAGGTGAACCATGTTGTGTTCCTTGGCTTGCGTAGTTTCTTGTTTACTTGCAATAGATTCCAGGTCATAAACAAGTTGCTTGAATTGACAGCGGACTAACGGACTCATACGTAAATACAGGATGTTTAAAATGGAGCTTGGTGTTTGCAGAGTTGTCCGTGCGTGCATGTATGCGTGTGTGTGCTCGCCTGCGTGTATGTGTATGTGTCAATGAACTGATAAATGGTTAGAGTGATTCACAACTGAGCAGTATATAATTACATAAAAAATTAATTTTAGATCCCGAGGACACAATAAAAACAAACACATTACATACCTGACGAAGGCCTCAGTCCTCGAAAACAGAATAATCAGCAGGCTTTCCCATGGTATTCCCATTGGAATACCATTCACATGGCAAAGCCTGGCAGGTTTGTCCATGGGGCATAATTTTCTGTCCCATTCCATCCCATCCCATGGTAATTTATGTCTGTCCCATCCCGTCCCATCCGATGGGACCTTTCCCATGGTATTCCCATGGCCAAGCCTGATAATCAGCGTAGAGGTAAATAAATTATTATTATATAATACTGTTATACAAACTAAGGCAAATATAAATAAAATAAACATGAACACAACACAACCGTCAGATGTTTCGGTAGTCAATAATTTTGTGTAGAATAAAACAAACATACATATAATTACATTAAAACCCAATAAATTTACACTAAAACCAATCATAAACAAGTCAACAGAGGGCTTGGCATGAGTTGAACAAAAGAGTTTGATCCATTGGGATAATAAAGGCATAAGAAGAAGAAGAAACAATTTCGCACTTTAGAAAACTTCATGATAGCGGACATATGGTGTTTTTTAGAACACACATTCCTCATAAGTAACACACAGACAACCAGATAGCAACGCCAAAATAAGGCACCACTCTCTTACACAAAATCAGAATCTAATAAATGGATACATTCTTGTAATAACACTTTAACTCTCAATCTTGTGACGAAGTCTCCAGCTTCCCCATCATCTTTTGCTTAATTTGGGGAAGAATCCTTGTAAACCCCTTATGTAATTATAGAAGAATTTAATTGCGTTTTTATTCCTATATATCTATGTATAGATAGTCCATGGCTATAGCATAAATCTACTGCTAATTGACGGTATTAGTTTAATATGAAATAATACGTTATAGTAGGATTGGGGGAGAGGCTGAATTTACAAAGCCAAAGCTACAAATTTGGCTACGACTATTGCACAATTTGGTCGGATAAAGTAAAGGAAACGAACTCCCTGGCACTGACCACTTCCGGTCAGGAGAAAAATAGCTAAAATCGTTCTTTCGCAATCTAGACGTTGGTGCAAAAACATCTGCTAGTCGCTAGGCTCTATAAAATACTTATAAAGTGTTAAGAGTTTTATCTTTGGCACGTATTACGGCCATAAATATATTTACAATATATTAGAGAGATACCTAGAGCAAAGTTTTTGTACCTGACAAGTTCGGTCAGTAGATTAGAAGGATTTGACACCTTCAGCGCCCAGCTTTAGATGCGCCAACCTGTGTGACTCACTCATTGTGGAGCATCACTCACCATCTCACTTATGCCTACTAACTAGGGTTTACATGCACTGTGTAAGCCGGAGAACCAGAAGATAAGTGGCCAAACTTACCGTTGGCCACCACCACCACCATCATCATTCAACTCAAAATATTCTATAGGCCAAAGAGTTCGTCAATGATTAGACAGTCTAGTAGATTCAACCCATATTAGATGTGCAATAGGATACAGGGAAGTGTATCCCTTTTTATGTACAGGGCTGCCTCCAGTGGAGCACCCAAAGTGTTATCATATATTAAATGTTAATGTGATTTTAATTTTACAAACTCTAGTTGTTACCTAATTAACCTTAGTCATAGTAGAGCGAGAAGATATGAAAGTTTGTCTCTGTTATATATTTTACTCTGTCTTTCTCCGTGTCGGTGAGAGGGATTAGAGTTGGGGGCTCGAGCTTTGTTTTATTTCAGGCAACGTAGCTAGACAACCTTGGCAGACTGTCTGTATCAAACCAGTATAGTTGTACGCCATTCCTGTCTGCCTGAACACTGTCAGAAGATTAGACTGGTTCTGGGACCTTTACTCTGTCTAGAATTACGAGCTATTCAGTCTCGTCTTCTCCAGTGACTTATTTTTCTATTCTTAGAAAGTCTATCCGCAGCACGTTGATAGATTCCTTATCATCGTAGCTGACGCTACGCTACAAGTGGTTGGCTATCGTCCGGTCTAGATAGTTCAAACTTTCAATCTTCTTTCACTAGAGATTCTAGTAAGGTGTTGCCTCACAGTAGATCTCAATATTAAACTATACTAAGTAAAACTTAGATAAAATAATAGTGACAATAGGTAGTATAACATAGCATAACTAAACTACTAGATAGCCAATATAAGATAACATAATATAACATAAGTTAACCTGGTTCCAAAAAAAAAAAGTTAGGGACAATATCATAAGTGAGTGTGGGCTGACGGGTAAGTCCCTGTGTTGTATCGTCAGTTGTGTATGTGCATACTGTCAGTGAATTTATTACTTGCATAATTTCAGGACAGATCACTTAGTGGTGAGTAAGTGTATTTCAGGGTGCTTCACATTATCCCAACTTTGTTACCAAATAATGTCTTCCGAAAAGCCACCTACGAAAGAGGAGTTGAGAGAAGAAGGAACTTTGTTAGGGTATGAAGGTGTCGAATTGGGCAAATATGTAAAAGAAGCAGAACGAGAGTGGAGAAGGGAACAACGGGACATTATCAAAGACAGAGAGAAGGAAGCAAGAGAGGAAAGAATTAGAATTGCAGAAATGGAATTCAAAGAGAAGATGCGACAAGCTGAATTGGACAACCAGCTGAAGCAAACGGAATTGGACAACCAGCTGAAGCAAGCGGAATTGGACAGACAGTTGAAGCAAGCAGAACTGGAAATGAAGAGGGAAGAACAGTTGAGACAGCATGAATTGGAACTAAGGAGATTGGAGTTGTTAAATCCTGATGCTTCCAGGTACAGTAGTGCTAGTTCTCTCCATCACAGTAGTGACATTTCTTCAGGACCGTCTCTCGCCCAAGGATCCATGAGCTTCCCTCTGGCCCACTTCAACCCGAAGGAGGATCAGATGGATGAATACCTTGATCGCTTTGTCATCATGTGTGAAGCTTACAATCTGCCTAAAGAGAAATTTAATATCAAACTCTCCCAAGGACTCCGCGGCCCGGCTTTTGATGTATTCACAAAGCTTCCGCCTGGTTTTGAGCAGGACTTTGATACCCTCAAAAATGCTCTCTTACAAAGATTTGAATTAACCTCTGAAGCCTACAAGCTGAAGTTCCGTACAGCCAAAAGATCTCAGGGAGAATCGTTTGCGCAGTTCGCCTCACGACAACATACGTATTTTACGAAGTGGGTAGGACTGAGCAAATTTGATTCTACCTACGAGGGGCTACAGGAAATGATGCTTGCAGATCAATTCAAAGAGGGTCTCCCGAAAGCTCTCCAAATGTTCATAGCTGAAAATGGTGGAGTTAGATTAGAAGAGATAATTTCACTAGCCGAAAGGTATTTAACGGCACATGGTGAGGCAGGTACTGCTAAACCTAGTCATATGGATAAGGCCCAAAATAATCCTTCAAATCACAAGAGTTACCAAGCAAATGACTCTTCAGGTAAAGACACCAGAGGGCACACTGGAGGTCCGCGCCAAAATCCGGGTTTTCAAAACCCAACTGCACCAAAACCACCAGCAAACAACAGTGGATGGGGTAAGCCTTATTGCAAGAATTGCAAAAATAATGATCACCACACGAGCGTGTGCAGGAATAAACCCCCAACCCAGTATGCTGCCTGTATGACGACGGGGATGAGTACACGAAATGACATAGTTTCAAGTAATGTAAACAGACCTCCCACAGTCGAGACTATTGTGGTGAATGGTAGTCCGGTGCAGTGTCTCTATGACACGGGATTGCAATATGATGCCGTCATAGCTAGCCAGTTAGTGAAGCCCTCACAGCTGACCGAAGAAACCGTAGCAGTTACGGGTGCTACCAGGAGTTCCCAAACTATTACGGCTAAGATAGCTAAAGTAAGGGTGAATTCCAAGTATGTCCAGGGTATTATTTCAGCTGCAGTGCTTGAAGATCCCATATACCCATTCATGTTAGGATGCAAATATGTGTATTTAGGGGAGCCTTCAACACCTATAATAATGGCTGCAGTAGAGACCCGAAGTCAGGCTGCGAAGGCGGAGCCTGCACTTTTAATCAACCCACTACCTCGGGAGATTAGGGCTGCACAAGCGGAATGTCCCACCTTACAACCGTGTTTTGGCAAACTGCCAAAAGCTAGAAATCCACTCGTAGCGGGGAATTTCTATGTGAAGGACAAGTTGTTATACCGTAGAGCTGGAACTACGGGGACCGACCACGGGCAACTTGTCGTGCCAAAACCTTATCGGGACCAAATCTTACATATGGGTCATACGATATCTTTCAGTGGGCATATGGGGGTAGGGGCCACTACTCAACGTATTGCTTGCCACTATTTTTGGCCAGGGATGACGGCTGATATCCACCGGTATGTCAAGTCGTGCCCAGAATGCCAACGGGTCTCCCCAAAGCATTGGACTGCGCCGGTTACCTTAGGGGAAATGCCAATATTGAGCACACCATTTGAGCGAGTGCCCGTCGACATTGTAGGTCCGCTGCCTCGATCTAAGAGGAAGAACTCCTATATCTTAACCCTGGTCGATACATGCACGATGTGGTCTGAAGCCATACCTCTCCCGGGAATTGATTCCAAGAAGGTAGCTGATGCCCTTGTGAACATTTTTACTAGGGTGGGTTTCCCGAACCAAATATTAACCGATAATGGGTCGCAGTTCCGAGGGAAACTGATGGAAGAGGTGTTCACGATGTTTCGAACGCGCCACATCCATACCAGCCCTTATCACCCTCAGTCAAATGGGGCAGTAGAGCGGTTTAATGGGACCATAATGGCTATCCTGCGAAAGTTAGCTCAGGAGGAACCAGAACAATGGGATGAATACCTTCCAGCTGCGCTTTTTGCTTACAGGGAGGTACCGCATGCTTCCACAGGACTCCCACCGGCCACGTTACTATTTGGTAGGCCTATTAAAGGACCATTAGAGGCCTTGATGAGAACCTGGACAGACGAGACCGTTGATGAAACAGTCATCACCGCTTCCCACTATGTAGGGGAGCTAAAAAGAAAACTGGAAACGGGGTGGAAATTGGCCAATTCTAATCTCCGGCGAGCCAGGAAAAAACATGCCTCCTATTACAACAAGAAGACCAAAGAGCGAGCGCTAGAGGTAGGCGACAAGATCTTGTTATTATTGCCCCAGGGGAATAATAAACTGGAAATTAGTTGGCAGGGTCCTTTTCCCATCCTAGAGAAGGTGTCCCGGACTAATTATAAAATTTCTATTAGGGGTAAACCCAAAATCTTCCATATCAACTTATTAAAGAAATATGTGGAACGAGTAGGTGACCAACCGGTACATTTGATGGCATTGTCGGTGGCAACTGAGGTCGAAGGTGGAGAGGACTCAGGGGTGGAGTATCCCCTAAAGCCTCAGGAGACACTGAACGATGTCTTCATCAACCCTGACTTGGAGACGTCCGAGTCAGAGAAGATGAGACGAGTTCTACAATCTCACGCCCCGGTGCTAACAGATAAGCCCGGCCAGACTAAACTGGTCGAGTTCGACATGAAACTCAGTAACACAGACCCAGTCCGTCAAAAACACTACCCCGTTCCATACGCGAAAAGGGACGCGTTACAGGAAGAAATAAAATATCTTCTTAAGGAAGGGATTATTTCGCCATCCGAATCTCCGTATAGCGCCAGTGTCGTACTATTAAGAAAACCCAGTGGCGAGCATAGACTGTGTATTGATTACCGCCAATTAAATGGGGTAACAGAATTCCAAGCTGAACCCTTACCCGACCAGGGACTGTTATTTGCCAAACTAAATAAGGCTAAGTATTTTTCAAAAATCGACCTTAGTAAGGGCTATTACCAGATCCCGGTAAGGAAAGAAATTCGGCCATATCTAGCCTTCAGCACCGCAGATGGGCATTATGAATTTAATGTACTACCATTTGGGTTAAGCAATGCGCCGGGGGTATTCACCCGCATGATGAGGTTACTGTTAGAACCCTTACAAGATCCTAACATTAGCAACTTTATGGACGATATCCTCATTGCGTCAGAAACATTTGAGGACCATCTACAGTCACTCGACAGGCTGTTGGGAAGATTAGCAGAGACGGGATTGACCGCTAGACCTACTAAATGTCAGCTCGCCTTTAGACAGTTGGAGTTCTTGGGACATACTGTAACGCAAGGACATATGCTCCCGGAACAGAAGAATATTGATAAGTTGTTGAAAGCGGCCAGACCCAGGACAAAGAAAGATGTACGATCCTTCGTATCTTTGGGCGGGTTTTATCAAAAATTCATCAAAAACTTTAATGTCCTTGTGGCACCATTGACGGATGCGACAAAGAAAGGGGCACCAGAGCAAGTTAAGTGGACTCCGGAATGCGAAGAAGCATATACAGCATTGAAGGACAAGCTTACCGATAAACCCATATTACAGTTACCAGATTTGTCTCGCCCATTCACCTTGAGGACGGACGCGAGCAATGTGGGGATTGGGGCGACACTTTTACAACACGGCCGGGAACAGGCAGAAATGTTATTCCCTGTGGCGTACGCGAGCCGGAAGCTCAATGGGGCAGAGAAAAATTACTCTACCATCGAGAAGGAGTGTTTAGCCTTGGTCTGGGCTATTCAGAAATTCCAACCATACTTGTATGGGACAGAATTCACCGTGCAAAGCGACCACCAACCCTTGATGTTTCTTGCATCATCGAAACAACTGAACACCAGATTGATGAGGTGGTCTTTGCTACTACAACCGTACGCGTTTAGAGTAGAATACATCCCCGGTAGTCAGAATGTAGGGGCGGATTTCTTAAGTAGGCATTGTTCTACTGAAGAAGAGGGGGAGACTGGTTCATATGTCCCAGGGTTGTTGGAGTAAGTGCCAACAAAATCTGATGGGTGTGCTGGTTGGAGTAAAGCCCGAATTCTCGAGCTTTACTTTCAACGGTGGGCATATGTGACGAAGTCTCCAGCTTCCCCATCATCTTTTGCTTAATTTGGGGAAGAATCCTTGTAAACCCCTTATGTAATTATAGAAGAATTTAATTGCGTTTTTATTCCTATATATCTATGTATAGATAGTCCATGGCTATAGCATAAATCTACTGCTAATTGACGGTATTAGTTTAATATGAAATAATACGTTATAGTAGGATTGGGGGAGAGGCTGAATTTACAAAGCCAAAGCTACAAATTTGGCTACGACTATTGCACAATTTGGTCGGATAAAGTAAAGGAAACGAACTCCCTGGCATGACCACTTCCGGTCAGGAGAAAAATACTAAAATCGTTCTTTCGCAATCTAGACGTCGGTGCAAAAACATCTGCTAGTCGCTAGGCTCTATAAAATACTTATAAAGTGTTAAGAGTTTTATCTTTGGCACGTATTACGGCCATAAATATATTTACAATATATTAGAGAGATACCTAGAGCAAAGTTTTTGTACCTGACAAGTTCGGTCAGTAGATTAGAAGGATTTGACACCTTCAGCGCCCAGCTTTAGATGCGCCAACCTGTGTGACTCACTCATTGTGGAGCATCACTCACCATCTCACTTATGCCTACTAACTAGGGTTTACATGCACTGTGTAAGCCGGAGAACCAGAAGATAAGTGGCCAAACTTACCGTTGGCCACCACCACCACCATCATCATTCAACTCAAAATATTCTATAGGCCAAAGAGTTCGTCAATGATTAGACAGTCTAGTAGATTCAACCCATATTAGATATGCAATAGGATACAGGGAAGTGTATCCCTTTTTATGTACAGGGCTGCCTCCAGTGGAGCACCCAAAGTGTTATCATATATTAAATGTTAATGTGATTTTAATTTTACAAACTCTAGTTGTTACCTAATTAACCTTAGTCATAGTAGAGCGAGAAGATATGAAAGTTTGTCTCTGTTATATATTTTACTCTGTCTTTCTCCGTGTCGGTGAGAGGGATTAGAGTTGGGGGCTCGAGCTTTGTTTTATTTCAGGCAACGTAGCTAGACAACCTTGGCAGACTGTCTGTATCAAACCAGTATAGTTGTACGCCATTCCTGTCTGCCTGAACACTGTCAGAAGATTAGACTTGTTCTGGGACCTTTACTCCTGTCTAGAATTACGAGCTATTCAGTCTCGTCTTCTCCAGTGACTTATTTTTCTATTCTTAGAAAGTCTATCCGCAGCACGTTGATAGATTCCTTATCATCGTAGCTGACGCTACGCTACAAATCTCAATCTCATCATGTTCCTCTTGTACCTTGCGTTGTCGAGGTGAAGTATAAACTTCGTGAGAGTTCCCGATTATGGGCTTCATATATCGACATTCCCATGGATTCTGCTATTCCCTCCGTCCAACGTTTACGTGGTCGGCCTCTTCCTCTGTTTCCATCTGGTCTGTACATCATTGCTTGTTGTGGCATGCTGTTGACTGGTAACCTACTTGCAGACTTGCTGCTTTCTAATAAAATCTAGAGCAGCTTTAACCCCCACTTTAGTCCTGATTTCTTCATTTCTGATCTTATCTCTTCTTGATACGTTGAGTATTCTTCTCAGGAACCTCATTTATGTTGTTGTGATTTTTCTTTTCTCTTTTTCTGTCATTGTCCAGGTTTGGCATTGGTAGCACAGAGTTGGTAGGAAGATTGTGTTGTAAAGTGCTTTCTTAGTAGTTATTGATACATGTTTGTTCTTTAGTATTGGTGCCATTTGTCCAATGAGTTGATTTGTCTTATTGCACCTATTTTCGATCTCGTCTTTTGATCTGCCATTTGAAGATATTATACTTCCCAGGTACTTGAAACTCTTCACTTGTTTCAAGGGATGTTCGTTTAGGTGAATTGTTGTTGTTTGTTCTTCTTTAGTTATAGTTATTACCTCTGTTTTGCTTGTGCTAATTTTCATGTTATGTTCCCTACACATTTCATTTAGGCTATTCATGTGATCTTGTAATTCAGCTTCTGATTTTGCTACTAGTGCTTGGTCGTCCGCAAACAGGAGTTCTCTAATGGTTAGATTTGCAGATGGTTCTTCTTCTGTGTTCTCGTCATGCGGTAGTCTTGCCGTCTCTGCAGTTCGTTTATTCTTCTTAGTTTTTCTACGAGCATTATGAAGATCCCCTGCCGGCTTGCTAGGCCAGTCGCAGGTTTAGGATACTAATCTGACCACAGGGAGTCCATCCCGTATGGCGAGCCATAGCCCCGTTAGCCCATGACCTCGCGGTCATGGTTGCCCGGTCTGCACCACGTGGAGGTGGGGGTTGTCTTGTGTAGTCTGCGGGTCATCGGCAGGCTACTAATTTTCGCTCTTCACCCCTCCTGGGAGAGGCTAGCCGATCCTAACCCTGCTGGCTGCAGGGCCAGGCGCATTCCACACCTTACTGACCCAACACTTTAACTTGAAACCAAAACAATACCTGAAGTTGGTGAGCAAAGGCTGCTGTTTGGGTATTATTGTAAAATTGGTGGCGAAGTGGTCAAGCCGTTTGACTCGGGCTCAGAAGGTTGTGGATTCGATGCAGGGTCGCGTCCTTCGGTTCACGAGTGAAATTTTTCGGAAACTCCTGTGGGTCGTTGCTGGAGCTATAGAGTTCGTGCTTTGTGCGACGCTTTCCGCGCTGCGGAAAGAGACTGAGCCAAATGGGATAAAACCCGGTGAAATGAAGTCGACCCTGTCGACTTTTAAGTGACTTTTTTTGTGAAATTGCAAGAAAGGGGAGGGTTTTGTTTATTCTTGTTGTTGTTGCTGTTGTGGTGGTTGTTGTTATTGTCAATACTCCCCACTGTTACTTTTTCCTCTATTGCTACCCCATATACAACACACAAAAACTGTTAAAAACCATGTTCTTTCATCTTGTAATAATGTTTAACGTCACTGATGTAAGTAAAATATCAATCCATAATTGAGCAACTACCCATCCTGTCTTGCTATGTCTAAAGTGAAAACTAAAGCTGGCTTTCTCACTTCCCTTTAAAGCTCTCCAGGCTGTAAACAGATAAACTGATAAAGGCTTAAGCTGAAAGTCTCCGCTTGGGTGTGCCTCAAGCATCGCATTTACACAATTATAAGTCTTAAATCCAGAGGGGATAGGGGGAGCGTGGGGTGGCGGGGGGGGGGGTAGTCTAGCATTGCCGAGGGGATATGAGTGCTCGTTCTTAAACATCAGGTGTGCTGCTGTCGAGGTAGAAGGTTAAACCTCTATATCGGTCAGTAGGACTAAAGTGTTGACTTCTCGTCCTTGACTTGGTCACGTAGATTACAAGTATCTCAGAAGTCGGAGTGGGTTCGCCTGATGGCGAGGGTCACTGGTAATAGGTAAAGGTAATCCTCCCGCACTACTTGAAGTAGTGGAACGTGTATGGACTACGCTTGAGTTCAAAATGAGCGAGCATAAACAAACAAATCCCGATCATGTGTTTCTGCCCTGGCGGTACAGATCCAATGTGTGGAATCAATATAGACACCTGTTTCAACAAAAGTGAAAATTTGGTTCAAGGCACAATTTTCTTCTTCAGTGAAATCACCTCTGGAAATTCTTTTTGCATGTGCTCTCATCTGCAAACGCGGCTTCGGCTGTGGCTTCAGTGCTTTAAAAAAAATAAAAAATTGTGGCGATTCTATAACCATTAATGCAGTGGCAATTAAGACCGAGGAAATACATTCTGTTAAGAATTTGGGGTATTTATTTTCTACGATACTCATAAAGCAAGAGTATTTTCCACAGTTATGAGTAAACTACATCCCAATCTTTCCGAGATTTTCCATCATGTATTCAACAAAATCTCAGTTTCTTCAGTTTCTCCAGGGCTTGCTTCTAACAGTATAACTGTCAAAAACTGTCATTTACTGCCAACATTGTACCTTGCGGTGTATGGCAGAGGCGTCTTTGAGCTTGAGCAAAATCTTGAACAAAATCTCAGTTTCTTCAGTTTCTCCAGGGCTTGCTTCTAACAGTATAACTGTCAAAAACTGTCATTTACTGCCAACATTGTACCTTGCGGTGTATGGCAGAGGCGTCTTTGAGCTTGAGGAATAAATGCCGCCTGGCTAGTGCAGTCGTCGCGAACTGTGCAGGTTAGAATTTTCTTTTTTTGCCCCCGACAGAAAAAAATCCCACACCTTACCGAGGGATCGAATGCGGGTCACCCGAAGGGGAGTCAGGCGTTCTATCACTCGGCCAGCCGCTTCTAACTGTATGCACAATCTTATTAATAAAACCAATTACATGTTAATAACAGCCAGATAAAACAACAGATGTTAGATTCAATTAAGACATTACTTGAGATTTACAAATCTATATTCATCGTAGTGCAACACTAACTCAGCAGAATGCATCTCCCATCTCGGCCTGTCCAAAATTCTTGACCCTTTGTCAGTTTCCCTGCCTAGTTCATTCTTGTGTCCAATATATGTTAAATGTACATTGCATGTCCTCCTGCTAGTTGACCCCTGTCTCTTGACCCCTGTCTCTTCTTTCAGGAATCAGACGTTCACCGCTGTGTTTTCCCAAACCCCTGTGGCATCTACGAGTAACATGTCCAAAGTATTTTAGTTTCAGAGTCATGGTGAAGTTTATGAATCTGTTTTATTGTGTGTTCAAATCTTTTAGAACGTCAGTATTTGTATTCAAGGGCCTAAATTTTCTTCTGTAGTTATTGCCAAATGGTCCATAATTCTCGTCCACGTGTTGCCACAGGAAAGATGCATATTCTCAAATATTTGGCTTTTAGTGTTGTGCTCATTTCCATTCGATTCGATATTTACGGAAAGGGGGTACATTAAAAACAAAAATAAGAATTTGGCCTCGTTCAACCTGGTTCTGCAGCATAGGTTATAAGTGAGGTCCGTTTTTGTGTGTAAATTGTGACTATCTTTCCTTTCTTTGCTCTCTTTCGAGTTAGTCCTAAACACGACTGGTTATGTTTCCCCCTCTGTCCTCTTTGGGTTCGGTGGGGTCTTATGGGGCTAACTCCAATTCCAATTCCAATTTTCAAAACAAAAATTCCAAATTCGGTCTCGTCCAACCTGCCTCCTCAGCGTCGGTTATTGTTGAGATCCGTGTGTGTGTGGATTGTTAGTCCTAATTCATACTGGTTTTATTGGTTCCGCTCTGTTTGTCGGATAAAGTTCTGTTGTGCTGTCTGGTTATTTTCTTCTGTTTTACGCTGTGTTGTTCTCACCGAAGCTGGTCCCGGTCAAGTTAAGTCCCCATAAGGGCTCCATATTGGCAAAGGCAGAGAATTTAAGTGCAGTCTCAAGTTGTTCCCCCGGTCAGCTGCCCGTCCTCTACATTCGCTTTCTTGTTTTCTTCATCGGTGTATGGGTTGGTGCGACAACAAGACGACCAGGTCTCCCTGTCATCCCCGTTCAGGAGCCCTTCCGTAAGAGCCAACTCACCATCCTGTCACTTACCCCGCAACTCAGCATTAAAAAAAAAAAGTTAGGGTATATATGTACATATACGCACATGCATTTTTTTTAAATACATAAAATAAACATAAATAAGGGGGGGGGGGGGGTGAAGCTAACGCTTACTGGAATTTTATTTTTTGCTTTGAGTTGGTACTGGTGAGGACCGGCCCTGAGGAGGACCTGCCAGATTCAGTAGCCCCCCAGTTGTTCGTTGCTTTCTCTGAAAGAACTGGTCTTGAACTTATTTAGTCCTCACAAGGCTGAGTTTGTGCCACAGGCTGTTTAATCTCGGCATTGCTATGGTTGGTCCTTCTTCTGACTTCTTTTGAAATCTACATTGTTGGGGTTATTGGAGAGGAAGGGGGAGAGGGGAAGGGCGCAAGCTGTTTAAAGGTTGTGACATTTTCAATGTTGTCATTGTTGATTGTAAATATTGGTGGTGATACCTGGAAACCGATTTTTGTTAGTTCAAAAATAGATTTAGATTTAGATACGTCGATCTAAGTAGGTAAATTTATTAACGTGTTCTATATTCTTTTCTTCTTTTGTGATTTCAGTTGTTTGTAGCGAATATATTTTAGTCTATAATTGTCAACAACATTATATATTACAAAGGCATCAATAAGGTTGCCATAGATCTTCCGTGAAGTAGGATGTAAACTTCTATTCATTACATCATTTCGTTGCTAGCTTGGTTCATCAGCTGTAACTTATATTTCTTATTCTTAATATCTCTCAAGCCTTTTCGACCGTATACACAGTTTTATTTTTATTTTTGCGCCCTCCATCCTCATTATGTTCATGGTGCTCATTTACGTTACTGTGTTTAGTTCGAAACTTTCCAGTTATGTCTGATGTATCTTATCGTGTTACTGGTGTATCTTCACTGCATTACCTTTACGTTTTGTTTCTTCAGCTGCTACTGTTTCTATCCTTTTGCGTTTAAGTTTCTTCTTTCCTGTCATGTCTAATTCTGAAGCTTGTAATTCCATCAATTTATTGTTATCCTTAAAGCACGAAGACGTATATTTTACGCTGCTTGTATCCTTTTCTCTGGTCTTTTCTTACTTTCTTTTTAATATCGCTAAATTCCTATTATAGGTGACACCGTGGTCATCTAACGACTCAGTTTCTTTCAGTATTGTTTGGTACGTTTGTTGTCTTTTAACAAGACCTGAATCAATTCATTCCTCTTCTTCACTGTTATCAGAGCTATCTTCCGGCACAACGTACATGGTCAATTTTTCTCTTTATGTCCCTCACTTCTTGTGTTTCTAATCGACACTTCGGCGCCAGCACTATATTTTTATAAAGAGGATCACTTTTACTCGATGGTTGAGGCTCTACGTTTGCCGACCAGTATTTTTCTGGTTCCACTTTGACATCATACATTGGTCCCGCTTGTTTAGTTGTCTGTATTTGGGTTTCTTGTTTCACTTTCAGGCTGCTAGACGTCTTGTCTGTTGTGCCTTCTTTGTTACTTATCTTCGCGACCAGTGTCCTCTTAAGGATTTGACGTCTTCGCTATTAGTTGACCAAGTCCATCTTCTCTTATTACTAGGTCTTTCAGATGCGTTACCACGCGTCATCTGGTGATGATCAATTTCTGGTAATTCATTGATGTATTTCAATACATCGCTCTGTGCCTCAATCACTGTGTTTAGTCTCAACCATATTCACACATATTCTCAATTTATTGTGCTTATTTCGAAACTGTCCAGTTATGTCTAATGTATCTTATTGTGTTACTGGTGTATCTTCACTGCATTTACCTTTACGTTACAGAGACATCTAGCGGTTCTGAGAACGACGAACATAACTACAGAGAGTCAACAACAATAAGTCTAGTATTTGGCTGGGATTGTGGTTGTAAGATGGGCCTGCGTGCCCAATTTGGAAACCCTTCTAAAATAAAGATCAATCAATCAATCAATCAACCAATCAATCAATCAATCACCTCTGGCTTTGCCTTAACACGGTTAACAGCTCAGCTATAATAAGATGATTATTTATTCCACATGTTTCACTATCGAACGTTTGTTTCTTCAACTTGTCAGTTAGATTTGAAACTGTATTCACTACCACTTTTAAGTTATTTTGCAACCCTGTCATATGTCTAATGTATCTTTGTACCTTACTCATTGTAGCATATGTTCTTACCATAATTTACATTTAGTAATATCACAACAACACACATAATCGTAAAACTGCAACCGTGACCTGCTTGACTACTTATCTAATGTAGACAGGTCTTGACTTGATCTGTGAGTTGAACTTGTCTTACAGAATAGTAGTATACTGCTAATTTACTATGAGCTGTCACTTCCGTTGAATCAACAACTCTAGTTCTAGGTAACCTTAGCTGCGACGTAACAGATGTCTTTTCCTGGATCGCTCTGTGTGTGTGTGTGTGTGTATATATATATATATATATATATATATATATATATATATATGTGTGTGTGTGTGCGCGCGCGCGTGTGTGTGTGTGTGTGTGTGTGTTTGTATATATATATGTGTGTGTGTGCGTGTGTGTGTGTGTGTGTGTGTGTGACTCGTTGTGTGTAAAACAGTTTGTGACTAACTGTACTTAGGAAATGTTTTTGTTTGTTCGTTTGCTTTGAACTCAGGCATAAGTTCATACATGTGTTGCAGTTTCTAGTGCACTAAAATGGTTTTTGTGTGTGGATTAGCTGTTCCTGTTACCAGTATCCCTCGCCATCAGACGAACCCGCTCCGGGTAATTACACGTGGACAAGAAGTCAACATTTTAGTCCAACTGACCGGTGTAGGGTTTGAATCCGATACCTAGGCATCAGCATAGCGGATGTTTCAAAAACGAACGTTCTTATCCATTCGGTTATGCTGACTCCAACGTTGAAAACAAAAGTGAAAGTCGCCCCTCCCTTCCACTTCAACTCCGGAAAATAAGTGTCAGTCTTTATCACCAAATCTGTCTCTCTGATGAGATTCTATGCTGGTCACGAGGCACCAAATCTGTCTCTCTGAAGAGATTCTTATGCTGGTCACGTGGTGCCAAATCTGTCTCTCTGATAAGATTCTTATGCTGGTCACGAGGCACCAAATCTGTCTCTCTGATGAGATTCGTATGCTGGTCACGAGGCACCAAATCTGTCTCTCTGATGAGATTCTTATGCTGGTCACGTGGTGCCAAATCTGTCTCTCTGATAAGATTCTTATGCTGGTCACGAGGCACCAAATCTGTCTCTCTGATGAGATTCGTATGCTGGTCACGTGGTGCCAAACCTGTCTCTCTGATGAGATTCTTATGCTGGTCACGAGGCACCAAATCTGTCTCTCTGATGAGATTCTTATGCTGGTCACGAGGCACCAAATCTGTCTCTCTGATGAGATTCTTATGCTGGTCACGTGGTGCCAAACCTGTCTCTCTGATGAGATTCTTATGCTGGTCACGTGGTGCCAAACCTGTCTCTCTGATGAGATTCTTATGCTGGTCACGTGGCACCCAATCTGTCTCTCTGATGAGATTCGTATGCTAGTCACGTGGCGCCACATCTGCATCCTCATCTATAGCACAGTTGATGAACTGACACCGTTCGTACGAAACTGATGTCACTGCACGTGAGACAGCAGCAGTGTTGAGGATACACGTTATATCGACCTTCATGAAAGCCACACTGTCGATCACAATTAGTAGAAATACAGATACCGTTGTTTATGATGCTTCAACGTTTATTGTACAAAAAGTTCGGTATCGCTCTGTTGTTCTGCCACAATGATTACTGACATGTTACCAAGCTTATTTTTGCCACATTGATATATTTGCGAGTGGATCCGTGATCGCACAGTATCAGTGGTTGTATATCTGCTGCTCTTTGGCTTTTTCTGGCTGCTCTCCACACTATTAAAGATATAGTCAATTTTCTCCCTTTCTCCACTACTCAGTCTTGGTTCCTACTGTTACCTATATCCCACAGTCTTCACTCTCTACGCAACAACGTGTTATCACAGTGTGAACATGACTTAGCCGTAGATCGTTAGTGGTTGACATCACTACAGATGACAAACTCCGCGTTGTATTGTATAAAAGGTTTATTGGTTCAATCCATTAAATTTTATGCTGCCGATGTACATGCAGACATATTTGTTTATCCCTTCATGGCTGAATCCCCAGTGACGTGTGTGCAACCCCTGGATACTTAAACCCATTTGTGCTCACACGTTTACTAACTATGATTTCCCCATTAGTTAATGAATGCGCAGCATTCATTAACTCTCTACTACTAAGCTAACTCCCTTACTGTTATATACCTCCCCTTCTTCAAGAAGACTTTTTCTCTGAAAAAGTCTCAACCCCAACCCTTAAACACTTAACTCTACTGAAATATTTCTTGTTCTATACCACATCTGCCCAACAATCCCTTCACATATATTTCCTAATTCAAATCTCACCCTCCTATCTCATCATAGCCAAACGCTAACCAGAGACATACTTTATACAATGTCAATAATACAAAACTCTCTACAAAATTCTCTATAAAATTCTCCACAATAACTCTCTACAAAACTCTCTATAAGCGAACCGCTTTTAAAGTGTCCATCTAAATTATGATTGACAAAAATTGAAGATATTTTCCTTATCTTTTTCTCACTTACTCACATTCTCACTATTCCAGGATAGACAGAAAAAAAAGTTTAGTTTAGATTGGTTTGGTGAGCACCTAAGAAAGTTAGAAAGTAAGAAAAAGTAAGAAGTAATCACATTTCTCTTCCCATGCATTCTCAAAACTTTATAAAATAAAGTTCTCAAAATTTATCTTCATTGCCGTCAATAATAATTTTTCAAAAAGTTATGTTAATCCAAAACTACAACCTTTTGTATTATTCACCTCGTTAAATTAAACCATTCTTTCAAAACCTCCAAATTATTAATATACTGTCAAATACAGTGTTCTTCTTCCAGAGTCCACTTATGCCAAAATTCAACCTGGCATTCCCCCCATATTCTCCCATTAAACGCTGTTCAACCCAGCTCCTATTTCAACTCCCATTTACCCAGTATCGGCCGTCATTCCCCTCATCCATGGCTTTAAATCCATGTATTTACGAACCGTCTAATGCAGTCCCTAATTCAATCCCCAAAACCATTTTTAACGGTTTAACTCTTTCCAACCCACATGTAATTATCAATTGTTGCTGACAACCCCAGCCACTTTTAAATATACTCCTCCGTTACTTCCTCTACTATATACTGAGTTACTTCACTAATCACCAAAACTTCCCCCTTAAACTCAATCATGTTTCACCCTCAATTTATAACCGTTATACACGTTAAACAACTCAACTTCAAGTCACAAAATTCGTACAACGAAGCATGGCTCTTACTCCATGTTTCATATTTTCTGCAAGCTCCCAAAAACAACTCATCCTAAAAATTATTTTAAACACCCTCAGGGTAACTCAACAAAATAAAACCAAAGTTTTGTAAAAATAAACTGCTAAGTTAACATATCCTCACATTTTATAAAGAACAACTGAAGTCAAAACAATAGAGCAAACAATATCAACCC
This sequence comes from Cepaea nemoralis, assembly GCA_014155875.1. Taxonomy (NCBI): domain Eukaryota; kingdom Metazoa; phylum Mollusca; class Gastropoda; order Stylommatophora; family Helicidae; genus Cepaea; species Cepaea nemoralis. Next base: position 389,685 of record JACEFZ010027529.1, on the reverse strand, counting down.
CCTCATTCTTTGACATCATTTTATCCCCACGCATTAATCAAATTAAACATATGTGATGAAATGAAAAATCATATATACGTACACCATAATATATTATAACTACTAATCAATCATTTTCCGTCTAAGAAAAACTCAACACTTCAAACTTAAAAATCAAAATGATAATAAAGCATATATCAATCAGTCCTAACTTACTACAATATTATGTCTACTCATCCCGACAACTCTCAACAACTATTGATTAAGTTATTTGCTAACTTTCTTTCTTTGAAATTCACAAATACCGTGTCTAACTTCTTCTTCTATCTGCAATCTGCAGAATATTCTACCACGCTATTTATCACTTCTCCATTTTCTTAATAACTGCAAATATTTTTCTATAAGTGCAATATCTACATCAATATCGTCATCCTCCCGAGGCGAATTATCTTCTTTCATATCAGCATCCTCATCAGTTTCTGACTCTTCATCCATCTCTTGTTCCGCATCTGTATACCCATTACTAGCAACTGCTAATCTCTTCCTTTCTAAATCCAATCTAATCTTCCTATCTTGATGTCTTAATGAGTTTTGAAATAGTGGCATATCTTCATCACTTGAGGAATTTACTCTAAATTTCCTTTGCCTCTTAATTTCTCTTTCTTTCTGTCTATCTAACTTTCTTTTTACTGCCTGTCTAGTATTCATAAATGGAGCGTCTATTTGTCTTTGATTGATTCTTCACTATTATAACCGTCATACGTGTTGTTTTCCTCTGTCACGATTGTTTTTGGTATTGTTTCTTCTTGTTCACCAGTAGTAGATGCTGTTATTATTTGTTTTTGTACCAATTCTCTCCCATTTTCTATAGGTATTGGATATTCCGTTTGTCTGATAATCTGTTCATCTGAAAATATTTCTTCTGAATAATAATTATTATTATTATCCTCTGCATCTTTTTCCTCATTATCCCGTCTTAAGTGCTCTACATGTGAACGTGCAACATGCCCTGTAATTTGATTTTTAATAGTATATGATACTGGACCCTTTTTTCCTAAAATATAATATCCCGGGACCCAATGAGCATCAAACTTAGAGTTTTTCCTATGTTTCTTGTAATAAACTCTATCACCTATGTTAAACTCTTGTAAGTGTGCATTTTTATTTGTGTATTTCTTCTGTCTTTCTCGAGCCTTAATTATATTATTTCTTAAACGTATATGTGCTTTGTGCATTTCTTGCAACCTTGTTTCCTGAAAATCCTCCCCCATATATTTTCTCCTAGGCTTTAATAAATTATCAATTGGTAATATTGGTTCTCTTCCATGTACTAGGTAAAATGGTGAGAAACCTGTTCCTTCATTTTGGTGTGTACGGATCGCCCCCAATGCTATTCCCAAATAAAGATCCCAATCCATATCGTGTTCTTCTACATTTTTCGCCAGTATATTGTACAATGTTCTATGTTGTCTCTCATTTTTGGCATTCGAAGATGGTCTGTAGTATGAAGTTTTAATGTGCTTTATATTCAAATCTTTTAACAATTTTCAAACTTTCTATTTACAAATTCTTTCCCATTGTCTGTAAGTATTGTTTGTGGACACCCAAACCTTGGTATAAATTCTTGTAAAAGCATATTTATAACAGAATCAGAACTCTTGTCTGGAATTGGATAAACTTCTGGCCAGAGACTATATGAATCTACGATATGTAGTAGATATACATTTTCCCGATAATGTTTTTGGATGAGGACCTGAAATATCCAAACTTACTTTCTGCATTGGAAATTGAGGAATATCTGTATCTTGTAAGGGACATTTAATTATCTTCATGTTTCTTAACATACACTTTTCACATGCATCAACATATTCATATACGCTTTTAAATAAATTCGGCCAGTAATATTTACTGCTAATAGACTTAACTAACTTATCTCGTCCAAAATGACCATTATTATCATGATATGCCTTTAAAACTTCTCGTTCTAAATGTTTCGGAATATATTTTCTTAATCCCTCACCTTTTTCACCGACAAAATATAATTGATTGTCTTCTGTAGTTCTAAAAATTTCCTTTTAAAACTGTTTTCCCCTGTTTCTTTCAGTTTTCTTTTTATCTGTATATTTTTGGATCTAATTCCTGTTCATTTTTCATATCAAAATGCATCAACTGTGTATCTTCCTCTATCGATTCAGAATCTTGTTCTGTCTGTGAGCTTTTATAATTTATTTTAGCAGAATCTAATATATTTACTTGCCAATTCCTGTCGTCAATTTCTGGTTCTCCCTCATCTTGAGAAGTGGTTTCAGATGTTGTTGTATGTGGAATTCTAGACAATAAATCAGCGCATGTATTATGTTTTCCTGAAACATACTCTACTTTAGCATTGTATCCCTGTAAATTTAATGCCCACGTTTGTATTTTCCTATTTTGTATTGGTGCTTCTAATATAGACTTTAATGGCATGTGATCAGTTTTAATAATGAAATTGGCGTTATGTAAGTAGTAATTTATTTTTTGGAGAGCATAGTGTATAGCGTAAGCCTCCTTCTCAATAGTCGCCCATTTTCTCTGAGATTTGCTAAGTCTATGTGACAGGAAATAGATTGGTCTTTCATTTTAACTCCTGGTATTCCTGAGTCTTCTCCTTCAAACGGTTGTGTTAAACATGCTCCTATGGCGTTATCTGAAGCATCTGTATACAAAACTAATTGTTTATTTAAATCTGGATGTGTCAATAGTGGAACTGTTGTTAAGCTATTTTTTAAAAAATCGAACGCCTTCTGACAATCTTCAGTCCACTTAAACCTTGCATATTTACAGGTCAATTTTATAATAGGTTCTGCTATCTGTGCAAAATTTGGAACGAAACGTCGATAATACCCGGTCATACCTATAAAAGCTCGAACTTCTCTTACGTTGGTCGGAGAAGATAAATCTCTAATCACTTTAATTTTATTTTGATCAGGCTTAATTCCCTCTCTACTAATAATGTACCCTAAATATTTGGTTTCTGTTTTTAAGAATTCACACTTACTCAATTTCAACTTAACATCGTGTTTTCTTAGCCTGTCAAATACCAATTTTACCTGTTTTAGATGATCTTGTACGTCTCCTGATGTATATATTAAAATATCATCTATATATGCCAACGCAAACTTTTGAAACCCATGTAATACTTCATTCATTAATAACATATAGTGAGATGGAGCTGTACGAACTCCGAATGGCATTCGTAAAATTCGTAAGAACCCATATGAGTACAGAAAGCACTTTTCTTTTGAGCATCCTCCGACATCGGGATACACCAGAATCCTGATCTTGCGTCTAGTGTAGTGAAGAATGTAGAGCCATTAAGTAAACCCAAAATATCATCAATTACTGGCAATGGGTACGCTACATTCTTAGTGATTTTGTTTAACGCCCGATAGTCACAACAGAATCGATGTGTACCATCAACTTTGGTCACAATTACAATCGGAGATGACCACTCAGACTTCGATCTTGTTATTATTCCCGCTTTTAACATATCTTCAGTTGCCTTCTCTACAATATCTCTGTTTCTTAAAGGAGTTCTATATGGTTTTAAACTAATTGGTGGATGATTTCCAGTGTCTATTTCCATTGTAACTGTACTAGTTTTTCCCAATTCTAAATCATTAATTGCAAAAACGTCTTGATTTTCATTCACCAATTGTTCTAATATTTCTTTATTCTCCGGTGGGGCTTTTAACTGTGATAACAATTCTTGTTTTCTTGTCCTTTTGTCAACTGTATCCATTTGAGATGGATATTTTTTGAATGTATGGATCAATTCATCATTTCGTCTTTTCCAGCTTCTTTTATACTTATTTCTGACATTATTTCTAACCATGGGGGTTTCTGAATAATCATTTCCCAACATGTTTTCTTTTTCTATAGTTAACATGTTATCATTATTATACGCTACTTTAGCGATTACACAGCCTCTATATAATTTAATATTTGTTCCTGTATTGTTTAGGAGCATCACTGGAAAGCTGAGGTGTTTATCTAATATTATTAACCCATCGGTGACTTCCAATCCAGGTTCATCTATTATTTCTCTCTCTCTAATTCCGTTATTTTAACTGTTTGTTCAACAGAAAAGTACGGATTTTTTTTCATTTTTGCCTGTATTAAATTAACCGTTTGTGGTTTCAAATTCATGGTCGTTTTGACTCTAACTAGTGTCGACACGTGCATATCCTCTTCTAAATCTACGTAAACATCTTGGAATTTTAATTTATGCAAATCAAAAAAAAGTCTCACCCCATTTTTCAATAAAAAATCTCTACCCAATATCATATTTCTATTTAAATCCTTGACTACATGGAACATATGCCTAACATTTATCCCTCCTAATTTAAAATTTATCATCGTTTGTCCAAGCACTTCTAATTTGTGTCCAGTTACCGAATGAAGATTCTCCTGAATTCTAAATATTTAAAAATTTTTTAATATTCGATATAAAAATATTTCTTTAATCACGCAAACTTGCGCTCCCGAGTCAACTAATGTTCTAATTTTATATTTCCCTATTTCTATTATACATGAACTAGGATCAATCATATTTAGTGACAACTGTTTTATCTCCCCAAGTTGAGGCCACTTCTTATGTTTTTTTTTATTTCTAAATGTCCTATTATACTCACCATTTGGGTTCTTAATATATTTATTCATCTTTTGGACCTTACTATCTTCCCCCCTACTGCCAATCCTGTTTAGTAAGCGGGATGCCAATTTCCCTGATCTCCTGACCTTCTAAAATTTCTCTGCACCTCTCCATAATTCCCATTTGATGATCTACTATTTACAGTTCTATTCTGTGTACTAGTCTGAGCACCTCTATTATTTTGTGTATTCGATTGGACACGTCTGTTATCACAGAAGCGAAAAATGTGTCCACGTTGGTGGCACCCCCAACAAACCACATTTGTGTTATTTGTGTTACCTACCATGTTTCTTACAGTATTTCTCACTTGTCCTTCTCTACCTTGATTATATACGTTACTGTTTCCTTGTACCATCTGTATTTCTCCCCTTCTTCCTCTCCATCCATATCTATACTGTCCTATTTCCATTGGTTCTTCAATTCTATCTTCCGAACTACTACCTAACTCTCGTCCTACCCTCAATCTAAACCTTCTCCTCAAGCTTTCTTCTCGTATAGCGATATCTACAGCTTGTGACAACCTTGCAGGATTCTCTCTCATTAATTGAAATTTCAATCCATCTGACCTAATCCCATCAACAAAAATCCCCACCAACATCCGTTCCACTTCTTCAGTCGTACATTCTGACCCAAAAATGACTCTTCAGCTAAATTGATCAACCTATCACTGTATAGCTGTACACTTTCTGTAGTATTTTGTCTCGTCTGTGGCAACACTGAGAATGCGTGTTGAGGGTCAGTAATTTCTGCATATTTATGAGCCAGGTCGTCTTTGAATTGTTCCCAGGTTTCACCTCCTCCAGTTTCTAGCTTTCTTCTTATATGATCAGAAACAGGACTTGTACTAGTTCTATAAGCTAAATTCTTTTTATCCTCATCTGTAGCGTTCACTAGATAAGCATGTTTCTCAATAGAAATAATCCATTTCTTAAATTGATTCGCCTGTCCATTAAATCTCTCGACATCATTGATTACACTTTGCTGTCTTAATACCACGTCCAACTTTGATATTGCCCCACCAACTCCACTAAGTACTTAAGAAAAATCCTGGGCTTCCATTCTAAAAAAATCTGTAATGGAAAGTACCAACCAATATAATATACTAATATTTTAAGACAATATTATCTTAAAGTAAGCAGCAAGAAATATTCTGTTCAATTGAGTATGTTGTTAATTTATATGAAATTATTCATTACCTATACTGCTCTGTCGTTTGTTCTGGGTTACCAACTGACGCTACCTGTCCTACGTCTATGGGTAGAAATGAAGTATGGTCCAATCGACAAAATGACGGAAGATGTTCCAATCGACCAAATGACGGAAGATGTTCCAATCGACAAAATGACGGAAGATGTTCCAATCGATAAAGTGACGGAAGATGTTCCAATCGACCAAATGACGGAAGATGTTCCAATCGACAAAATAACGGAAGATGTTCCAATCGATAAAGTGACGGAAGATGGTCCAATCGATAAAGTGACGGAAGATGTTCCAATCGACAAACTTGAAAGAGTATGGCGCCCAATCGACAAACTTGAAAGAGTATGACGCCCAATCGACAAACTTGAAAGAGTATGATTTCCTCACTTCAATCGAAGTCGGTGCCTTCTAGTCGTTTTCATGCCGCTGATTGTGCTCGTCTGGATTTGAAATTACAACGATCGAGACAATACTGATTGATTGATTGATTCGACTCACTTTAAGCGTTGGCCAAGAACTCCGGACTTTATCTTCAGACTACCAAGGTCACCTTCACTGTAGTTCAGACGATAACGGTAAAGTTTCAGCAAAACCATATTTCACGGCAGTATATCTGGAACATCCATACGTTTTGAAAAAAACGAGCAGGTCAACAATGGATTCAAGCTTGACGATGGCTGCTCTGTTTCACCACTCGGAACATTATGTGTTGTGTGGCGGTTCTAACAACGATCAACCCCATCACAAAAACTTGAAAATCCGACATAAATCGTTCCTCCAGAGTACACAACCTTCCATGACTTCTGTTGACTTTTATTTTCCAATTTGATTTATTTGAGGACCTCTGTGATCAGTGGTGACCGCGACAGCACGATTTCGGAATCTTGGTATACTCGGCGCCAAATCAAGTCATATCACAGTGTGAACATGACTTAGCCGTAGATCGTTAGTGGTTGACATCACTACAGATGACAAACTCCGCGTTGTATTGTATAAAAGGTTTATTGGTTCAATCCATTACATTTTCATGCTGCCGATGTACATGCAGACATATTTGTTTATCCCTTCATGGCTGAATCCCCAGTGACGTGTGTGCAACCCCTGGATACTCAAACCCATTTGTGCTCACACGTTTACTAACTATGATTTCCCCATTAGTTAATGAATGCGCAGCATTCATTAACTCTCTACTACTAAGCTAACTCCCTTACTGTTATAGTGTCTCCCCCCACTCGCGTCTTAAATACCCTTGCGATTGTATGTTGCTTATGCGATCTGACCCTTCTAGAAAGGTCTCGATCAGCAACGCGATCTGAAATCTGCTATATTTCTGACAAGATAGACAGGAGGATGTTCGGAAATCACGTTCCGGTGTTTCCCACATACTAATTTATTTATTGCTACTGGCCAAACGTAGTAAACAGTTTTACCTCCTGTACTCTCATACTCAACATTAGGTTTAGTTATTAGTGCTTCGACCTGATCAAAAAGTTGATGTGGGAACTATGGAGCATACTATCCTAGGTACGTTAATCCCTTGCACCCAATCTCTTTTGTTGCAGTTTTTTTAAGGCGTATAGTACGTAAGGGATCCTAACTATTGCAACTGCTTCTTTTATCGTCTGTACGTTTTACTTTCATATCGAATATTCTTTCTATTGTATTTATTATGTTCTAATAATATTTAGATTCTTCTGTTATGGAGACCATGCATTTTAAATAACAGACCACAACCTAAAACGTAATAAACACATTGGGAGGAAAAAAATAAGAAAGATTACGATTTGACAGCGAAGAACATTCCGAAGGCATCATATTTCACACGCATTCATCTTTGCCAGCAAGTCTCCCAAAAGCGGACAAGTATAGGAAATACGCGTAGATTTCTGGTTAGCCAGAACATAATTAATATTCATGTCGCTACTATATTTAAGAGAAACTCAAGAAGCATATATCTCTTTATTGTTTGCTTAGAATCCACTTTCATCCTTCAGGAAGAAGCTGGAAGTGCTCAGTACTTGTCTCTATTGTATTCTGAAACCATAGAGATTCGCGGTAGCGAATGGCTAGACGCCGGCCTTGTGATCATGGGTTCGGATCTTCATTGAGGCGGATGTTATATAGTGATATTGGCTTGCGGCTCCACCCTTCCTAAAAATGACATAGTGATATTGGCTTCCGGTTCCACCCTTCCTAAAACTGACATAGTGATATTGGCTTCCGGTTTGACCATGCCTAAAATTGATACCAGTAAATGTCTTGGGAAGTAAAGGCGACCGGCCTGACACTTACCACCGAGTGCCGATTGACCTATCTAAATACAGTGTGTATTTTAATGACTGTACAATGTTTGAAAATATTTCCAGTCCCAGTTTTGTATTTACCTATTATGTTGCATGAACTTTACAGAGGGTGAATACACAACTTGGACCGGCAATATTTTCAAACACTGCACAGTCATTACAAATACACCCTATATGTCCATCACCATACACCCAATGCGCCTTAAAGTGTGTAAAATGATCCCTTACTCACTTCACTAAATCATGAAACCGGTCATTTTGCTCATTATACTTTGAATGCATTTTCTATTGCCACAAATTATTGTGCATTTATTCTTGCAAATATACTATTTCACTTCAAACTCTAAATTATGTCAGCCTATCTATCTGTGTAGACGTCGATGTACAGAACAAGAACAAGTCAGTTTGGGGAAATCATCTTAAAATGCAAAACACGTGAAATGAGTACATACTTGTCCCCTGATCAACCAACTCTCTCTCTCTCTCTCTCTCTCTCTCTCTCTCTCTCTCCCCCCCCCCCCCCCCCCCAATTGAATCCACGTCACGACTGACTAATTCTTTTGGGCACTCCCTCGCTTTTAACTCAAGCGTAATCCATAATGGTGCTACTACTTCTATTGCACTGGACTGATACTGACGTGTGTATTAGCTTTTGCTATTACAAGTGTCCCTCGCCATCAGGCGAATCTGACTTCAGAGGTACTTGCAATTTACGTCCTCAGGTGAAGGACGAGAAGTCAGCATGTTAGACTAACTGGATGTTTAAGAACGAGCGCTCTGATCCATTCGGTCATGCTGACCTCCTGATTACCTATGAGTTTGCGGTTGTGTGGTGGGGAGACGCTGGCCAGCCGACCTGTGGTCATGGATTGCTTATGAGTGTGCAGTTATGTGGCGGTGAGACGCTGGCCAGCAGACCTGTGGTCATGGATTGCCTGTGAGTGTGCATTTGTGTGGTGGAGAGACGCTGGCCAGCCGACCTATGTTCATGAGGATGAATGCGCATTCAGGCGAGGCCCCGAGTCGACTCAGCCAGGTATAGTTACCAGGATAACAAGCGGTTAAAAGGGAAGAGGATCAGCTTCATTGCAGCGGGTGTTATCCCGTACAGCTCGGTCTCTCCCCACAGAGCAGCTAGCCACCGGCCGGATAACGCTGACAGGCTACCAGCTCTGCAGCTCTGCGTACGGCCATCTGGTGTCTTCGAGAAAATGGCAGTCGAGAGTCAAATTACGTAGTCAACGAAGGTACCAACTACCCCACCCTCCTTCTGAGCACGAGGTAGAGAGCATAACCTCTTGGCCCTTGAGGCCACGCTTAACTCTCTGATTCTCCAAGAGAGCCGGGTTTTTAAATTCTTTATTCCAGTTGGTTGCATATCCTTTACAGGACATAGCATTCAGCTACAACATGTGTTGACTGGTTAAGATTCCTAGTTAAGTTTACGTTCAGTAGTTTACCATTGCTTTCTGCAAGCCCAGCATTCATAATACCATTTTATGGAAACCAACACAAAGCGATCTGCTCCCAATTCGCGCGCATCTGTGTTTCGAACGCGGAATGCAGGTTTACGAATTTCACCCGCAACCTCTTCGCCACGGAGCCGGCGAATGGTATTCTAGCCCGCGAATAGTATTCAGGTACCAGGTCCATAACCTTGTAACACAACTGAAGAAAAAACGAATGATTCAACTAGCCTGTATGCATAATGTTAAGACAAGAGTAATAGAAGTAGTTCTGTGTGTATTTATAAACATCTAGATTAGAATGAAGGGAAGGTTAGATGTCTAGGTGTAAGTCTACCACTGGATCACTAGACAGTGCAGGTTTTTTCCCCTGACACAACCTCCAACCCCCTTCCACAAGCCCCCCCCCCACCCCCCCCCCCCCCCCCCCCTCGGTACGTAAGAAAAACCCTAGAACTACAGTTGTTGATTCAACGGAAGTGACAGCTCATTGTAAATTAGCAGTATACTCAATGTCATTCATCGGATGATCAAGAAACCAGTCAAGGTCAGCAAGGCAATTGCGTCTCTTGAGGGAAAAAAGTATAACCTCTGAACTGTGAGTTAAAACAAACTACAATCACTTTTAATGTCTATCATTAATCATTGAACATAGGATGGTTATCAAGATGATGATAGTAAAACTATAGAGGTTTATGCAATACAACAATCGCACATATGTAGTGATGAAAAGCAGGTACATAACTCTAAAGTTACTTGTATCTGTCTGGATGTGTGGCCGGGTTACATGTGAGCAGATCAAGCTCCAATAGGCCCCAGTAGGCTTAGCCAGGGTCCGCTATGTTTAGCTAAGGACTCCTATGGTCCGCTACTGACATCTATGGTCAGATAAACACAGCCGGTCGGCGTTCGGAACAGTGTTCCATCCTGACGCCATCTGGTCCCACCTCACTGTCACTGCACGGGAAAACGTGGTGCTATTGTTGAGAGCATGGAAGACATAATCTAGAATGTGTATGCACTATTTCTACATCAGTACAATCCTAGGTAATACATACAATCTATCACTCCCATATACACACTCACATTTAAAAGTCTGTCAGTGTCTCTCTTACAGCTTTACTGCGTTCACTCTCCTCTTTTCCCCTCCATATTTCTCTCCTAGTGTCTAGTCCGGGAGGACTTTTCCATCGTCTAATACGCCTGTAGTTACAACTCATGCCATCCGTTGAAACGTCCCGTTACGAGAAATGGAATGTCATAAGTCCATATCACTAATTCAGACACCCGGTGTATAACAGCCACTACGTTTAAAATTTGATTTAGCAGATCAAAGGGTCAGGGTGTTAGTACACCAGTTTGATCCGCGGGCTTAAGTGCTGGTGATCAGTTTCTGTGCTAGGCCTCAGTGAGTTACGATGAACGCTTGTTCACCACACACTGGAAGGGCTAAGCGCAACATATACCCGTTACCAATTGTGGGTAAGGGCTACACCACTACATCTCTGCTTTAAACACAATCCATAGACAATATGTCTATGTTGGCTGCTCGTGAGAACAAAATAGCACCTCACCTTATTCATCCTGGTGTCTCCGAGACACCATATGATAATTTGCATCTCAAACATCACATAACACTACGCATGTCAACATAAGAGTATGCGTATTAACAAATCAAAAATAGGTATATAATGATATTCCTAATAATAGAATAACGAATGAGTTAGTAATAATTTTATTTACATAAAAAATGAGACATATAGATATAAAAATATATGCAATGAGCATAGTCCTAGCATCGTATATCTCTACGTGTATAGTAAGAATAACAAACTTATAGCAATATGCTATAGACAGTAAACTTAGGAATACTAGTTCACCGATCAGTAATAAGAGACACTGATAGTCTCAATGAAATAGCCTACACCACGTCGACAAATAAAGCTCCCGAATTTACAGGCTAAAAACTGATATTCCTAGAAACTTCTAACAGCACAAGACTCGGACATATGAAGTTTAGATATATAATACTTTCATACCTTTTCCTATTTCTGAAGTATCTGATTTGATCATCAGAATCTCCTAGCATATATACCGTTTCTTATCTCTTTGTCGCCTTTTACTATCTCACTTTGCTTTTACTTCCCTGAGTGACACGGTTCGGTACACGGACACGTTTTCCCTGATCCGTTCTGGTGTGAAGTTTCCCGGAGCAAAGGTCATTTCACACCTTCGCGGCGTTGTAATTTCCAGCCATGGGTCAGTCTCATGTCTGCCCGTCTGTGTAGTTTCATTATCAGTTTGACAATCCACACATTGAATCGCTGGGCCCGAATGTTATCAGCGTGAAGGCTCCATTAGTCTGACTATATTCTTGTAAACCCAGGAGAATTATCAATCGGGGACATCCACCTGTATTCTGCTGGTGAAAAGTACTGGCGTCAAAATGAACATGTTCTCACGTAGAAAGCAGACCGTTGTTGTTTTAATTACTTGCCGTCTTCGTGTGCAATCTTACGTCATGACTCTGTAGAGGGTGGCGTTGTACAATGGAGCGCGATTTAGTGTTATATATGGATAGTCAGAAATATTGAAGATATGGAAGGAATCAACATTGGGGGACGATGCATCAATAACATTAGATATTCAGATAATACAGTCTTGATTGCAGACAATGAACAGGACCTGCAAAATTTAGTAGATGCGATTGTTACACACAGTGAACAACTAGGGTTAGAATTAAATTGTAAAAAGACACAGATTATGGTCGTCACTAGGAAGGACGAAATACCACAATGTAATATACAAGTAAATGGGAATATTCTTCAACAAGTGAGCAGGTACAATTATCTCGGAACAGTAATAACATCTGATGGGAGATGCCTTGAAGAGATTAGAACAAGAATCGCCATGGCAAAAGTAGCCTTTAGCAAGATGAAAAACATATTGACCAATAAAAAGATGTCAATTGAAACGAGAAAAAGAGTGTTGAGATGCTACATTGAACCTGTACTTTTGTATGGATGTGAAGCGTGGACAATGAGCAGTCAGGCTGAAAAAATCTGATGGCTGTAGAGATGTGGTTTCTGAGGAAAATGCAAATAATACCATGGACAGCCAGAAAGACCAATGAACAAGTCCTTCAAGAAACAAATGAAGATCGTAAATTGATTAGAGAAATTAGACGTAGACAGTCAAAATTTTTTGGGCATGTTATGAAAAGAAATGGATTGGAGAATTTGGGGACAACTGGTAAGATCTAGGGGAACAGACCAAGGGGAAGACCTAGAAGCAAGTACCTGGATGGCTTGGCTCTGTGGCATGGTCGAGGCAGAAACACGGAGCTGATCCACGACTCTGGTGATCGAGTGAGATGGCAGAACATGACCGCCCACGCTTACCGGCATGGCACATGATGGATGGATGGATAGTCGCTGAGAAGAGTGATTTTATTCCTCTAGTTTTTCTTTCCTTTCTTATTGAATACTTTCATGTGGGAGAGGCATTCTGGTGAAACTCGCGCCCAACTATGGCAACATTATGTACAAAAATAAGAAAGAAACAAACAGCTTTCTTCGGTCATGTGATGAGACGAGAGGCATTGGAGAACATCGTGACAACTGGAAAAATCGAGGGGAAGAGAGGCAGAGGTAGACAAAGAGAAATTGCTGCATGGATTGAGACGGTGGCATGGAGGAATATCATCAGTAGAATTGATCCAGAACACCCAAGACTGAGATCTGTGGAGAGCCATGAATGCCTACGCCAGATGGCAGGACACTTGATGATGATGATGAGAGGTGTTACATTCCTGCATTATGGAATGCAGAAAACCACGGGTTAACACCTAAGTCCGGACGTAACGTCAAAGGCATCTCCGAGCAGCGGCCGAAGCATGTTTCAGATCATAGTGCTTGCCGTTCAAAATTGATTGATAGGTGAAACTGAAGTCCATAGTAAAAGTAAGGGAGGAGTTAAAGAATACTGGACATACGGTGTCTATGTACTCATCCAAACTGAAAATTGGAGGAGAGAAGACGTCAGGAATGAACACGGTATTTAAACTAGAGGCATTGTCGATATAAACCCAGACACGAGCACAGATCGCATACCCGGGAAGCCTTCTGATGAGATATCACCTCATTCTGTCTTACTTCAGTAAGAAGTCTAGTGGCTGAATTTCTTAGCTATAACTCGGTTAATGCCAACATATTTTTTATCATTTGTCTTCTGTTTCGAGGGCCTGATTTAGTTTTCTGTTTCTGTGTACTTTTCCAAACTTCAAGCTTGTGGATGTTCTTTGTTACTTATTGCTCGAGCTCTAGCCTTTACGGCGTCACTGTGAAAACTATTTTCTCGTTGGTGTATGTCATAATTTGGAGAAATCCAATATTATGCAAGCACAGGAGTGCTTGGTCTATTCAGGCACAGGATAATCATTGAAATTTGTCCTGCATGGAGCCGATGCACATTGGAGAAATTCCTGAGTGTAAGCAGTCTATTGATAGCGTCCAAAATAACGTTGATTATTTGGACCAACACTTGGAATGCCTACCAAGATTGGTGTTAAACCACTTGGATGGAAAAATGTCACCAGTTCACACTGTCTGCAGGATGATTTCTGCATAAGGATAGAATGAGGACTTAGGACGCCCATCTTCGTTTGTTTCATTACAACTCTCATAGGAGTCACGGACAGTCAGCAATCCACTCACATAATTGTGTGGCTGATCCTCGTGTCAGGACAATTGGGAATTCTATAAGCTGAATGTGCAACGCGTTTAACCGTAGAGCCTGATCATAAGTTCTTTGTTTGAATCAAAATGTTATATACATGCTATTTTCTACATGGTGTACTCGTCATGTGATCAGACATCATTCTCTCATCGTATGCCACAAGTATAGCAAACCATCAAATAGAAGAGTCATCCTCATCATATGAAAAAGTTAATAAACACAGTGGTAATTATGCTCATAGTTCACTCCTGGGGATACCAAGAGCAGCTGCATACATATTTTCAATGAGCCATTTCTCTGCTGTTTTCGGGGATTTCTCTACAATCAGCATACAAGAGATATTTGTCCTGAATTTTCTTTCTTGGATCTGGAGTGTATGAGATCAGAACCTGCACCAATAACTAAACACCAATGTGAGAAAATTGTGATTTGTGACACTAGGATCGAAACTCCGACAGGCAGACAGTTAGAGCATTGCTTTGCTGATCCGGCAGCTTTTGCAGCTCGTCTTGCTCCAGATGTATTGGTGTTACCTTTCCTCTGAAGTAAACTAGCAGGCCGAGAGAGGGATCATGCTTCATTGGCAACATATGGTCTCTAAATTCAGCCCAGGCTTTGTGCTATGTAGAAGTATAACTCCATTTTACAAACTATCGTCTATCAAGACGGCAAGCTGCCAGTCATTGATTGAGATAAAGAACAGACAATTAAGGCGCGTCGGTCACATAGGAGTTAAATGGTGTTCCGGAGAAATACTGAAGGTGATGCGAGCATCATTACACAAGAGTTGACAAAATCACGT
Source organism: Cepaea nemoralis (assembly GCA_014155875.1). Classification (NCBI taxonomy): domain Eukaryota; kingdom Metazoa; phylum Mollusca; class Gastropoda; order Stylommatophora; family Helicidae; genus Cepaea; species Cepaea nemoralis. Next base: position 374,505 of record JACEFZ010027529.1, on the reverse strand, counting down.
GATAGACTGGAAACATGTATGAGGGCACAGCAAAGACGCGGAACAATTGGTGTTGAAGACTCTACAGCCGACTTTAAATGCAGAGATGGCACTTGATACATGGATGATTGGCTGCGCATCATAGCAAATTACAATAGGTTTTCAAGAACATTTAAACGACACATAAAGTTTTAAGAAACTTGATCACATACGCCAGTGGGACATTCTGTCTAGCAGTGCAGCTTAGATACATAGGGGTTCTCCAGTGTATATAAATTATTGTTTAAGAAACAGTCTGTTAACAGGTCGTTCACGCACCAGTGCCGATTCACAGTTAAAACTCTTAATAATAAAACTCTTCGCAGCTTTAATAGCATCCAGATTTTATTGTGTTAACGTTAAGTTCATAGACATCTCTTTCATATTTGAAAGCGTACCCGCTGAGTGCTCTTCTGTAACAGAGGCCATGTTGTGTTCCCGTCAATGTTAACTATTAATTGCTGTCGTTGCATACCCCTGCATTGTGGGAAGCCATTAATGTATACTTCAAATCCCCATTGATGTGGAGATCTTCTAGGCGTCTAGATCAAGCTTGCCTAAAATTGATATTATCAAATGTTATGGGAGATAAACGCGGCCTTTGTGACAGAAGCCATATCACCCGTAGAGTGTATTCATCTACCGAAATATGAGATCAATAATCTTATACACCGGTTAACAGGTACGCATGGCCGAATGGATAAGAACGAGTTTTCTTAAATATCCGGTGTGCTGATACCGAGGTTAGCGGTTCAACCCCTACACCGGACAGCTGGACCATAATGTTGATCTGTCGCCCTTGACTTGGGGACGTAACTTACAAGTACCTCTGAAGTCGGAGTGGGTTCGCCTGATGGCGAATGACACTGTTAATAGAGAAAGCTAATCAACACGCAAAATTCAGTCCATCACTACTATAAATAGTGTGTATGGACTACGCTTGAGGTCAAAGCGAGCGAGCGCCAAAAAAAAAAATACACCGGTTAAAAGGGTCCTTTTATGTTCTTGTTTAAAAACATATTTGTGTGTACAAGAAATTTGCTTAAAGGAAGACATCATTGGGCTGAACAAAATACATGCCATGATCGTTAGCAATATTCTAACACAGTTATACATGTGTCTGGCCTGACGACACGCTACTACGTATAACAGTTCACATGTTTGGAAAATGAAGATTTCTCCTCAACGATCAATTTTTGCTTTCCGTCTATTATTGCATGAGGCACGAACAGGACGGTTCGGTTGAGTTCTCCACTGGTGCCCCAGAGTGTCTCCACGGATCGGTCTTATGCGCCAGGTGTAATTTCTCTGTCTGGCGAAATGAGAGCAGTCATTTAGGGCATTCTCCGATGAGAGATAAAAGGCAAACGAAGGAAAATAAAAACATTCAAATCCGGGTGCGGAGGGTAGAAGATAAATGAGGGAGAAGTAAAGTATCAAAACGTGAAAAGGTCCTGTTGTTTTTGTCGCGCTTAACTTGCGCTGCGCACTTTGTTGTCCGTTTACCTGTGTATGCAAAGTTTAACAGAGTACAGCAGTTCCGTGTGTATGTATGCATGCGTGTGGTGGTGGTGGTGTGTGCGTGTGCGTGTGTGTGTATGTGTGTGTGTGTGTCGGGGGGGGGGGGTGTTAACGGCGATGTTAGTTTTATAAAGAGTCGACATATAGAAGCTTTTTTCTCCAACGCTGTTGATTCGTGGACATATGATTAGTGTATGCGGAACTGGATCGAGTTCATCTGTTAGGTGTGATTGTGGGAAAATTAAATATGTATATACAAGGTGACGCACCAAATGTCCTTTGGCTAGTTCGTATATTGCATACTTTTTCTATCTCTCTGTTCCAGGCACTCTAAATATCTGGGTCACAAGAAATTAACAAAAACTGTCAAGAGCAGACAGGAGTTTAGTAACACCTTCATGGGTCGAGAGTTAATCACTGGAAGAGCGTGGGTTAATATAAGATATATCTGTGACCAAGGATTGAGAGATGGAAGAATTGGGTTTCGTGTGAATGCATAATGATTTAGAAAAACATGGTGTTTGTGTGATTGAGAAATGGTTACGTCTTTTTTATTTACTATTACTGTATATTTTACTTCCTGCTGGGAGATTTATGTGATAGGATTGTAAAAGATTCGCCTTCGATGTGAAAAATGTGGACTCGTTTCTAAGAAATGCCCCATAATGTTTTGTTTTTTTTTTGTTTAGTAAGTCCAGGAGTTTGTATGGAATACAAATTAAATACTGTATCTCCCTGCCAGGGTGTAACCCACCCCAGTCTAAGTTTTAATGTGTTTATGTCGTTAGAAGACAAGATCGTTGGCGCAACGTTAAAGGTTGTAAAATGGAAAGAAGCTGCCTCTGACGAAAAGTTAAAGGTTATACCTAGACCAGACAAGAAGTGACCTATGGTTAAACATCTATACAATGGCAATAAGTGACCTCTGGTTAAACATCTATACCATGGTAAGAAGTGACCTCTGGTTAAACATTTATACCATGGCATGGCAAGACGTGACCTCTGTTTACAAATCTAGACCATGGCAAGAAGTGACCTCTGGTTAAACATCAATACCATAGCAAGACGTGACCTATGGTTAAGCATCTATACCATGGCAAGAAATGACCGCTGATGAAAAGTTATAACATTACAAGACGCGACCGCTGACGAAACGTTATACAATGAAAAGAAGCGACCGCTGACGAAATGTTATATAATACAATGAAATGCAACTAACATTAAAACACTAGGCTACGCAGCCATGAACGTCAATCATTTCTCTATGGATTGAGCAACGCTAACTTAACCTTGAAGAAGCGGCTGGCCGAGTGGTTAAGAATGTCAGGTTCTCCTTCAGGTTCGAATCCTCGTTAATGTGTGGAATTGATTTCTGTTAGGGGTAAACAGAAAACTCTACTCTCCACAGTTCGCGGCGACCGAACTAGCCATGCGGCCTTCATTTCTCAGCCTCAAGACCTCTCCTTGTCCTACACCGCAAGGTCCTAAAGGCAGTAGATGGCATATTTATTTTTAAACAGTACTTCGGCTCAATTATTGACAGTGTGTGCCTCTGCGACATTTTATAAAAATCGACAGCTAATAAAGCGAATTTATTTATCCCTAAGTTCCACTATTAAACTTTGGAATTATTATGATGGTTATTTTCCTGATTGCATGTTTACCTTGACTAATGAAGAATTAACTAATCACTGAGGGCAAATCAATTGATGCTATGTCTCCCTCCCTCAGCAGATGTAGTAAGATGAATATGTTAATTGTTCCAGTAACACACTCTTTGTAAACTCGCTGAATTAGTCCCAAGATCCGCCATGGCGAAAGTAGCCTTTAGCAAGATGACAAACATTCTGACCAACAAAAAGATGTCAATTGAAACGAGAAAAAGAGTGTTGAGGGGATACATAGAACCTGTTCTTTTGTATGGATGTGAAACTTGGACAATGAGCAGTCAAGCTGTAAAACAGCTAATGGCTGTGGAAATGTGGTTTCTGAGGAAAATGCAAAGAATACCATGGACAGATAGAAAAACTAATGACCAAGTACTACAGGAGACAAATGAAAATCGTAGATTGATTGGAGAAATTAGACGTAGACAGTCAAAATTGTTTGGACATGTTATGAGAAGAAATGGACTGGAGAACTTAGTGACAACTGGCAAGATCGAAGGGAACAGACCAAGAGGAAGACCGAGAGGAAAATATCTGGATGGCTTGGCCATATGGCATGGACGAAACAGGAACACTGAGCTGATCCACGACTCTGGTGATCGAGTGAAATGGCAAGTCATGACCACCCACGCTTTCCGGCATGGCACATGATTGATTGATTGATTGGGCCCCGGGAAGGTTAACCAGGTCAACAAATGCCCGCAGAAGTGAGATGTGTCGGCCTGGCGGCGCAAGAACGCAGCTCTGCTGTAAACAGGCACAACGCGATCACATCCGAAAAAAAAACTCCTGATGAACGAAGAAGAAGAAGAAGAAGATTGATTGATTGAATGTCTTTCCCATCAATTTATAGATCTACAAGCATCTCCATCATGTTCACATGTCTTACTTTATCGAAAGCCTTTGTGCAGTCAATAAAGCAAAGATGTAAGTATTTGTTAACTTCTATAGAACTTTCAATTAATGTTCTCAGCATATACACAGCATTTACTCTACCCTTACCTTCTACAAACCCACAATGTTATTCTCCTATTTTGGGTTGTATTTTCTTCCTACCTCTTTGCATGATAATTCTTAGCAAAATCTTTGTGATATGGCTCATTATACTAGTTGTTTGATTTTTATCATATTCCAAGGCATCTGAATACTTTGGAATTGCAATAAATATAGAATTGAATAATTCGGGAGTTATATCTTAATTATCATATATTGTGTTCAGCAGTCTGGTGACTTGATCTTTTCCATATTCTTCTAAGACAGTGATAATTTCTGTTGAGCCTTGACCCGAGACCTTGCAGGATTTTATGTAGTTAAGAGCATTCTGAACTTCTATCTTCAGAACTGATGGTCCTTCATTATTACTCCGAATATCATATTGTTATTCCCTTGTATCTTCATAAAGGTTTCTCACATAATCTGACCGTGTATGTAAAATCTCATGTTTTTGTGTTATGACTTTTTCATCTCTTGTTTTCAGGCAGACTGTTGATGTAGGTGATCTTTTATTAGTAAGCTCCTGAATTCTTGTGTGCATTAATTTGCTATTTTTACTGTTGTGTTGTTTTTCAATTTCTATGCAATCATTCTCAAGCCATGCTTCATTTGCTTCTTTTACATAATGTTTTGACTTTCTTTTAAATCTCTTTATATTTGTCAGGATTATTTTTGGTGTGTCTTCTGTGTTTCTATTAGTCTTACAATTTTTTCAGTCATCTATTTCTTACAACCTACTTTTTTTAATTTTGGGAGAGTATTTTCTGCAGTAAAATTGATTGAATTCTTCAAATTTCCCATTGATCATCCACATCTTGAAATAAAATCTCTAGATCAGACAATACATCAAATCTGTCCTTTACTTCTATGTTAAAATTGTCTTGTATTTCCTTGTCATTTTCTAAAGCACACATATCATATTTAGTGTTTCCTGGTGTATATTTCCCTTTTATTTCTATGTCAAATTTTGGTGTCACCATTTCCTTGATATCACCATTGTTTACTGTTTTCTTGATATTAAGGAGAGTCCTTTCTTTGCACTCTCTGTTACTAAAAGATACAATGTCCAACAGTTATTGTAGGTTTGTTGCATTATCCGCCACCAGTACTCTTCTATTGTGATTTCATCTGGCCCAACTGTTTTTCATTTATTCATATGTTTGACAGCGTCAGCGACTTCTTCTTTTAGAATAGGTGGACCTTCTAAGTTACTTTCTTCTGTTAATTCTTCTCTTTCTCTATCATATAATTCTCTTATATACTCATTCCACTTCTTCATTATAGCACCTTCCTCCAAAAATATATTTCCTATTTTTTTTTATTTCAAACACCCTGTATTTATTCTTATTTGTCGTCCCGTGAGCTCATTGATTTGTCTGTGCATAAGTTTTGTATCTTCAATGGAATTTAACTCAAATTGTTTTGTACTGCTCGTTTAAAAATCTTTTTTTTTTTTTTTGCTTTAACATATTTATCTTTTATTTCCTGATTTATCTTAGCATACTCTTGTTTGTCATCTTTACTCTGTTTTCTTTTGTCCATCAGCATTAAGATTTCTTCATTTATCAATTTTTTCTTAAGTTTTTGGCTTCAGTTTACAGTTGACAAACTAGCTTCTATGCAGCCTGTAGCTGGTGTTCGGTAGACCACAACGGTTGCTGCCTTGGATCGACCCAGGTCATAAAGACACCTAAAACCAGCATTGCAAACTGTTTTATCTTGATTTGACCCAGGTCATTTATAGACTAGAAACTAGCAACCTAAACTGTCTTAATTCAACTCTTCAGGACATCCTCAAATGTTCGTTAAAAAACAAACATTCAAAAACTGGTCCATATCATCTGCATAATCTAAACAGCAGTTGTTAGACTTTTATACTGCATGCATATTGTAACAAAGTTTAACATCGAGTGTTTCATAAAGTTAAAGTATGAATACATTTAGTGGAAAGCTGTGAGAATGTCAACAGTATAAAATAACACGAAATAATACAGCTTTGTTCTGTAAAGTTGCATTATTTCATGTTATTTTAAACTGTCTATAAAATGAACCGGCTTTATGACAAAGGGGTTACTAACGCAGTTATTATTCCCGCATACCGCGTTCGAAACACAGCTGCGGTAGATTTGCGTTGGTTTCCATACAAAGGTATGCTTGCTTGTGTTCGCTGGCTGTGAACTCCAGCGTGAAATCCTGTATGTCGGATGAATACATCCTGTTGTCCAACATCAATGTGATGTCATACCGGACCTGAGGTTTGCGTGAGTATCCGTTGTCCCATGTCTGGCTTATTGGTGTGCAGACTGGTGATTCCTCGGAGGAAATACAAAGGTATGAATTCAGGTCGCTCTGAAAGCAATGGCAAACTACTGAAAGTATACGTGCCAAGAAATCACAATCAGCAAAAAAGAAAAAAAACATTGGGTTGACTGCCACGTCCTGTAAAGGATATGCAACTAAATAACTATAAAATGATACCAGCCGCAAGAATATTATACCCAGAAAGCCTCAGGGTGTATGAACCGGTCACATGATAATGATTTCACATCTAACGATAACATGTAAATGACAACCTGTCATTACACACCTGTTCCCATTTACATATATCTGGACGTGAAAATGGTCGACACATTCTAGTAATTACGTTAGCTGTTGGTGTTGTGTTTGTTATTGTTATTGTCGCTCCGCTGCATTACATAAATTATCACAACAGTTAATGTCATTTGGGTAATGCATATCAATGTATGTAGAAACGAATAATGTATGCATGGAAACAATTGAAACTCTGTGTCGATTCAATTATAACATTGCCCTTGCCTCGTTCAACCTCAGAAGAAAAGTTATATTAGGGCCAATCCCTGGCTCAGATTAATAATCCTGTGACCAAGTCAGCCACAAAATGGATATTAATTTGAAAGTGATTGTTGTCCAAAGAGGGTAATAATAACTCTGTGTCCTTTTAATTTACATTTTACGACAACTTGGGGTGAATCATTGTGCTAGTTTGTCACCAGACATTTTTATTTCTTCTTATTCTATAATCACCGACAGAACAAATGCAGCAAGCTAGACAGGTGCAATGATATGTAGAGTCAACATGATCAGTGCTTTTGCATACAAAATGTATCAGCAATCTTCCTTGAAAGGATGGTAGCGATGGGATATCTTACCATGTGCGTTGTTCCCCCATTGAACTAGTTTCGATCCCTCTCCTTCTTGAGTCATTAAGCAACAATTTGGGCCATGACTTTGAAGTACACTGAACTATGTCATTGTCGATGACAATGAACTTTTCTTTAATGAATGACCAAACGTTTTTTCATGTAGCATTAGAGTTATGGTTTCAGATAAGAGTTTAATTTGCTCCATTGATAACTCAAATTTTTGGATACGTTATGAGAAGAAATAAATTGGAGAACTTGATGTCATCTGGCAAGATTGAGTGGAAAAGAAGAATGAGAAAGGCAGAGAAGTAAATACCTTGATGGCTTGGCCACGTGGTGTGGTCGAGACAACAACACTGAGCTGATCCACGACGCTGGTTATGGTGTGAGATTTTAAGAAATGACCGCCTACGCTTATTGGCATGGCATATGGTGATGATCGATAACTCGTCGATTAATTCTGGTTGCAGTTGTTTCACAATTTCCCCACCAAATTGCTGTTTACCAATGTTAATGTAGGCGGAATGTCTTGTTTTATAATTTTTTTTAAAAATAATTTTTAAAAAAAAAGTTAGTTGCATGTCCTTTACAGGACCCCGCAGTTAAACCTCAGCATTTATTGACTGTTTATGAGTTTACATATTTTACATTTAGTAGTTTGTCCAAGTTCACTGAACGACCGACGTTCATACCAATGTGAACATCAACGCAAAGTAATCTGCTTCTAAATCGTCTGCGGCTGACTTTGAACCCAGTTTGTCAGTATTGTGAAACTATGTTCACTAACCAATGTGGCTTGCCAGCTTTATACTGCTACGAAGTTCTATACTGCATTCCAAGAATGTCATTATTAACTGACAAGAAAAACCAAGCATATCTACTGAAGCTGGAATGTCTAGTAACAACATAATGTTGAGGATACGACAACAGTGTTGGACTGGTAAAAAACTTAAATCAGATTGCTAGAGGTCTACGTGGCCGCAGGTTTAATGCGCTTAATAATTTCTTGCGCCAGTCGGTTGGACGTCAACGTTGACTTCACGTTCAGAAAGCAAAAGCAAACTAAGTTAGTTGCATACCCTTTTCTGGACGTCGTAGTAAACCCCAGCATTTTTGGTTGTTTGTGGTCTCTTGGCAAGTTTACGGTCAGTAGTTACATTTATTTGATATATTCACACCCTTGAATGTGATTACGCTTATTTGAAAGTTGACCTGTGTGTGTGTGTGTGTGTGTGTGTGTGTGTGTGTGTGTGTGTGTGTTTGTGTGTGTGGTGTATGTATGTATGTGTGTGTGTTAAACTACATATGCTCTGGTCATGGATATGTCAAGTGTGTGTGTCTTATACAACATATATTCTGGTGTGACATGTTTTGTCCAGCCCCTGAAAATCCCGAAACATAGTAAAGAAATGGAGAGAATATATTCCAGTGTTAAACCGTGTCCGGAATAGGAACGACTGTGGAATGTAATGTTAACATTAATCTATTTCCCCCATCCTCCCTTTGATGAAATGGAAGCGGTTGGAGTTGAAAACAACATTTAAATATAGCTGTGAAATTCATCTTCTGTCGTTTGATCTTGGGGCTGAAATAATTGGAGACCACTGAGAAAGTTCTTGTTTCAAATAGTTCCCTTTCGGTTTCGACAAAGCCTGAGCTGTCAATCTTATACCCTATTTAATCGCTGGAGATGACTGCATGTTGCTTCCATCTTGACGCTACCAATGTGGAATTGTCAACAACACGCCTACCTCGGAGTAACGTCATGTTAGCGGGAACATTCTGATATTCTCATTGGAGGCGTCACAGTCGACTTCTATCAGCATAAAATATGAAAATTTAAAGATGGAAAGAGAATTAGATGAGCGAAAGTTTCAGGCTCAACTGGAGAACACAGAGAAAGATCGCCAACATGCCATAGAGATGAAAAGAACGGAAAATGAGCTGGAGATTAGGAGAATGGGGTTAGGAAATAATCCAACGACTTTCGTACCTAATGGTAGCCCGAGAGCCGAAGTAAATGCAGAAGCGTCCTCTCTTCATCAATCCATGACATTCCCTCTTGAACCATTTTCAGAGGATAACGATACAATTGGGAGTTATTTTCACCGATTTGAGAGAATGTGTGTGATGTGTGGCCTAGAGGAAGGTAAATGGTGTATCAAGTAATCTCAAGGATTACGTGGGATTGCCTATAAGGTGTTTTCCAGTCGGCGTCCGGAGGAACTTGACAAATATGAAATTCTCATGCAGGCGTTGCTTGCCAGATTTGAGGTTGATGCAGAAAGTTATATGAAGAAATTCAACACTGCAAAGAAAGAGCTAGGAGAATATTATACCCAGTTCATTGATAGATTAAACCATATCTACACAAGTGGAGCACTTTAGGTAAATTCGGGGAAACATATGAAGATTTATAAGAAATGATCATCTTAGATCAGCTGAAAAATAGAATGTCAGCTGACATGAGGACATTCCTTACTCAGCAAGGAGCTGAGAGACTGGATGCTATTTTTTTCTATGACAGAGTGGTGTGAAAAGTCACTGAACTAATCCGAAGGTGCTCGTTAGAAGACTGTAGTTGTCTCATCTAACAATTCTCAGAAGCCTAAAGAAAATACTGGCACATGTCAAAATTAGTCTGAGGATAAGAAGGAAACCAATAACCAAAATGTAGCTCAACATGCATTGAGAGAAGGGAAACAATATTGTCTTAAATGCAGTATTATTGAACACCACACAAAGGACTGCCGTCGTAAACCCCGTCCTCATAGCTCAGCATGTTTGGCCAAACCGGAAACCAAGAAGGTGAGCACTGTGACCATCCAATTAAAAAGGACCATAAAGACACCAATACTAGGCTTCAGGTTATCCAATCAGTTACTCTTAACGGATTCATTACCATGTGTCTATACGACACTAGTCTTCTTTTTGATGCAATTGTTGCTAAAGTGTTAGTGAACCCTGATCAAGTCACTGAGGAAACAGTTGAACTCCATGGGTCTTTAACCAGCTCAGTACCGATGTCATTACCAGTGGCAAAGGAAAGCATAACTTCACGTTATTTGTCTGGCGAAATAAGAGCGGCGGTCTTGGATGGATCAATCTACCATGTGACGCTGGGATGTCGCGACGCCTTTTTAGGAGATCCTGTTAAACCTCTGATAATCTTAGCTATGATAACTAAACAGCAAGCAAACAACGCTCCAGCTCCGACAGCTCCGATAAATCTTTACCCAGAGAAATTAAAACAAGTCCAGGCAACAGATAGCACCTTAGCGGCATGTTTTCATAACCTGCCTAAAGCACATTCACCTCCACATAAAGGCGAAATATTTATGAAGAATGAACTTCTTCATAGACGGGCAGGAAAAGAAGGACCGGATCATGCGCAACTCGTTGTCCCTTATTCTCATAGAGCTCAAAATCTAGATATGGGCCATGGTCTACCATTTAGTGGACACACGGGGATCAATGCTACTACGCAGAGGATTTCTACAAATTGCTACTGGCCTTGAATGAATGCGGACATAGTTCGTTATATCAAGTCTTGTCCTCAGTGTCAGAGAGTTGCCCCAAAGCACTGGATAGAACTAGCGACCTGAGGGGAAAATGCCCATAACTGGCACACCATTTGAAAGAGTACCTGTGGATATAGTGGGACCTCGCAACAGAACAAAGCGAAGGAACTGCTTTATACATACTCTTGTGGACACTTGCTCGATGTGGCCGAGGCAGTGCCTATGCCATCAAGCGATTCAAAGCATGAAGCTGAAGCGTTGCTTGACAATTTTACTAGGATAGGATTTCCACTCAGAAACCTAACTGATAATGGATCACACTTTCGAGGAAAACTGATGGAGGAAGTTCACAGACTCTTCCATTCTCGTCAGATTCATACGTGTCCATATCACCCTGCTTTGAATGGGACAGTGGAACGATTTAACGGTACCCTTACTCAATCTTGAGAAAGTTAGCTCATTAGAAACCAGAGACATGGGATGTATATGTGCCTGCAGCACTGTTCGCTTACAGGGAGGTACCCCATCAGTCAACTGGGATTGCACCAGCAGCTTTGATGCTTTGTCGACCAATCAAGGGACCACTTGAATGTTTGCTTCGAACATGGACTGATGATGAAGTTGATGAGACCGTTGTAACTTCGTCTACCTATGTGGCTGAGCTAAAACAAGGTCCATAACATGGTTGGAAGTTAGCGTCAGACAATCTACGACAAGAACGACGTAGAATCGCTCGTTACTACAACAAGAAAGCAAAAGATCGAGTACTGGGGGGGGGGGGGGAGAGAAAGTGATGTTACTTCACCCAACTAGACAGAACAAGCTTCAGATCGGTTGGAAAGTATCCTATGAAGTGACTGAGAAAATGTCTCGTATGGTGGTATAGAATTTCCACCAGAGGGAAACAGGATTGGTTTTCATAAACACCTCTTAAGAAAAGCATAATGAAATTCCTACAACCGAGACATCACATCTGATGGCCTTGGCAGTGGGTATGGAAGTGGACTAAGGAAACACTATGGGTGTAGAGTACTCTCTGCAAGCCAAGGAAACTTATCGTGATGTGGACACTAGTCCCACACTAACCCATGATCAGTAGCAGCAGCTGATTTAAGAGCTCTTAGCTAGCTATGCAGACGTACCTACCGACAAGCCAGGACTTACCGATTTAGTGTAGGTCGACACGAAATTGATTGACCCTACTGCTGTGTGAGTAAAAATTTACACCGTTTCATATGCCACTTCATCTCATATCATCTCATCTCATCTCATCATATTTGCCACATAACAGTCACGCACTTTGAATACGAGCTGTTGACATTGAAATACCATAGAATGTGTCAAGACAATATTCCTCTTGTACCTTGCGGTGTCGAGGTGAAGTATAAACATCGTGAGAGTGCCCGATTATGGGCTTCATGTATCGACATTCCCATGGATTCTGCTATTCCCTACGTCCAACGTTTACGTGGTCGGCCTCTTCCTCTATTTCCATCTTGTCTGTACATCATTGCTTGTTGTGGCATGCTGTTGACTGGTAACCTACTTGCATGGCCAAACCATTTGACTTGCTGCTTTCTAATAAAATCTAGTGCTGCTTTAACCCCCCACTTTAGTCCTTATTTCTTCATTTCTGATCTTATCTCTTCTTGATACGTTGAGTATTCTTCTCAGGAACCTCATTTCTGTTGTTGTGATTTTTCTTTTCTCTTTTTCTGTCATTGTCCAGGTTTGGCATTGTGCTAATTTTCATGTTATGTTCCCTACACATTTCGTTTAGACTATTCATGTGGTTATGCCACTTCGACAGTTTTAAAAGAAGAGATTCAGCAAATGCTTTCATCTGGAATCATATAACCTTCTGAGTCACCGTACAGTGCAAGTGTGGTTTTATTGCGGAAACCAAGGGAGAACATAGATTGTGCATCGATTATTGACATCTCAATGCTATAACGGAGGTTCAGGCCGAACCTCTGCCCGATCAAAACCAACTCTTCACCAGTCTCAGCAGAGCCAAGTACTTTACTAGGATATATCTCTGTAAAGAATACTATCAAATTCCTGTAACACCAGAAAGTCGTCCATGGTTGGCCTTCAGTATTCCTGATAGTCACTATGAGTTCAACGTTCTTCCTTTTGGCTTGAGTAATAATCCTAGTGTCTTCAGTAGAATGATGAAGAAATTACTCAAACAGCTTCATCGTCCAGCAATCTGAAAACGATGAAATGGAAACGGTTGGAGTTGACAACAACATTTAAATATAGCTGTGAAATTCAACATCTGTCATTTGATCTTGGGGCTAAAACAAGGGGCGAACACTGAGAAAGTAATTATCTTGTTTCAACTAGCTCCCCTTGGGTTTCTACAAGGCCTGAGCTGTCACGATTATCCAATTTTTCATCATTGGAGATGACTGCAAGTTGCTTCCCCATTGACGCTACCAATGTGGGATTGTCAACAAGATGGCTACGTAGAAGTGTTGTCATGCTCGCGTAAAAATTCTGATGTTATCATTGGAGGCGGCACAGTCGACTTCTATTAACATAAACTATGATAATGAGGAAGATTATAATTTGCCGGGAGAGATTGTCTGTTGAGGTGCAGTTGCAGAAATGCCCTGACCTAACCTGACGTGTTGGCCAGCTCGGCGGTTGTTGTTACGGTAGCGCTGTGTATTATAAATTCATGAAGGAACATTCATGATGATTGTTGGTAACTTGGAGACTAGAGTTAACTTAAGACTATTATATATTGGGCCGGTATGGGCCGGTCTTAACTAATGTGCATCATTACGCAAAGGTGCAGTCATATGTCAGGCAACCAGGACTGCAAGAGCTGTGAAGAAAAGGCAGGACAGAAAAACCACTGCAGGAAATCCTCCTCCAGAGACGTCAAGCATTCTTTGCCCACATTGTCAAATAACATTTCGAGGCAAAATAGGCCTTATCAGCCATCTTAGAACCCACGGCTCCACACCTTCAACCCCATGATATGAATGGTCATCATCATTCTTGATGGACAAACAACATTATATATTATAGTTTTCTTTGTGAATATCTAAAAAAAAAAATATTTGAAGAATTAGGTTCAAATCTTTGACTTAGGGGGTGTCTATTTAGTCAGTTCGTGCCCTTTATAAGGAATGAAATTCTTGTTTACTAGTTATTTAGTCTTTCTGTGTATATGGTGATTGGGAAAAGATCTACTTTGCTATTTTCTAGAATATCTTTCGTATTCTTTTAGGGAGATATTTTTCTGGAGAAGCTCGTACAATATCTTTGTCTTTATGTTTATGGGAGACTATGTTTCTTAGTATGTATGCTCAAGCGTAAAGAATCATTGATGAGTTCATTTATAAATATATGCATGCAATTTGTGTATGACTAAACCTTTATATGGGAGACGAGAATAAATGCCAAAACGGAGAAATGGCATCACTATTGTTGATGTCCTTCTCGGCTCTAGAACCTTGAAAGAACGAGAATGATTCTCCTCCCAAGGGCAGGAAGTGAGAGAAAACATTGTGTGTCGATATGGGGTGGAGGGACTGGTCGGATGTGAGGTGATGGGGCCAGGTCTGAGTGACTCAACCTTGTGTCAGAGTCATGTCTTCTCTCTCTCTCACACTCTCTCTCTCTCTCTCTCTCTCTCTCTCTCTCTCTCTCTCTCTCTCTCTTCTTTTTTTTTCTTTTTTGGTGGTGTTTGTTGATTGTTTCCTTTGTCCCCCCTCCCCTTGTTTCTATGAGTATGGCTATATTGTTGGTGTGTGTTTCCCGCAGAGCACCGTGGTTTCTTCCTCGATTAGACATGGTCTTTGAATGAAGATGGGACATTTTTATAAAATGAAGATGAGACATTTTTATAAATGATGAGGACTAGCATTAGGAAGGCCATATTTCTCAGGGCAGGAGGAGAAGATGCTTATCCAATGCAGGAAGAGGATTCACCCTTAACCTTAACCACTGGCTGAACAACAACCTTAGCAGGATAAACACCGCTGGGTATCCTATATTACCACTTCATGTTGTCCCCCGTGCAACACCCGCAGGTTTATGAACTTTCGCACCCCGGTGTTATTAGTTATGAACATTCACTTCCCTTATGTGTAAAGAATG
This sequence comes from Cepaea nemoralis, assembly GCA_014155875.1. Lineage (NCBI taxonomy): Eukaryota > Metazoa > Mollusca > Gastropoda > Stylommatophora > Helicidae > Cepaea > Cepaea nemoralis. Next base: position 359,505 of record JACEFZ010027529.1, on the reverse strand, counting down.
GACAATCGTACTTCTATACAGAAATGAACTTTTGCCACCCCCTTTGTTATTGGGTATGGACATTCACACCCTCTGTGTGTTGGGAACAAACAATGGACTATGTGGTTTAATTAAACAATGGACTGTTATTCCGTTTAATTTACTCATGGACATTTACTGTGTTCCTATAAAACCATGAACTTTTTCCATGAGAACAAGAAAACCCTTAGCATTTCAGTGGAGCAAGGAAGATGGTGATTTTGTTCCTTCATCACGACAATATCTGGACAGTTAATTAATTAATTAGGCATAATTGTTATAGTGTTTAATAAGATGTTGTTATTCATTGTGTTTGTGGGTGTATGATTATGCCATGCTCTATGAACCTGCAGTTATTTTCCCCTTTTTCAGGTTATCTTAATAATCATGTTGTTTGTTGAGAACAATAGTTGGTTATTTCCTTGTTAGTTGGTGTTTGAGTTTTTTTTTCAACTTTGTTTACATTGATAAGATTAGTCCAGGGACAAAACTAATATGGGGCTTATGTGAGCTGGATAATCACACGGACCCTCGGTTTACAAACAGTGAGTGCTCTCTTCTCGAAGGTTCGGTAATCTTCCAGTGCTCTATTGGCCTTCTGTTAGGAAACATCACTCTATACTTAATCTTTACCACTAGAAACTAGACAGTCTTTTTGAGCCAGTTCACGCTTCTTATACAGTTGGCTATTAAGATTTGAGGATTCTTTTCCTTATATCTTCACCCACCACCCTACATCTTTTCACGGAGATGCCAAGTTCGTGTCTTACACTACATATGCTCTGGTCATGGAGATGCCATGTGAGTATCTTACACAAGATTTGCTCTGGTCATGGAAATGTCATGTTTGTGTGTCTTATATTACACATGCTCTGGTCATGGGTATGTCATGTATGTGTCTTCAACTACATATATTCTATTCACGGAGATGCAATGTGTGTGCTTTGAACTACATATGTGCTGATCACCGAGATGCATGTGTGTGTTTTTAACTACATATGCACAGGTCATGGAGATGTCATGTGTGTATCTTTAACTACATATGTTCTGGTCATGGAGGCACCATGTGTGTTTGTTAAACTTCATATGCTTTAATCATCGAGACGTCATGCCGATGTAGACTATCTCTGATATCTGGAGCTTGTTCTTCCAGGTTCTTGAAACAAAACAAAACAAAAAATAAACAAGGAATTAAAAAAGCTAGAGGATCGACTTAGTTGCACCGGGTTTATCCCATATGTTTTGGTCCTTGTCGCATGGCGGACTGCCGAAAGCGTCGCACAAAGCACCAACTTCATATCTCCAGCAGCAACTCCCTGGAGTCTCCGAGAAAGTCACACTCCTGAGCCGAAGGACGTGGGCCGGATTCGAAACCACTGCATTCGGAGTGCGAGTCAAGGCGGCGTTACCAACTTCGCGACAGAGGCCCCTGGCCGTTTAAACGATATTTTTAATTGTTTCTGGCAAACAAGGGCAGTAGGTCAGGCTTAAACTTTAGCACACAACAGTAGATGAGGTTTCGCTTTCAAGACAAAAATCACTCGATTATACATTATGAATGTTATGCACACCTAAACGACAAAGAGCAATGGAGTATTATTTTCATAAAATGTTGACTTCTCGTCCTTGACTTGGAGGTGTAAATAACAAGAACCTTTGAAGTCGGAGTGGGTATGCCTGGTGGCAGGGACATTGGTAATAGGGAAAGCTAATCCATATGCAAATATCAGTCAAGTGCACTAGTAGTAGTAGCACGTGTATGGACTACGCTTGAGTTCAAAGCGAACGAACGCGAAATAAATAAAATAAATAAGATTCTCTACATCTTGTAACTCCTTTATATTTGAAACAATTACAAGATTCGTTAACTTTTGTGGTTAAACATTTCTTGAATTTGCATCTTTGACATAATTTGTAGCTGCATTGAAAAGTGTTTGTAGACTTCTTTGCTAATGCCGCTGCTTCTTGTCTCATCACTGATAGGAACGAACTTTGAGTGATCACAGATAAGGAAGGGAAACCATAACATTATAACAGTCAGCTCTCGGTTTTATATAATGGAGCTTTCACAAATATACTGACACTTAAACAAAGAAGAACAAACGACCAGGTTAGAAGAAGTACGTTTCGAACCAGGGTGCAGTGTGACAACATTAGATCACGTTTTATGTCAACTGCGTATTCCGAGACACGTCTTAAACATTGTCAACTTGTCCACTATTTTCTGAGGTTTGTAAAATATTATCATGCATGTTGCTCATCATTACGTGGCTCCTGTCAGCCACATCCCCCAACCCCCTCTCTGATGTATGTATAGAATATGTGTATGTAGGTATGTATGTGTTTATACATATGTGCATGTATCTGTGTGTATGTGTGTCTGCCTGCCTGCCTGCCCATCTCATAACATGGTTATATGCATTGTTTAAGTTCACAACACTCATTTGGCAATGCTTTTTCTACGTGAATGTAACATTCACAATAGATAATTGATTACGAAAAGATGAGTAATTGGATGGACCAACTATAAGACAGACCTGCCTGCTCAATTTGTGACCCTTTAGGACATCACTATCTATTCTTGCTCCATAAAGTAGATATTGTATTTGATTCATGTGTATACTACAGTCACAATTTTTTATCATGCTTGCTGTTATAGCACTACATTGGTATCTGGAGGGCTAAACTGTTCTATTTGTTATTGGGAAGTAATAGAAACAAGTATGTTGCATTGGCTTTGTCGCAATGGGGGGTGAGTGGCTGCTAATTAAAATACAGGAAAGGGGGAGAGAGAGAGAGAGAGAGAGAGAGAGAGAGAGAGAGAGAGAGAGAGAGAGAGAGAGAGAGAGAGAGAGAATTAATGGAGAAAGAAACAGAGCACCCCGGAAAACAAACTATATCACAGAGACATGCATAAACATAAAAATAAAAAAAACAAAACAATTATATCACAGAGAGATATATGGACACCGAAGAAATAATTACATAAGGGAAGCAAAGAATAGCAACACTGCAGCCTACCACGCATGTCGTAAGAGGCGACTAAGGAGGTTATGGTTCCGTCGCCCTGCTACTGAGTGAGTGCGTGGCGCGACACTGTGAGCTGTGAGTTTCGTGTGACATGCTTTTGAATCTGCCCGAGGTAGTTTGGAACGTGACTGCATGTTCGAAGCGATGGCAGCTGGCTATGTCCCAGAGTTGACCGGTTTTTGCCTTATGCAGAAATGCGTGGCTGCTGGGCTTCTGGTTGACTGCCACTTGCCATCGATGATGAACTGTATTTTCGTGGACGGTGTGGGTGAACATCTAGGAAACATCCAGATGGGAAAATGACCACCGATTCCATCAGAGATGAACTGGATGTTTCGTGGGGGACTATTGTGTGACATTCTGGCGGCGGCATTATGCACAGTGTATCCGTGCGGGCTGTTGTTTGTCGAGACTCTTGTCTTTTCACTTTTCACATTGGGCAGTGGGGGAGCGTTTTATGTGATATTCACTGGCACAGGAACGGAGCATAATGGGGACGACCCGTTGCTGTGAAGTTGGAACCGCGACTAATTAACTAACTAATTAATTAAGAAATAATTACATCATTGATACATAAGAGGACACCGAAGAAATAACTACATCATTAATACATACGAGGACACCAAAGAAACAACTATATCACAGAGACAAAAAAGATGACCTAAGAAACAGCTACATTACAGAGACATGCAAGGACGGAAGGACGGTAAGTAACAACTACATCACAGTAAGAAGGACGGACGTCGAAGAAACAAATAAGCCTTAGAATCTGCAAGATCGAGGAAGAAACAACTTATCTACAGAGACATGCAAGGATTTCGAAGAAACAACTATATTACAGAGACGTGTATGGGCATTGAAAAGAACGTACTTCATGTACTCACGCATTTGGCAACAGTGCGGGATGCTTAAGCACAATGAAGGGAAACGAATATTGCTAATCTGCATTAGGGATATATCCGTAACAAGAACGGGATCCTTTACTTTTGTTGTTGTTGAAATAACGATGGTTGATAAAGTGGATGACTTAGAGATTTTTAATTAAGTGGAGTATGAGGAATCTTCAGGATGTTAGAAACATGTCACAAATTATCTACCGGATGTATGAAAAATTAACAGTATACCTTGGCAACAAACACGTGGCTATATGTATGAAATGAAATACGTTAAATATATAAATTGTTACGTCAAATAAGGATGTGCACCGTCATCTGTTGTATTATATTGATATGTAATACAAACACGAAAACAGTTCCTGATAACGTGCCATTGGTGGATATTATTCGCACGAAAAGCGTTATTCTTTGTCTGCCCTTTGTCACCCATTGGAGCATAGGTTGTCGGCCAACTCACACCAAGTGGTCCTGTCTTTCGCTATGCCCTACAGAGTCCCCTTCATGTCCTCCATCTATCATTAGATGTTACTAGGTGAAAGGAGGTAATTCGGCGATCCAGACTTCCAGCAGCTTTCTCCGCATCGTGTCATGCCTCTTCAGGAGGGCCTCCTTAAGTCTTGATTGTCTGAGTTAATTTCTTTTCGTATCGTCAGATTGATTAATGGGTGATTAGATTTCGCAGCTGCAGCTTTCTACGGGATAGTTCAGCCAGTCATAAACCAACCCTCCTTAGTCGCTTGTTTCGACATGTATAGTAGGTTTGAGTGTTGTTACTCTTTGCTTCCATTTGGGGCCTTGGTAACACCCGAGTGACTGTTGGCATGATATGGACGGCTCAATGAAATACATACAAGTGGAATAGTATTTATCACGAGGAGCTCTAGTGATGAACACTAATGAATTACTACGATCGTATAGTTGAATGACACAGATGTGTAGTTGAATGACAGAGATGTGCTTATCCCTCATGTGATATGCATATGAAGTTTTTTCGTCACGATATGAGAAGAAATAAATGGGAGAACTTGGTGACAACTGGCAAGATCGAGGAGATGAGAACAACGAGGTGGCAGAAAAGTAAGTACCTGAATGGCCACATGGTATGGTCGCGACATGAACACTGAGCTGATCCACGACTCTGGTGATCGAGTCAGATGGCGAAATATGAAAGCCCGCGCTAAGCGGCATGGCACACAATGAATGAATGATGTGCGTATCATGCACGTTCACTAAATGTCTTATTACGAAGAGGCCTTTCCGATCGATTGTTCTGTCTGCTGTGCTGAACATTATGGTGAAGTTTCAAAAGGAGATCTTTCTTGTTTGATTATTGGAGGAAACGTGCTCGTAATAGTTTCCTTACTCGGTCGTACAGACACGCCACAGTTATGGGAGCCAAGCAGGGATTTGAACCCGGACCTCTCGCAACACACTTTATATTGTCAAAATAGTTTCCTACAACATGTCAAATAGATTGCAGGACATAAATGATGCATCGTAAACAATGACGACGCTTGTCTGTGGGCACAGTGGTCACGTGTTTGAATGACCTTCCAGGCAGGGATTTTTCTGTTCATTGACCTGGCCTCTCAAGCTGATCCAGTCTAAAACATGAACTATGAAATGTTCTGGGAAGTATAGGCAGCTGACGTGATACTGACCACTCCATCGAGTGTCGAATGTTCTAAGAATATTGGGCTATCACCATATACTCACAATACGCCTCAAGACGTGAAAAGTGGCTTTGTACTTGTAAAACAGTAGTGATAATAAGGAATAAAGCTGTGCCACTCACGCACACACATCTATATCAACCCCAATTTTCTAGGCAAGTTTACGTTTAGTAATTTGACATATAAAGGGTTAGAGACGCAGTTTCTAATACTGCATACCGCGTTCGAAATACTGCTGCGGGCGATTTAGCAGCAGACTGCCTTGTGTTGGGTGTTTTATAAAATAGTATGAGTGCCGGTCGTTCAGAAAGCATTGGCAAACTACTTGTCAAGAGATCACAAAGAGCAAAACATTCTGGGGTTGACTCCGACGCCCTGTAAAGGTTATGCAACTAACTTTAGTTTGTCATTTACTTTCTAAACGTGAAATCAACCTTCAAGTCCAACTGACCAGTATAGGGGTCAACCCATTAATCTATCATAAGCGTACCGAAAGTTTAAGCACAAGCGTATTTTTCCCTAGAGCCAAGCAGATTGACATATACATACATCAGCATCATCATCATCAAGTACCTTGCCCACTGGCGTGGGCGAAATTGTTTCTTTACAAACTGTGATCTCCGACGGCATGGATCAGTTTGTGTGTTGACTCCTGTCCGTGCCAAAACACAAGATTGCCAATAAATTTCTTTCGCTATCTTCTTCTGTTGCTCTCGTCTCACACAAATGTTTGCAGTTGTCATAACATTTTCCATTTTTTGTCTTCTCCCAGTGTGGCAAAACATGATGTCTACCTCTTTCTGATGTTTGATATAAGTTGTATTTGCGTCTTACCAGCCTTCAAAATGTCTAGATTGCTAATTTTGGTTCTCCGTGTAATTTTCAGCTTTCTTCTATAAAACCACACCTATGGATTTTTTTTTCTTTTCGTTTTTTGAATAATTTTCCAGGATTCCAGGATTCACCTTTCTGTCTTTCCTCTCTCTCTCTCTCTCTCTCTCTCTCTCTCTCTCTCTCTCTCTCTCTCTCTCTCTCTCTCTCTCTCTCTCTCTCTCTCTCTTTCTCCCTCTCACTATCTCTCTCTCTATATATGTGTGTGTGTGTGTGTGTGTGTGTATGTGTGTGTGTCGCAGTAGCCCAGGTATTTTCCGGGCTTGAACTGTCTCTGCTAACAGTGGTGTAGTGGGTTTGTTCCTCGGGCCGGTCAGCTAGACTGACATTTTGTCTTCTTGTCCAGAAAACAATGACTGTCATTTACTGCCTATAGTACCTTGCGGTGTAGGACAGGGGGGTCTTGAGCCTGAGGAATTAAGGCCACATGGCTAATGCAGTCGCCGTGAACTGTGCAGGTTAGAGTTTTCTTTTTCTGTGCATGATTCCCAGCTCTCAGGAATCTATGCGGGAGCTCCTTTTAGAGGCGGCGAGGTCTAACGATGTCATCTCTTAACAGCTGATCCTCCCTCTGGTTTGGAAAGCAATGACAAACTTGTTAAATGTTCCATGTCCTTTGGAGCACGTTGCCATCAACCCCCCAGGTTGATTTACTAGGCAAATTTACGTGTGCTACTGCTGTCTGAAGTAGAAGTCTACGTTTAAATCCAAACTAATGCCGGTGTAGGAACTGAACGCCGCAACCGGCCGTCAGCATTACCGGAAGTTTAAGAGCTAGCGTTCTTATCCTTTCAGCCACGTCGTCATGGCAAACTATAGTTAGTTGAATGTCCTGTACAAGACATCGTAGTCAACCACAGCATTTTTGTGTGTGACTGTTTATGATTTCTTGACAAGTTTACGTTCAGTAGTTTGCCATTGCTTTCTGAACAACTGGCACTCATAGTTTTGTTTGGAAACCAACGCTAAGCGGTTTGCTACCAAAACACCCACAGCTGGATTTCCAATGCGGTATGCGGGTTCGCAAACTGCATTCGTAACAAAATCGCCACAGCCGCGGCAAAAAATTTAACGATTGAACATCATAAGTAGACAGAAAACAGTTACACCAATAAGAGTTAAAGTTTACGATGGAACATCTTGAGTGGACAGAAAACAGTTACACCAATAAGAGTTAAAGTTAACGATGGAACATCTTGAGTAGACAGAAAACAGTTACACCAATAAGAGTTAAAGTTAACGATGGAAAATCTTGAGTGGACAGAAAACAGTTACACCAATAAGAGTTAAACGTAACTTTGGAACATCTTAAGTAGACAGAAAACAGTTACACCAATAAGAGTTAAACTTAACGATGGAACATCTTGAGTAGACAGAAAACAGTTACACCAATAAGAGTTAAACTTAACGATGGAACATCTTAAGTACACAGAAAACAGTTACACCAATAAGAGTTAAACGTAACTTTGGAACATCTTAAGTAGACAGAAAACAGTTACACCAATAAGAGTTAAACTTAACGATGGAACATCATAACTAGACAGAAAACAGTTACACCAATAAGAGTTAAACGTAACGATGCAACATTATAAGTAGATAGAAAACAGTTACACCAATAAGAGTTAAAATTAACGATGGAACATAATACGTAGACAGAAAACATTTATACACATAAGAGGTAAACGTAGCGATGCAACATCATAAGTAGACATACAACAGTTACATCAATAAGAGTTTAAAGTAAAGATGGAGTAGAAAACAGTTACACCAAAAGAACTTAAAAGTAACGATGAAACATCATAGGTAAACAGAAAGCAGTTATCCGTGAATTTAACCTATTTTACGGATGAAACAACACGTGACGACCTTAGACTAAAGGCATTCACAAACTCACCATTATTTTGTGAGTGAGTAAACACGGAACAGGCTGAAGTCAAGGATCAGGGGTTATATTAGGCAGTTGGGCTTATAACTTGTTTGCTAAAACAGACTTTGTGCTTGTTACAGAGAGACAGTTGTTCGACGGTGTTTTCTTCTATGATTATAGCATGATTGTGAGCGAACAAGATTTTAGACTTTCCTATTATTAGTTAAGTTAGTTAGTCGCGGTTGCAACTCCACGGCAACGGGTCGTCCCCATAATGCTTCTCACTGCCCCATGTGACAAGTGGAACTTTCAGGAGACTCGACAAACCAACAGCCTGCACATGCATTCTATGCATAAAGGCCGCTACCAGAATGCCAAAACAAAAATCCACCACGAAAAATGCAGTTCATCGTCGATCGAAGCGGCAATCATTAGAAAACCAGCAGCCACACATTACTGCATAAGGAAAACCTAGTTAGTTCAGCAACCGGCCGGATGACATTTCCTGAACATGCAGTTCACGAAACAAACAACCGCGGACAGATGTAAAAGCAGTCCACACGAAACCCATAGCTCACAGTGTCTTTTCTATAGTGACGACTACAAGATCCAGCCTTTGAATCCCTTTGCAACGACTACAAAACTATCTCTTTGTAACCACTACAACATTAACTAAGTTATTTTGCTCGCATTGACCCAAGCGAAGTCTATACGCGTGCTGCTATTTTTAGTGCACTGGACTGCTTTTTGGGTATAGATTAGCTTTCTCTATTACCAGTGTCCCTTGCCATCAGGAGACGCTTCTGAGGTACTTGTATTTTACACACCCCCCCCCCCCCCCCCCCCCCCCAGTCTAGGATGAGAAGGAAACATTTTAGTTCTGCTTACAGGTCTTGGGGTTGAACCAGGCATGTAAGAACCTCCGACTTCTGAGGTACTTGTAATTTACGTCCCAAGTCAAGGACGAGAAGTCAGTATTTTAGTCCAACAGACAGGTGTAGGGCTTGAATCCGCTAACACAGCATCAGCACACCGGAAGTGTAAGCATGCTGACCTACATTACCTAGTTTTATATTAATATAAATAATTAACTAAGTTTATATTAATAGAAATAATTAATTAAGTTTATATTAATAGAAGTCGTGATAGAAGCCTCAGCTGGAGCAGCCGTGCCGACGTGCTTGCTTAAATGGCCACACGGAGCTGCCTTGTCGACAAAGAGAGATGATGAAGACCTCAAGCGGCAATATACAGAAACACCAATAAGACATGCATTTATGCCGATGTTCTATCATAGGAAGAATTCAGGAGTTTAGCGTGGCCGCACTATGTGAGGACGACATAGAATGATTTACACTGCTTCATGGTGTCTCAGTTATGGCCAAGATTAGGCTGTCTGTGATTGAGGCGTCTTGCATGAAAGAATATGTGACTGCCTCGTGCTGTTCAGAGTCGTTGCTTTTCACCGCGTACTAGCCTTGTCTTGATACTGTTTGAGTCAAGAGCCGTCGCTATAATCACCACCACCACAACCACCACCCACCACCACCACCACCACCACCACCACCACCACCACCACCACCACCATCATCATCATCATCATCATCATCATCATCATCATCATCATCATCATCATCATCATCATCATCATCACGTGTCACGCCAATACGCGTGGGCGGTCATGTTTCGCCATCTCACACGATAACTATAGTCGTGTTATCAGCTCTGTTTTTTTTTTGTCTTCATTAGGCCATGAAACTAAGACATCCAAATATTTACTTCTCTGCCTTTCCCTTGTTTTTGTCCCCGTTAGTCTTGCTAGTTGTCACCAATTTCTACAGTTTATTTCTTCTCATAACGTGTACACAAAATATTGACTGTCTACGTCTAATTTCTCTAATCAGTTTATGGTTTTCATTTGTTTCTTGTAGGACTTGCTCATTGGTGCTGTTCATGGCATTCTTTGCATTTCCCAGAGAAACCTCATTTCATCTGCCATTAGATGTTTTTCAACTTGTCTACTCATTGTCTTTGTTTCACATCCATACAACAGTACAGGTCCTATGTAGCCCTTTTACACTCTCTTTCTCGTTGCAAGTGACATCAATTTATTAGTCTGTTTTCCATCTTGCAAAAGGCTACCTTTGACATAGCGATTCTTATCATCATCACGCATACCATGATATAACATTTACACAACAGTCCTTCACACCAGTCAACAGTCTCAGGGCGGTAAGTAATCAGGTAACGAGCCCTTTCATACGCACAAAGGGCGTTGGGTATATGGTGCTGGTCCTATATTTTATAGGCCAGTTGTACATTGGTATTATAAAGGCCAAATAGCCTGTAGTTGATCTTACGTCGAAAGACTCTACACTTGTTCCATCATGCCTTGCCACACTCTAATGGATCGGTCACGGGAAATATCAACACAGTGCACGAACATAACAAGACCGGCGCGGCTCTAGATGTGTATGCAATAAATATTCCTCTTGTGTGGTGTTTTTATCATCTTGAAATTGTCTGCTCTGTCAGCTATTCAGTCAATTCTTTATAATTTCTAGCCTCCGTGGGCTATTTAATGGGCAAAATGTAGACTGATCCTCCAATATTTTCTCACTTATCTGACAAGGCTGGACGCCCGATTCACTTCTCCGGGATGGGAGTAATTGAGTAATGGACGCATTTGTACGCATTGAGGCGTATTGGTGCTAGCCCATAGTTGTATAGACCAAAAAGCATTAGCCTGTTCTCTTGTGGTTAGTATCTCGCCAGTCGCCTTTACTTCCCAGAATATTTTCTGGTACCTATTTTAGGCTGATTCGAAATGGGAGACAGGGTCCAAATTTAACAATTATACTCAATGACACTTGACCTCTGGGCAGACAGACAATCGTGCTAGCCACTGCCCTACTGCCAATCCAGGCTGGGACAGGACAATAATGGAGGGGTATATATCTGGGAAAAGAGGAAGAGGAAAGCCAAAGACAAGATGGGTGCAGCATGTGGCAGATGATCTCCAGATGGGTGTATCGGACGCGGGACATCTTGCTTATGACCGAGAAGATTTCCGGAAGGTTTTTATGGGAGGGAAGTTCTGCAAAGGACATGCTACTGAATAATGAATGATCAGGGGATAGTATAATATTCTCATGTTCCCAATTGTGTGAATATTCACACCGTGATTCGTCCCCTTCACCAATTATAGGTGAACTCACACGAGAACAAACATTAAGAACACTTCAAGTATACTGGTAGTGTAAACTTCAGACAGAGGATACAACAGACAAGAAAACCAGTGGAAGCATCACTTTTAGCGACACCAGCTTTCTCATGGCAAATAACTAAGCTAAACTGGAATAGAAAACCAAAACTTCAAGAGAACGAGAGAAAGCAAGCCAGAACTAAACTCAGCATAACCCTCATTCCCTGAAATTCTCTGAGGGTTATATGGTGAAAAAACGAGCAGGCGGTCAGATTGGCCGGGACTGCATCACTCAGTGGGGTATTGGTCAATGATAAGGCAGACGTGGTCCGAGCTCTTTCGGATCATGTATGCATTGGAGAGGAACACAGATCATCACGGCCTGTGGAGAATTGTGCTGCTTTGGGTGACCAGAGGATCTGGCCGATACCCAGGACTCCGAGGAAGGCCAACAGACACAAAGTCAGACTGCTACTGGCAACATTATTATTGTGACTCGTCAATGGCTGTTGAAGATGAGGACGGAGCAATTATGAGAATGTGTCGAGTGCTGTGATGTCGGTTTTTGACAAAACTGTACTCAGCTCTGAGGGTTATGTGTATATTGCCCTGTTGAGTAAAGTACGCTCGGTTGCCAATCCTCTGGAGGATGAGCTTTAACTCTCAAGTCTGATTCACTGATAAGCAGATCGTCTGAGTCCAGAAGAGAGCCTACACGTATCGGAGTGAAGTTTGTGTGGACTTCTCACTACGCGATACTAAACTACCAGCTCCATGGGGACTGTTTGTGTAGACTTCTCACTTCGCGGTACTAAAATACCATCGCTAAGGGGACTGTTTGTGTAGACTTCTCACTTCGTGGTAGTAAAATACCATCGCCATGGGGACTGTTTGTGTAGACTTCTCACTTCGCGGTACTAAAATACCATCGCCATGGGGACTGTTTGTGTAGACTTCTCACTTCGCGGTACTAAAATACCATCGCCATGGGGACTGTTTGTGTAGACTTCTCACTTCGCGGTACTAAAATACCATCGCCTTGGGAACTGTTTGTGTAGACTTCTCACTTCGCGGTACTAAAATACCATCGCCATGGGGACTGTTTGTGTAGACTTCTCACTTTGTGGTATTAAAATACCATCGCCATGGAGACTGTTTGTGTAGACTTCTCACTTCGCGGTACTAAAATACCATCGCCATGGGGACTGTTTGTGTAGACTTCTCACTTCGCGGTACTAAAATACCATCGCCATGGGGACTGTTTGTGTAGACTTCTCACTTCGCGGTACTAAAATACCATCGCCAGGGGACTGTTTGTGTAGATTTCTCACTTCGCGGTACTAAAATACCATCGCCATGGGGACTGTGATGCGGAACTCCGTTTTCTCTCTTCAATCCCAACAACCAACGACAAGACCGGCGCCGGAACTTCACATTTTCTTGTTGTTGCATGTCCCTTACAGGACGTTGCAGTCAACAGCAGCATGTTTCAGCTGCTGTTGATCTACTAGGCAAAAGGCCGCTCAGAAAGCAATGGCAAACTACTGAGCGTACCCTTGCCTAGTAGTTTGCCATTGCTTTCTGAGCGGCCGGTTCACATACCCCTTAAGTTACAGACTCAGCGAGAACCGCTACCGATTTTCGCGCAGGTTGTTACTCACGAGAATATACGGGATTACGGAGAAAGATGTTAACCCTAGGCAAGGGAGACCGGCAAGTTCACATTTACCTAGCCAATATTAGTGTGTAACCTGGTCATGAGACAGCCCCGCACGTGGGGATTGGCTGGGATGAGGGCTAGGTTGATGATGCTTCCTATCTAGGTTTTAGGTATTCCGTCAACAGACAACAACCCAATGCCCAGAAGACACTTAGTCCAGTCAAGGTTCAAGTAAAAACATCTCTGATGCAGCATGAGTTTAACCTCCCTGTTTGACTTTATTTTAGACTTAGTCATTCTTAGAGGGCACGTTAGCGTAGTTGACAGGTAGCTGCGCTGATAATGTTCGACGCCTAGGCTCGTCGTCTCGCTAAGTGAGGGAAAGGCAGGCCACCTATTCTTGGCCCACAACATGTGATAGTCCTATGACATCACGGACCAATAGCAGGAAGAAAAACAAAAACTATTCTGAGACTGTAACGAAGGGATAGCGAATGCGATTCGCATTTCCTCATTCCGTGGTCGAAATCAGCTGAAGGCGATTTGGAAGCATATCGCCTTATGTTGATTTTTAACAATGGATGGTATGAGCGTCGGCTGTTCGGAAAGCAATTGCAAACTACTGAAAATAAATTTGCTTACGAAATCACAAACAGCTAACAAATGCTGGGGATAACTGTAGCTTCCGTTAAAAGACATACAACTATGTATAAGTATAATACCATTCTGAGAGAAAGAAACACTGCATGTCCAACATATCTCTGGAGTGTATGTTCTCACAAACTCAGCTCTCGTGGCTTACCTTTGCTTGTGTTTGTAAGTGACAGGAGAGGGACACTTATTGAGATCACGTCGTTGTCACCACCCACCTCCAGCCACCGCTTACCTTTGCACTACGCGTGAAGAACCCCATCGCCGAAGGATTAAATTCAGCAAGTTGGGACACCTGGTATATTTTCATTGCGTGCTTTCGGACCAACTACGTCTGCTGTACGTTGGTATTTGGTGTGGCGCGCTCTCTCACTCAACGTTAGCTCGGTTTCCATGAGTTGTATTTGTTGTTTTATGGACATCCAGACGTGTTTTCGATGTTTTAGTAAATTTTTTATTGTATAGTGAGGACTGACATGGTATGCCAAGCGACATATTGAGACGATGGGATTGATACGTGATTAATCAAACTAACATTTCAATTGCATGAATCTGTTTACATCAAGGTAGTGAAAGCCATTGTGGACAAACTGACGTCAGGTGGACTATTGAAATCAAAATGTGAGTTGTAATCTCTCTCTCTCTCTCTCTCTCTCTCTCTCTCTCTCTCTCTCTCTCTCTCTCTCTCTCTCTCTCTCTCTCTCTCTCTCTCTCTCTCTCTCTCTCTCAAAAGAGTTATAGAAGGGCAGAATATCAGACGGGCCTGCGTGCCCAATTCTTAACCCTTTGAAAATAAAGTTTGTTCGTTCGTTCGTTCTCTCTGTCTGTCTGTCTCTCTCTTTCTCTCTCTTTCTATCTCTCTCTCTCTCTCTCTCTCTCTCTCTCTCTCTCTCTCTCTCTCTATATATATATATATATATATATATATATATATATTATATATATATATATATATATAAAAGAGATCAAAGTGGTCGAATGGATAAGGGCGCTCGTTCTTAAATGTCTAGTGCGCTGACGCGAGGTAGTGGGATAAAAGTGTATATATAAATAAAGATCCCCTTTACACGCCTAAGGCCCACAGGGCGTATCAGCTAGAATCATATGTTTATAAATCAAACAGCACTCAGTGCCTGATGTGGTCGATATCATGTAGACAGCCTTTACTTCCGAAGATACTCCATGGCACATATTTTTGGCTGGTTGACCGACCCATCTGTGTAAATAACAACATCACCGTCTAACGAATTCTCGAAAATTAACGCTTGTAAGTCCGCCTCCACAGCAGCCGGATTTGCTTGTCTACATTTTCTGTCTAGTTGTATGCAAACAGAAAAAGACGTACAGAAATCTGGTGGCACCTGGAGCTTATGTCGCTGTTAGCAATCACGGACAAACCGTTTTTTCCCGAAATTAAGACCTACCCCTATAATAAGCCCTAGCACGATTTTTCTGGATGCTTTTAATAAAAGACCTACCTCTAAAATAAGCCCCAGTTAAGATCGTTAGCCTAGAATTGAAAGACCTGTTGCCGAATGGCCAGTCGGAGTACAGACGTGCGCACTTGATAATGAACGTGTCGTTCATAATTCAATAAGTCACTCGTGTGAAATAATGTTACAAAATGCACAACGAGCAGGCTACATAGACACGAAATGCTCATTTAAGGAAAGTGTTATTGCTGGACATGAAAGACTGGGACCAATTATTCTACAGGAAATGGAGTTGCAAGAAATTCATCCCGGAGGTCGAGATTTGGAGAGTTATGACGATGTTCCAGAAGAAGCTGACATGACTGTATTTCAATAAATGTAGAATTGTGTACACTGTGTAGACAGCCGGTGTTTTTCAGTTTAAATTGCAATTGAGACAGGCTTGATTTCGTGATTATCTAACACACTCATAAAATGGGCACCAGAAAATTGTCTACGGAGTAAGATCTGTCTGAGAGATTGTTATATTTGATCTGGGCTCCCGACCCAGTCTAGAATTGGTACTGGGTAATGTCTTAGAAATGTCTCTAAATGACCACAGCACCGCTCTACAGGAACCAATGTACTTTTTTTGCGTTCGCTCGCTTAGAACTCAAGCGTAGTCCATACACGCTACTCCTAGTAGTACTGGACTGAATTTTGCATGTGTATTAGCTTTCCCTATTACCAGTGTCCCTTGCCAGCAGGCGAACCCACTCCGACTTCAGAGGTACTTGTAATTTACGTCCCCAAATTTTAGTCCAACTGTCTGATGTCGGGGCTGAACCCCTTACAACAGTCACAACATAAGGACACTGGATGTTTAAGAACACGAGTTCTTATCCATTCTGCCACACTAACCTCTGGAAGTAGTGTACTTCGGGGTGGCTAGTTGGGTATGCGTCGAAGTATACTTGTTCCTGCAGCAAGGCTCTGTCGTCCTTTAGAGGTAAAGGGTTCGAATCCCCGTTAGTAACTATAGCTTTTAATGTTGATACTGTCTAGTGTGACCCCCAGCTTCTACTTATTTCTTTTACTTCACCACCACCACCACCACCACCACCACCACCACCACCACCACCACCACCACCACCACCACCACCACCACCACCACTATTATGATTTTCACATGCAGTCAGAAGTAGGCCATATAGCCATCACCATTGACGTCTAATATTTTTCCATCTAACGTTGTCGCTGATGTTACTACTACTACTACTACTACTACTACTACTACTACTACTACTACTACTACTACTACTACTACTACTACTACTACTACTACTACTACTACTACGTATTCTCTTTACCTACACACCCCTTCGTCCTTGCTTGCATTAGACACACGCCTAACTGTCAGTAGGGCGGCTTATGTTACAATGTCCCCAATCTCATTAAACTGAGCTCTCCCCCCCCCCCCCTCTCTCTCTCTCTCTCTCTCTCTCTCTCTCTCTCCCTCTCTCTCTCTCTCTCTCCTCCCCCCCCCCCCCCCCCCCCAACCCAACTGCATGTGCAACAACTGTGTAATTTAATTTCAGTATTTCAGTTTAGGCGAAATTACGAAACGAAGTATAGCTTAAACGTATGGGAGAATACTTTTGAGGCCAAAATTGATTTCCCTTGTTTCCCATTATGATCGGCCAGGCAACTTGTTTTACACTGTGTCACAACGGCAAATTATTTCCCTTGTTCATTATGTCGAAATCATATTCGACAAAATGCTCGATATTACCTGGTTTTCCTCCACTAGTTAGTTAGTTGCATGTCCTTTACAGGACGTCACAGTCATCTCCAGCATTCTTAGTTGTTTGTGATCACTTGGGAAGTTTACGTTCAGTGGTTTGCTATTGCTTTATGAACGACCGGCATCATACCATTGCATAAAAAAAAAACCAACGCACGGCAGTCTGCTGCCAAATCTCCCCCAGCTGTGGTTCGAACGGTGTATGCGGGATTTCGTACTGCTTCGGTAACACCTTCGCCACGGAGTCGGCTTTTCTCCACTATTTTGTTTGTTTAATAAAAACTAGGGGAAAGTAGTTAGTCCATTACCAAATACTGCAGTTGGGGTGTCACGTGTTCGGTGTTTAATAAAAACTAGGGGCAAGTAGTTAGTCCATTACCAAATACTGCAGTTGGGGTGTCACGTGTTCGGTGTTTAATAAAAGCTAGAGGAAAATAGTTAGTCCATTACCAAATACTGCAGTTGGGGTGTCACGTGTTCGGTGTTTAATAAAAACTAGGGGAAAGTAGTTATTCCCTTACCAAATACTGCAGCTGGGGTGTCACGTGTTCGGTTTTCACATATTCTAGATCACGACATATGAGGTGGATGACCAGGTCATCGCCTTTCCACGGTAATTTCATGCGTTTTAATGTTTATTGTTCTTTTGTTGTCTAAGATTAGCTTCATAGGTGAAGTTGAATGAAATAATGTATGAGACGAAATAGAGAAGAAGAACAGAAAATCAGACGGACCTGTGCACCCAATTCTTAACCCTTTGAAAATAACGTTTGTTTGTTCGTTCTTTCGTTCGGTCCATCCCAGACAAATCAAGACAATTCTGAACATTTTTGTATACCCAATTTTTGAAGCTCGGCCAACCCAAGAGTAGAATTATTTGGGAATAATTATCCTGTCTCTGCCGTGGATTGAAGTTGTTCGACCCCTGCCTCGTCTCCGTGAACCGTGCTTTCTAACTGTGTTCTTTCTAATACAGTGTGACATTTGATACGGCCAAAGTGTTTTAGTTTCTGACACACGACACTGTTAATGAGCCAGTTAGTTCTCTGTGATATTCACGCCACGTAGAATGTCCGTATTCACTTCTTCTTGATTCACGGTAGCCAGCGAATGCCTCTGTGACATTGAAACTCAAAAGCGAAGGTTTATTTCTTTAATGTGTTGTGAAATGGTTCAAAATCTGTACATGTATTTTCTTTTCTGTAGCTTCCTTTATAATATGTTGTGTTCTTTCGCTTTTCCATATAGGCAACAGTTACTCTTCCTCGATACCATTTTGCATGTTCCTGTTGACTGCGCCCCATGTGTTTTGTTTGTTATCTTGAGTATTTTCATTAAATTTCTTATTTCTGTTGCATTATCATGTGTTTGTTATTATGCACATGTTCGTTTGGGTGGTTTTGTTTTAGCTTAGGGTTTTGTCTGTGGTTTTCGTTGAAACATGTAGATTACTTATTTATAATTGTGATATTATAGTTTTCTAGCTAGGTATGCTTGTTGTTGCTTTCTTGTTGATATAGACTAGGGAGAATTTGAGACGGTACAGATGGGCAATAGTCTGTGTGGGAGACCAAGGGACGGTATAAATGGTCATGATCTGTGGAAGACTTTTAGAGGCAAAGATCGCCAAGTAATGTGATTGCGAGACTTTGTGAAGATATAGATTGTCAAGTAATATATATGGGAGACTAGTTAGTTAGTTAGCTAGTCGACAGATCATCCTCATTGCACATCGAACCATTCAGTCCATAAGTGCTCGGATCCCTTCCTCAACCGTGTAGCGGCTAACGACACCAGTTCTATGTTGGTTTATTAATCTTCTTTAGCTTCCTGCGTAGTGTTCTTGTTTGGCCACACCTATTTTAATTTGCTGTTCTCGCAGTCTGATCATGGTTGTAGATGCACAATAATCACTTGGTTCTCGCAAAAGTCTTACTACGAATTCAGAATGTTAGCTGACCCATGGCGCGTCCGCCCTCCACAATAGCCTTACCTGAGAGCTCATTTCCGTGTACTCCCGCATGCCCTGGCACGAAGATGAAACTAATCTTTGCCAGCCGAGACCGCTCCAGAGGCAGCAACCACTCTCTTTGGATCCACCCCGTCTCTATCCTCTTGAGCATGCTCATTGAGTCGCTAAGGAAACATGCCCTAGTGAATGTCTGTGTCTTGAGCCATATCATTTCTTTACTTACTGCCATGACTTCCATAGTCAGGCTACTTGTGGTCTCAACAAAAGCACCAGAGTCCTCCTTCACAATTCTCCCTCCGGTCTGAGCCGTAAAGGCCCATGAGCTTCTCACACGTCGGACGACTGACCCATCTGTTTAAATGACAGCATCACCGTCTAACGAATTCTCAAAAATCAACGCTTGTACTTCCGCCTCCACAGCAGCCGGATTTTCTTGTCTGAATTTTATGTCTGGTTGTATGCAAACAGAAAAAGACGTACATAAATCTATTGGCACTTGTACCCACTCCTCGCCAGGTTCTACTCCTCAAGTGAACACACCTGTTGAAGAATATCTTTGGCTTGACCCATTCACGACCTTCCTCTTTTTAACCTGCTGCCCTTCACCTTCATAATTTCACTATACAGTTGATGTTGTGTGTTTGCGTTAACTCTGAGGTAGGCACGTGCTCTGCAAATTTGTATTCTGTTTTCAATGGTTGGAAAATCAAGAAGGTAGCGCATCGCCCTGCATGCTGTATCTCTTGTACCTCCAAGAATAATGCGCATAGCTTCGTTTTGTTTCTTTTCCATCCTTTCTATCTGTTTACGACTGAGACTCAGGATCGCCATCGCATACTCAAAAACAGACATGACCAGCCCCTCGTATAGAAGACATGGATGGCGCTGCTCACAGTTTGCTGCCGCCATCACCCGCATCACAGCCAAACCCCGCTTGGCCTTTGTTATTACCTGGTCAATGTGCTCATTATAAGCAAGGCTTCGATCAAAACGTATCATCAGGTAATTCATTGCCTGCGTTCTTTCCACCGTCTCTGAACACAGCTTTACAGTTGGTGTTGGAGTGTTGACAATATGATTATTCAAAGAGAACCAAGTCACTGTTGCCTTTGTTGGGTTTAACATTGCCCAAGCTTCAACACACCAAGTCCTTATGCGATTGAGTTTGGTTTGTAGTTCCACAGCAACCTGATCCACGGGAGATATGGGTGACTTTGAGAAGGTATAGACCAGTGTTTCCCAACCATTTTTTGTGCTATGCCCCACCCAAGACTTTCTAAAGTTCTTATGCCCCCCCCCTTCCACCACCACCCCCCCCCCCCCCAACATATACATTATTTTTAATATTTAAAAATTGAAATGTTCACTAAAGAAACTTGCATGATAGGTTTTAGGAAGAAATCACTAGGAAATTATTGAGCAAGCACAGTAAGTAAATTTTCAAAACATATAATGTTATGTATAATAAATAATAATATAATAAATATAATATATAATATAATATAATAAATATACAATATACAAAACACTGATCAGACCAGTTGTGCTGTATGGCTCTGAAACCTGGAGTACAACTAAAGGAGACGAAGCCTTGTTACAAAACTTTGAGAACAAAGTCTTAAGACGCATCTTTGGGCCCATTAGGGATACACAAAGTGGAGAGTGGAAAAGAAGAAGCAACAAAGACATTTATGATCTGTTTAAGTCCCCGCTAATCACTGGTATCATGAAGGCTAATAGACTGCAATGGCTGGGGCATATAGAAAGAATGGAAGATAATAGGGAAACAAAACTCGCTTACACTCAGGAAATAAATGACCGTAGACCCCGAGGTAGACCAAGAAGACGGCGGAGAGATAATATACATACAGACCTACAAGCACTTGGAATCAACGACTGGCAATAGAAGGTCAACCAGAGAGACGAATGGAGACGGCTTTTATCTGCAGCAAAGAACCTCAATGGCTCTGAATGCTGAAGAAGAAGAAGATAATGGAGAACTGCAATTCAAGTACAATAATTTTAATGAAAGATTTTTCTATATTATTTTAATTATTGGTAATTATTTATTATTTAAAGTTAGTGAGATCCTTGCGCTTGATGATTGCTGCAACGAGATTTTATGTCACAGTCTCAAGTCTCCCCGTTTTGTTATATCCAGCCGATTTCTTCCATTTTCGAATTGCCCCCCTTAACAATCGAATGTGAATGAGCCCCACGTTGGGAAACACTGGTATAGACGGTCAAGTAATCTCTGAGATGGTATAAATTGTCCTGTAGACTGCAATGGCCAGTCCTTATGTGAAATATGATTATTTACTTTTGGCTTTGGATTATGTCCTCTTAGTTGTCCAAGTCTATATCCCCCCCCCCCCCCCCCACACACACACACACACTGAGAGGTGAAATGTCTGCAGGTAGTCATTTTTGCTTCGAGGTATGGCAGTGGCTAACTGAATTGTTTCTTTCAGCTCTCTCGTTGCCAGTAATTCCAGATGGGAAGAAAACTGTAAGTGCGTCATACCTGGGGATCCTTTCATGCTATTGAGCGGCGATCTTATTTTATGAAGCAGGCATTCATTTATTTAGGTTGTGCACTACTTCCAGGAGAGGTATACAATCAGTGAAGAACACCGTCTTACCTGTTAGATATTAAACTGGTGTTTTGAAGATGTTCAACGCAATGGATCCTGAACAATGTCTATCTATTTGGGCCAACTTCTCAGGTGATATTGCAGTTGTTCTCTTATAACAGTGGTTCTCAATCTGTTTTGGCCCGTGCCTCCCTTCACCATATTTTCAGAACGTCATTCCTCCTTTCGTATTTCCTCCCTAAAAATCCCCCCCCCCCCCCCATTAACACAGTATACGTAATAATGGAAGCTAAATTTAATAGCACATACTAGAACAAGTCTAGACGTGCACATAAAACATGATTTGCCGGTCTACTTATGTTATAAAATGAATTTCAGAAGGGTGGGACGTACAAAACCGAAAAGTATGAAGGGAAAAAAGGAAAAATCATTTATCAAGTAATCGATTCTTGTATTAACGCGATCTTGAAATAATCTTAAACCCCCCCCCCCCCCCCCATGGAAACTCTAAAATTCCCCCTGGCTGGGGGGGGGGGGGGGAATTCCCCACCGGTTGAGAACCAGTCTTATAAAGTTGCCAACTTGTCGATTTATAACTCCACCTCTGCTGATCCCTCTATATAAACGGGCTCATTTTACTGTTAGATCACCAGCGCTACATAGTTTGTGCACAGCGTTGAAATTATCTTGGTACGATCTACAGATGGAGACTGAATCACTTATGAAGATATCGGTGTGTAATGACGGTGGTCCTTTAAAAGACCCAACTAAACCAAGATTCTCATACCAACTGTGTTAGTTATGAAGATTCCCATAGCTTTCGTCTCTAAAAATATTAATATCCATGTTAATCTCATCGTTGATGGATCTGTGCATTAACATTAGTCACTCCCCAGTGGCTAATCCTAACAAATGAGCCCTTATTGCACTTTTCTAACAGTCTATTTATAATTAATGTTTCGTGAAATCATTTACACACGGTATGGCGCGTTGAATAATCACTACAGCTGCACACTTAGATATGCATCTGATTATAAAGCAAGCAGAGCACAAAACTTGATTTGTTGACTAGACACCGTAGAAGCAATTAACAGTCTTTTTGTTAATGCGCTCACTAGCTTTGAACTCAAGCGTAGTCCATACACACTACTTCTAGTAGTGCTGGACTGAATTTTGTGTGTGGATTAGCTTTCCCTATTAACAGTGTCCCTCTCCATCAGGTGAACCCACTCCGACTTCAGAGTATTCAGAGTTCTTGTAATGTATGTCCCCGAGTCAAGGACAACAGGTCAACATTTTAGTCCAACTGACCGTAGGCGTTAAACTCTTTACCTCCGCATCAGCACACCGGATGTTTAAGAACTCGCGTTCGTATCAATTCGTCCATGCTGACATACCAATAACAGTCTAATAGTGAGTATATTAAATGAAGAACACAAGTTTCCGTGGATGAATTTCCTGTGTTAGCATCATTTATATTGTTTTGTTTTGGACACAAGTGTGACCAATTCAGCGGGTGCGTTGGTGGAGCGGCTGCGGTGTTAAGCTTACAATGGTAAGGGTGCGGCCGGGAGAGGTTTAGATACCTGCACTCGCCATCCGCTACGTGAGTAAAAGACTGGCCACCTATTCCTCCGTGTACCCAGGCCTAGAAAAAATAAGATGATCTTAACACTTCACAAACTTTCAGCAGATTCTTGCTACGGGACTTTATTTACCTACTCGATCTTGTAAAAGAGGGTTAAGGTAAAGCGAGTCTACAGCAGGCACTGTCCAAGGAGTTTGGCCTGCCAGAAGATCACACATTCTGGGTCACGGCGTAGAAAGACATTTGAGCAGTGTTAGTTGTCTATTTTACGAGACTGACGCCCTCTTAACTGTATTGGCAGGAACAAAGACCGCCACTATTGGATCGCATAAATTATGCCAAGAATAGAAGTATAGGGAAGTAACTGATCAACTTACCTTACAGTGTAATGACCTAGTGTATGTGAAGGTGTAATATGTAATATCATTACACAGACCACTGAGGTCGGAAGACCTGGACCGGCTTTCACTGTGGCCAAAACTTTGGTGCACCTTTTTTTTTTGGGAAGGGCGTGATAGATGCTCACCCGATGTACATGGGTTCGAATCCGCATCGGGGTATATTTTTAAACTTGACCTGGACTTTCAGGTTGAGCCAGCCTAAAATGGGTACAAGGAAATGTCTTGGGAAGTCAGCATGACCGGATTGATACTGACCACAGAGGACCAATTAACCCACAAAAATATGGGTTTAGAACAGTGGTTCTCAACCTTTTTTTTTAGCCCATGCACCTCTTCAATATGTTAAGAATGTTATTCCCCCCCCCCCCTTTCGTATGTCCTCCTATAAACCCACTTCCCCCGGCCCTACACAATATACGTAAAAATGGAAGCTAAATTTAATAACACATGCTAGAACAAGTCTAGACGTGTATATAAAACGTGATTTGTGGTCCTACTTACGTTATAAAACGAATTTTAGAAGGGCGAGAAGTACAGAACCGTAAAGTGTGAAGGGAAAAACAATATCAAGTAATCAGTTCTTGTATTAATGCAATCTTGAAATAATCTAATTTCCCCCTGGAAACCCTAAAATTCCCCCATGAGGGGGAATTCCTGACCGGTTGAGAACCACTGGTCTAGAACAATGTACCCAATGAGCCTTTAGGCGCGTGAAAGAGATATCTACTTCATGTACTTCGTGAAGCGGTCCATCTACAGAATGGACAAGGTTCCAATGATCATTCTGCCTCTTCGCTGATGTGAAGTTTATCTACCCATCTTTCAAACTCCTCCGATTTTCGAGCCAGGAGAGGGGGGTGGAGAGAGAGAGATCTTTACCACACAGTCTACTGGGAGGTTGCACTTTGGTTGAGAGACAAGTCTCCACACCAGCCTCATTTCAATAAATGCAAGTCATTTGAGGGCTCAAACAACTTTCACCGGTGCCTTGGACTAAAGAGTAAGACTCAGTCTTCAAGGAAAATCACAATCATCCAGCCAACGAACCATCGACTAACCAAGGAACTAATCATCGAACCAACCAACCATCGCACCGATCTATCAATGAACTAACCAACTAACCATGAAACAAACCAATCAATAAAACAACTAATTAACCAACAATCCAGCAAAAAAAGACAAATCAGCCAGCCAATTACTCGTCAAGCTAACCAACCATTCACTCAACCAACTAACTAATCAACTAGTCAACATCATTACACAGTATCTGCACACGCATACCTTTCATCTGTAAAACTCATACATAAATTCTCCAGTAACTATTATACAAGTCCGAGTGAAGGTCATGCCATACTGATAGGAAGCAAAGAGTTGAGTTAAGCTAAGAACCAACATCACTGCACTATAGACATTCCCATTCGTACTTCATCCCCCCGTTCAACAGTCAGCGAAGAGTCATACTACTAATCGTTCCCATCGCTATCTGATTTAAAGTTCTCTTGGTCTTTCCTTTCAGATTCGAGATTCTTCCAGAATCCCTACCTATCCACCACAATCTCATTCTCTCCAGATACAGGTTCTCAATCTATTCCCCCACCTTCTCCACCTGGTCCCACAAGCGCACGACCACCACCCCCTTGTCCATAGACAAGATACCACCAAGAGGTGAATTCCCTGCCAGCCTATCAGCCTGTTCATTCCCCTGCACCCTCGCATGGCCAGAGCAAAATATCCATACAATTCTTACAATCTGTAACCTTTGAAGCGACGATACTCATTCCACACGAAAAAAATCCTTTCTCCACCTTTCTAAGCATACTCTTTGAATCCGTAGTGAATACAGTGTGTGTTGCAGTAGTCTCCTCTAACCATCGGAAGCCGCTGTTACTGCTTCAACCTCCATTCTCATGCTGGAGGTCGTATTCTCATATGCCATACTCTCCTTTTTTTTTTAAGAATCGTCCACTAGGAAGCAAAGAACAAGAGGTGAGTGTATTGAGAAGCCTGTGTGACATTCATTATGCTACTTCAGCTCAAGAGGCTGAGTGGTCTCGAGGTATGGTGTCCGCCTCGAGTGCTTGAGGTCCCGGGTTCAGGCCCCAGTGAGGACCGGGATTTATTGTAAAAATCCACCTGGACTTCCAGTAATAAAATTTCCCCTGGTCTCTGGGTAGTGAGATCGGACGCCCGTGTGTATCGTTGCGCACGTAAAAAATCCCTTGGCAGTTGGAAATCGAAAAAGAGTAGCCTAACGGCGCTGCCCGGGCAAAATTTCGAGTTAAAAATCTACCCAAAGTATTTCAGGATCCTCGCAGATGCAACGGAGTTCGTGCATTGAGCTGAGTTTCTCCAGACTCAGGTTTGAGTTAGGAGGAAAACGGAGCACTTATGGGTTAAACCGTGTGCCGTGATGTTGATCCAACAACTAAAGCTAAACTTCAGCTCCAAGGAGCGACAGTGGCGCAGTGGCTAGCCCACCTGCCTACAGGCCCGGTGGTCACGGATTCGGATTGGTATCGACAAGGATTTTTACAGTTGACCTGGTAGCCGAACCCAGCTTACCATGGGTACCAGAAAATGTGGTGGGGTGTAAAGGCGTCCTGTGTGATACTGACTACATACCCCCCCCCCCCATCTCAGTGCTGATTGGTGCATACAAATATGGGGCTGGTATATAACAATATGGGGCTGGTATATAAAAAAATATGGAGCTGGTGTATACAAACGTGTGGCTGGTGTATAAAAATATGGGGCTGGTGTATACAAATTTGGGACTGGTGTATACAAATATGGGGCTGGTGTATACAAATGTGGGGCTCATGTATAAAAATATGGGGCTGGTGTAAAGAAATGTGGGGTTCGTGTATAAAAATATGGGGCTGGTGTATACAAATGTGGGGCTGGTGTATACAAATGTGGGGCTCGTGTATAAAAATATGGGGCTGGTGTATACAAATGTGGGGCTGGTGTATACAAATGTGGGGCTCGTGTATAAAAATATGGGGCTGGTGTATACAAACGTGGTGCTGGTGTATAAAAATATAGGGCTGGTGTATACAAATGTGGGGCTGGTGTATACAAATGTGGGGCTGGTGTATATAAATATGGGGCTGGTGTATAAAAACTGTGGGACTGGCGTATAAAATATGGAGCTGGTATATAAAAAGATGGGGATGGTGTATACAAATATGGGGCTGATGTATACAAATGTGGGACTGGTGTATATAAATATGGGGCTGGTGTATAAAAATATGGGACTGGCGTATAAAATATGGAGCTGGTATATAAAAAGATGGGGATGGTGTATACAAATATGGGGCTAGCAGCATAAACCCCATGCGCCCCAAGGCGTGTAGAAACAGTTCTTTGCTGACTTACCGCTGGCCGTTCAAACAGAAACTGACAAAACAATAGGATATACTGTTCAATCACGGTAGCCGTTGGCTTGTGCACTACATTTGGCTCATCAGGTGTTCGAATGCGATCCTTGTCTACCACTTCAGCTAAATGTGTACGTTTATAGAGAATGCACTTCATAATATTCAAAGCAACACAAAAGAATGCATGCCTTTAATAGCTGTATTGTTAGTTAGTTGCATATCCTTTACAGTACGTTGCAGTCAACACTATCATTTTTTGCCGTTGTGATATCTTGGCAAATTTACGTTCAGTAGTTTGCCATTGCTTTATGAACGACCGCCACCCATACCATTTCGTAAAAAAACCAACCCAACGCGATCTGCTGCCAAATTGCGCGCAGCTGTGTTTTGAACGCGGGTATGCGGGATCACGAACCATGTCCGTAACACCTTTGCAACGGAACCAGCAGCTGTATTGTGGTATTGTAATATATCTTAGTCTTTACAAGTCTTAAAAGTCGGGAGGATCGACTTCATTGCACCGGGTTTTATTCCATATGGCTCAGTCTCTTTACACATAGCGGCCTGCCGAAAGCAAAGCACAAAGCACGAACTCCTTAGCACCTAGCGACGACCCTCAGGAGTCTCCGATAAAATTGCACTCGTCAACCGAAAGACGTGGCCCGGAATTGAACCCACAACCTTAATTAATTAGTTAGTTAGTTAGTTAGGTAGTTAGTTAGTCGCAGTTCCAACTTCACAGCAACGGGTCGTCCCCATTATGCTCCGTTCCTGCGCCATTGAATATCACACAAAATGCTCCCCACTGCCCAATGTGAAAAGTGGAAAAGACAGGAGTCTCGACTAACAACAGCCCGCACAGATACACTGTGCATAATGCCGCCGCCAGAATGTCAACACAATAGTCTTCCACAAAACACCCAGAATCTACAACCTTCGGTGCACGAGGCAGACAGCTTGACCACTTCGCCACGGAGACTCCCTAATATATATATAATTGTTCTCTCTAGTATCACTAATTATTCTCTCTAATATCTAAGTATTTTGTTACACCGGAAAGCGTTTTCAAAGTGTCTTATTGCCTTTGGAAATGCTAAAATAGCACATTATCTTATAATTAAAGTTGAAATAAATTGTTTATTTATGCAACTGAATTTGTGTTATTTAACTTTAAAATTAAAAAAAAAAAACTTACATTCTAAACAATGCCAACGTGTTGGGTAAAAGTAATCCATGAAAATGTAATCTGTAAAATACTGAAGCCGGTCTCCTTGGCTTAGCGGTTAAAGTCTTTCTCCGTAAACCCGTATATTCTTGTGAGTAACATAACCTGTGCGAGAATCGGTAGAGGTTTTCGCCGCGTTGGTAACTTACGAGGTATGTCAGCCGGTCGCTCAGAAAGCAATGGCAAACTACTAAGGGTAATCTTGCCTAGTACATCAACAGCAGCTGAAACAATGCTGATGTTGACTGCAACGTCCTGTAAGGGATATGAAACAAAATACTGAAAGTTCGAAAATACAGATTTGATTTATTTGGCTCGTCATTGTGCGCCATTTTGCAATGGAAGGTGTTCATTTTGTTGTTGTGGCTGTTAAAACTCCATCATTCTGAGCTGTTACCTTTAGAATGATTTGAAGAGGTAAAGACTTTAAAACAGCGACAGTATTCGTTGGTCACATAGTGACGACTGGAAAGAAAAGCGGTAGAAGAGACATAGGGAAATCGAGAGAAATGAAGCTGGATGGTCCAAGACGATGGCACGCATATAATGAATGTCATCATTCGAATTGATCCAGAATACCAAGGACTGAGATCTGTGCATAGACATTAACACTTACGTCACATTGCACGCCACTTTATGCTGATGGCTTTATTCATTGGCTTCAGGCTAGCAACATGTCTGGCATGCTCGTGAGCTCTCCGAGCGGTGAGTGCAAGACTCGGGTGATGATTGTCTGCCATCATCGCGGAGAATATGTTTGACGCCCTTACAGTCATCCAATCTACTTGACCCTCGGCAGGCTTCAGAACAGCTAAGACTATGACGATGCTCTCCCCCCGCTAGCTAGGCTACTGTTTGCTAGCATGCTTCATGGGCAGGCGGCCCAGGCTTTGGTCACTGTGAGGCACGACATCGCACTTCAACACTGCTATATTCCTGCTGTTGGAAGAGGATGACCGAGAATGTAGGAAACACGGAGAACGGCAGAGAGATGAACCATCCGACCAAGGGTCTATAACAGTGGTTCTCAACCGGTGGGTACCACCCCCCCCCCGCAAGGGGTGTGGGGGGGGGGGGGGGGGTTAAGATTATTTCAAGATAGCGTTATACAAGAACCGATTACTTGATACTGTTTTTCCCCTCCATACTTTACGTTTCTGTACTTTTCGCCCTTCTGAAATTCGTTTTATAACGTAATTAGACCCGCAAATCACGTTTATGTAGATGTCTAGACTTGTTCTAGTATGTGTTATTAAATTTAGCTTTCATTTTTACGTATACTATATAGGGGCGGGGAGGATTTATTGGGAGGAAATACGAAATAGGGGGGGGGGGGTGACACTCTGAACATATGGTGAAAGGGTGCATGGGCCTAAAAAGGTTGAGAACCACTGGTCTAAACAATATAATTACCAAAATCTTCTTAGCGGTATCTAGTTGGTCGTGAGTGGAAGTTCTACAGCTCTGTCCTCGTTTGGAGGCGAGGGGTTCGAACCCCGGAGTAGTCACATTATTTTTCGATTTTGATTTTCATCTCAACAAAAGCACCAGAGTCCTACTACTTCTTAACTAAGTAGTTATTTCTCATGCTGTTACCGATAGATTGGTGGAGATTCAATCAGTTTTCTCTCTGACAACAAATAGCTCAGGAGTTGACCCATCCTGCGATGATGAATACCAGATTTCTTCTTCTTCTTTTGAACTTTATTCCCCCCCCCCCCCCCAAAAAAAATGAGGCATAGGTCCTCATTCAACTCACCCGAAGCCGTTCTATCCTTACCTATCTCGTGCTACTCCGTCCATGTTCTCTCCATGGTAATAATTTATCCCTCTGCTTCTCTTCTTCACATATGTTTTGATCTTCCTCTATTTCTTTTGCAGTGTGGATTCCAGACAACGGCCTTTCTAGACATACTATTTTCGGATTTTCTTAATGTAGATCTTATCCAGCGCCAGATTTCTAGGATAGCACTCATCATCTCACCTCACATTGCAATGACTTAGTGTATGTGAAGTCATGTCGCATCACATCCCTAGTGCAATATCCGCCATGCGATTACCGTCACCTTCAGACTGGTGCTTACGTAAGCAGATTCATTAGCAGTCACTCTATCTGAAGCACCCGATTCTGCGCACTTGCCCAGTTCATTTCTTTCATATACTGTAGGCCTGAAAGTCATCTTAGATTTTAAATGCGAGTACACGTTAGCATATTACCAATAGAGAAAACTGCCTGAAGATCCGATTCTTTATGACACTCTGGATATTCTGAATTAACATAACGGATCATCATGATTCACAATGAGAAAACTGCCTATAGATCCAGGCTTTTGGGATACCGGGGACATTTTTAAGGAAGACACATTAGATCACCATTTACTCTAAACCAGTAGTTCCCAGACTTTTCAATCAGAGGGGCATATCTACTATTTTTGGTAGTTAAGCGGGCCACAGCGTTATAACATTATTAAAGTCGTGCAATATCATTCTTAACTTTCTTAACTTTCGTCAACAAAATTCTAAAACTTTAAAGGCAGTCAGTGTCTTCATAACGTTTCGTTGCGAACTGAACAGGCGCATTTGATAATATCTGAGCATAACAACCACGAGTAAATTATCGCACGCTGACGGGGCTCTCCGAGTGCATTTTTGAAATTATTAAAATATATTATATTAAATAACTAGGCCTCGCGTGCCACTTTCTGACAGCTGGCGGGCCACAAGTGACCCGCGGGCCGTGGTTTGGGAATCATTGCTCTAAACGTTCCACTAGCGCAAGTTAACAGCCTAGCTCCAATAACAATAGGAGAGTCTACATGTTGGCCTAGGTGTCTGGTACTATACAAAAAGTCACGCTTCACTGATGTTGCACGAATATATTCATTACTGCCATCGTTGTTATGAAATAATGTGTTTGTTCGCCGAATGCATTATCTTTTTCTCGTATCGGGTATTCTTAGACGCGCAGTAAGGTGCGCTAGAGCTGGTAATAGAACGCGGAATGCGAGGAATGTCTTAAGTCATGGCCTTAGAAGTTGAGTGACCAGCTCCATTCCCCACTTTAAATGTCTTTCCCCTAACTCAGGTGTACTGGTGAGACATTTCGGCCAGTCGTGATATGAGCAGCTTTCTGCAAGGGACATGCTAGATGATGATGATGATGATGATGATGATGATGATGATGATGATGATGATGATGGTGATGATGATGATGATGATGATGATGATGATGATGATGATGATGATGATGGTGATGATGATGATGATGATGATGATGGTGGTGGTGATGATGATGTATCGGGGAGATTTCACACAACTTACTTTCAAACCCGCCGGCGCTGTGGCTTAGGGATTGGAGAAACTGTGGTTCAGAACTTCCCAACAAACCGAGTCGAGATTTCGAAATCAGCAGCGGACGATTTGGAAGCAGACCGCCTAGCGTTGATTTCGGTGGTATGGGCGTCGGTTGTTCAGAAAGCAATGACAACTGAACGTAACAATCTCTTTGAGAAGAATTAAAATGGTTGGGGATAGGTTTGTCAGCGTCCTGATTACTATCTCTGAGGTGATCAGGACGCTGACAAACCTGTCCTCAACCATTTTAATTCTTCTAACCGCAATGGAGTCGACGATGTATGTGTCACTGTATTGAAACCTTGCTTCTCCAACAGATCCATTAGGCTCAAAATTTAAAGCCAATTAATAAACTCTCTGGGATGCTTCCATCCAGCAGGCATCAATACCATTGTGGACGCTACTGTATAACTATGGCATCTCCCCTCTATATATTCATATCGAACTGTTTACACTGTTTATAACTATGCTGTCCCCCCTCTATATATTCATACCTAACTGTCTACACGCCTCTATATATTCATATTGGACTGTTCACACATCTTTTGGCAACACACATCCTCTCTGGCCTTCTGGCAGCCTAACTATACGTAAACTTTGTAGCAAAAACAGCGCCTTTTTAAACAGGTTCAAACCACCATTTCTGCTCCCACATGGGAACCAAGTAGTTGTGTTTATCTTATTTTGTGGGGGGGGGGGGGGGAATCTTTTTTTCTCTCGTTTTAAAAAAAAAAAATCTATTTGTGTTGTCCAGTCCTTGACAAAGATTCTTAGAATCGAAACGTCGGCCGTCCTTTGTGTCCTATAGTGCTTTTTTTTTTTTTAAATTTTATTATTTCATTTTATATATTTATTGATTGTTTCTGATTTCGGATAAGTCATACTTTGTTTCCACCCGTGTATGATGGAGTTCTCTGTAAGGTGTGCACATTGTGTCTGTGTTTAGTGTGTTTCTTCTTTTCGCAGGAGCTAAATATACCTAATTGTTTGCAATCCATATTATTATATCCTGTTGCAGCCGCTGCTTTTTCTAGAGAAGAATATAGCATCGCGAATACTAGAGAAGAGTATATGATCATGAATACTAGAAGATCATGAATACTATAGGATCATGTATACTAGAGAAGAGACTAAGATCATGAATACTATAGGATCATGTATACTAGAGAAGAGTCTAAGATCATGAATACTATAGGATCATGTATACTAGAGAAGAGTCTAAGATCATGAATACTAGACAATAGTATGAGATCATGCATACTAAAGACACGTATAAGAGTATCATGAATACTAAAGACGAGTTTAAGACCATGAATACTAGAGAAGAATATAAGAGCATGCATACTAGGGAGAAAAGTTCGAGCTCGTGAACAGTGGAGTAATTTAAACATACACACAAGGAATGGGTAATGAAACGTGTAGTGAATGAACAATTGAACAGAACAGTCTTTTACGTGCTTGCATTTAATGAACAGTCCTACAAAACTGTGTATATATGTGCGTACTGGCAATGAATAACCTCTTTTCTTTAATCATACTTTGGGCATATAAAGACAGCTCTTCTTTAAAAGTTGTGCTCGGGATGGGGATGGGATGACGGACGAGGGAAGGAGGGGGGAGAGTGGAGGGGAAGCAAACAAGAGGAAGACAACTTACATGTGAGTAGACAGCATTAAAAAATGGACTGGGAGAAGCCTAATATATTGCACCGTTCAGAAGTAGGACGGATGGTGATGAAGACAAACTACAGTCGGCCTTCTTTACGGAGATGGAACTTGATGAATGATGACGAAGAACTCTTTACATACTGTGTGATATATTTGGTTGTTGTTGTTTTTGTTTAAATCTACTCGTATTGTAAACCATGGGTGTAGAGTGATATATGAAGATATCTGTATTGTACATCACAGTTGTAGAGTGGCATATGGAGATATCTGTATTGTACATCACAGTTGTAGGGTGGCATATGGAGATATCTGTATTGTACATCACAGTTGTAGGGTGGCATATGGAGATATCTGTATTGTACACCATGGATGTAGAGTGACAAATGGAGACATCTGTATTGTACATCACAGTTGTAGAGTGGCATATGAAGATATCTGTATTGTACATCACAGTTGTAGAGTGGCATATGGAGATATCTGTATTGTACATCACAGTTGTAGAGTGGCATATGGAGATATCTGTATTGTACATCACAGTTGTAGAGTGGCATATGGAGATATCTGTATTGTACATCACAGTTGTAGAGTGGCATATGGAGATATCTGTATTGTACATCACAGTTGTAGAGTGGCATATGGAGATATCTGTATTGTACATCACAGTTGTAGAGTGGCATATGGAGATATCTGTATTGTACATCACAGTTGTAGAGTGGCATATGGAGATATCTGTATTGTACATCACGGTTGTAGGGTGACATATGGAGATATCTGTATTGTACATCACAGTTGTAGAGTGGCATATGGAGATATCTGTATTGTACATCACAGTTGTAGAGTGGCATATGGAGATATCTGTATTGTACACCATGGATGTAGAGTGACATATGGAGATATCTGTATTGTACATCACAGTTGTAGAGTGGCATATGGAGATATCTGTATTGTACATCACAGTTGTAGAGTGGCATATGGAGATATCTGTATTGTACATCACAGTTGTAGAGTGGCATATGGAGATATCTGTATTGTACATCACAGTTGTAGAGTGGCATATGGAGATATCTGTATTGTACATCACAGTTGTAGAGTGGCATATGGAGATATCTGTATTGTACATCACAGTTGTAGAGTGGCATATGGAGATATCTGTATTGTACATCACAGTTGTAGAGTGGCATATGGAGATATCTGTATTGTACATCACAGTTGTAGAGTGGCATATGGAGATATCTGTATTGTACATCACAGTTGTAGAGTGGCATATGGAGATATCTGTATTGTACATCACAGTTGTAGAGTGGCATATGGAGATATCTGTATTGTACATCACAGTTGTAGAGTGGCATATGGAGATATCTGTATTGTACATCACAGTTGTAGAGTGGCATATGGAGATATCTGTATTGTACATCACAGTTGTAGAGTGGCATATGGAGATATCTGTATTGTACATCACAGTTGTAGGGTGGCATATGGAGACATCTGTATTGTACACCGTGGATGTAGAGTGACATATGGAGATATCTGTATTGTACATCACAGTTGTAGGGTGTCATGTGAAGATATCTGTATTGTACATAATAATCTGATATGAAATGTTATGAAGATGTATGTATTGTACATAATAATCTGATGTCAAATGTTATGAAGATATCTGTATTATACATAACAAGTATTGCATATCCGTCGCATCTCTGGAATGAAACTTGAGACTGTGTTTATGCAATGTACATACACAGACAAATATACAGCAGATCGGATGTTTTAGCCGCAGTAGTAAACAAAAACAAAATCACTTGTGAACAGGACTGAATATCTTTGCATTCTTCTTCTTTTTGCGTTGTATGCCTTAGTGTCAGATAGAGTTGAATATCAACAGGCGAAGTTTACAGAGAAACAAAGCACAATACAACTTCCATAAGAAAGTGCAAACAAGGATATATTAAATTATCTTGCAATATAAACCAATGCAAACACAAAGCGATGTTTCGACATGTCAGTATCTTCTACCCATAAACATGATAAGAAATACCATTGATGGACGGGAAGTGTTAAACACAGATGGGCGGAACAAATTCACTTAGCCACACAAACAAAGGTCGTGTCTATATATGCAGGTTAAAAAAAAGGGAGGACAGAGCGGGGTCAGTTTCATTTTACCAAACAAAGTTTCTTTGTCTATTCTTGGGTACAATCCAGTAGTGATTGCCTTGTCTCTATCTGACTTAATATAAAGAAAAGATAGATCACATCTATACAAGTCTGAACATCAACAATTGCATTTAACAACAACAACAACAACAACAACAACAACAACAGCAACAACACTTTTAATTCGGGAATTTTACAATAGCATAGACATTAATCTTTCATATACAATCACCGTGTTCAGTCAACATCCAAGAAGATTCAGCATTTTGACCTCACCAGATGGTAACTGCAGGAACCAAACTGATTACATTGTAACACAACAAAGATGGAGGACATGCTTAACACTCAGAAAGACACATCTGGGAAACTGCAATACAAATCAAAAATTACTTGTGGCAGATGTCAAGATAAAACTGATACAATTCAAAAAGGGGCATTACCAATACGGTTCGAAGTAAGTTATATACAACCTAAATGTAATATTGAAATAAAAAAATATAAAAAATTCGAAATGTTGATGGAAGTACAAGTAGTCACGACACCTGATGGATTTCGCCACGTAAGTGAGAGACGGTGTCATCTCATAAGCTATAAACACAATACCGATAAAATAAAAGGTACATGAAGCAGGGCTGTATTACAGAAGAAACATTCAGGCTAACTAAAGAAAGAAGAAAATTAAAACAAACGGTGATATCTTCTTCTTCGTTCATCCGGAGTTTTTTTTTCTTTCGGATGTGATTGCGTTGTGCCTGTTTACAGCAGAGCTGTGTTCTTGCGCCGTTAGGCCGACACATCCGACTTCTGCGGGCATTTGTTGACCGGGTTAACCTTCCCGGGGAAACGGTGATATAATTAAATAGTTTAACATAGAAAAACTGCATGAGAAAAATCAAAAGTGTAATGGGAGAAGACAAGACAGTTTTTAATGAGTACTCCTAATAGAATATACTGTCTTCATTTGCAATGGAAAAAAATTGAGCCTTATTCAGTTAGTTAATTAGTTAGTCGCGGTTCCAACTTCACGGCAACGGGTCGTCCCTGTGCTCCGTTCCTGTGCCAGTGAATACCACACGAAATGATCCTCACTGCACAATGTGAAAAGTGTAATAGACAGGAGTCTCGACAAGCCAGCAAACGGCACAGGTACACTGCATAATGCCGCCGACAGAATGCCAACACAAAAATCCTCCACGGGAACTACAGTTCATCGTCGATGGAAGTGGCAGTAACTATAAAACCAGCAGCTACCCATTATTGCATTAAAAGTCGAGAGGATCGACTTCATTGCCCCGGGATTTATCCCATATGGCTCGGTCCCTTTCGGCTAAAAGCATCGCACAAAGCACGAACACCGTAGCTCCAGCGACGACACCTAGGAGTCTCCGAGAAAATGCACTCGTGAACCGAAATGACAATCCAGTCAATTCCAAGCGACAGGCCGACCGCCATCGTTCCGAACATGCAGTTCACGGTACAACAACCGCGGACAGATGTAAAAACATTCCAAACGAAATTCACAGCTCACACTGTCGCGCCACGCACTTAACTCAGTAGCAGGGCGACAGACCCATGCACTACCAGTCCGACATGAGGAAAATGCGACTGCAAACCGTAACTAGAAGCATGAACACTCCAGAGGCCTAATGGTTCAAATGCCCATCCGCCTTGTTGGGGACCGGAAGTCCTGTCATTTATGCTTGCCTGATATTAATCAGAGACTGTCATGTGGAAGCAACGAACATGACACATTGCGACAGAAATGACAGCTCAAATTATTGACGTGTAAACAACAGGAACATCTATCTTTGTTGTGGTTTTGTTGCGAGTACAATTTGTCCAACAGTTCCTGGAAGTAGGACTATTATCAAGCATTTCCTCATGTCTCCAGTGTCTTCTTTGTCCCTCTATTGAAGCAGTGTATCACACCTAGTCATATACCTCAAGGCCGTCGTGTCTGACTTCGGCATGCATGGGTTTCAGCTTTGCTTCCTCCAGACAGATTCCATCCGATCTTCAGTGTCTTATAGTTGTTCTGGTTTGTATGGCTAAGGCTATAGATCATATTCAATGAAACCAGAACATTAACCTAAGACTTCTGCCCATCGTTCCGTGTGATAAATGATAGAAATTGCAATACTTTAACAGAAATTAAAGATAAATTACACAGATATAAGGAGAGTTCTGGTGGAGAGTTGTACGAAGATACCTTAAAGATCCCAGATAATATACGTGCAGAGAAGAGAGAACCAGAACCTTTATAAGAGAAAGTACCATCAGTAATACAAAGCCTGCAGAAATGAGACACCAGCCTGTGCCGGCGTTGTGGTCATAGGTTCGAATCCGCATCAAAATTTATTTCGACCCCAGGTCAACCCAAATTAAAATGGGTACCAGGATATGCCTTGTGAAGTAAAGGCGATGATAAAGACATCACCCGACAAGCGCCGATTTGTCAATACTAAATATTAATCTTGAACCATATGTTGAATGCGCCTTAATGCGTGTCATAGTCATTTAGTCATTTACTCTCTCTCTCTCTCTCTCTCTCTCTCTCTCTCTCTCTCTCTCTCTCTCCCCTCTCTCTCTCTCTATGTCCCCTGTGTGTGTGTGTGTGTGTGTGTGTGTGTGTGTGTGTGTGTGGTGTGCGCGTGTGCGTGTGTGTGGTATCAATGTAAACGTGTGTGTAATGAAGTGACATCGTCACACTGTGTCGTCTCCATATGGTCGCACTAGCTACGACCTACCGCACTGGATGACATCAACCCTACACACGCCTCTGCTGTACAATTATTCATTGTTTTGTTGACGAAGAAGACAGACGTCCAGGTTGTACAACTGTCAGATGACGTCATTCGTTACACACATGGCCAGGCAATGTTTTTAAAAGCAGTCAGTCAGTAAAAAAAAAAAAACATATTTACATGGCTTAGGCGCACTGGAAATTTTCGACTAGACCAATATTTGATAGATCGATCTGCACTCGATGGCTTGTGTGGTCAGTACAGGCCTTTACTTCCCCAAGACATGTCCGCCCGTCCGAATGTCCACCGCCTTGCCTACCTGCCTGTCTGTGTTTATCTGTGCCTGTCTATTTGCTTCTCTACCTACCTGCCTGTAGGTCTCTCTGTCTGTCTATCCGTCAGTTTGAATACATTACTGCCTACCTGTCAAGGACAGACTTATATAAAACAAGCTTAGAGTACTCTGCAGCTCAGTTATGGAACAATCTTCCACAAGACATCAAATACACAACTAATCACTACGCATACAGTCGAAACCTGTTTGAACACTACCTCAGTACATACTAAATGCCCCCTAAATAATAATAATAATAATAATAATAATATAATAATAATAATAATAATAATAATAATAATAATTCCTTGTTGTGTTGTCAAAGATTAGCATCATAAGTGATGTATGAATGAAATAACGTATGAGAGGAAAGAGAGAAGAAGGGCAGTATGTCAAAAGGGCCTGCGTGTCCGGTTCTCAACTCTTTGAAAATACAGTTTGTTCGTTCGTTCGTTCAGTCAGTGGATCTGTCTGACTCTCACCGTGTGCGCGTGTGTGCGTGTGTGTGCGCGCGCGTGTGTGTGTGTGTGTGTGTTTCCCAAGACATGTCCACCTGTCGGAATGCCTACCCACCTTGCCTACCTACCCGTCTGTATTTATCTGTACCTGTCAATTTGCTTCTCGACCTGCCTGTGTAGGTCTCTTTGTCTGTCTATCCGTCAGTTTGAATACATACATGCTTACCTGTCAGTCAATGGATCTGTCTCTCTGTCTATCCGTCAGTTTGAATACATACATGCTTACCTGTCAGTCAATGGATCTGTCTCTCACGGTGTTTGCGCGTTTATATGTGTGCATCATCTATCTAACCCGTCTTCAAATTCTTTAAACAAAATTTACAGGTTACGAAATATGTATTCAACATGTCATTGTGGTAAGAGCTCAACAATGTGTGTCCCAGGCAGGTTCATTTCACACACCTGTCAGTTGGGCTTTAATGTTGACTTTTCCTTCAGAAAGTAATAGCAAACTACTGAATGTAAAATTGCCTAGTAAATCACGAGCAGCCAGTAAACGTTGAGGCTGAATTCAGTCTGCAAAACAAAGTTCACGATTTTGATGACGTCATTCTAGTGTTAATAAATGTAGATGTAAACACATATCGAAAGCCTCTGGTACGTTTCTATTCAATGTTGTTTGCTGCATTTCCCTAACCTGTACTTGATCTAGTTAGAATTATACAATGTCCCTGGGCCATGTAGATTAACTTAATTGATATGCCAGGTTTAGATTTGTTTACGGTTATTTATTTGACATTCCATGACTAGCTTGTGAATATGAAGAGCATTTGCGTTGTTTATTTTCTAATATGTAATGCGTACTGTTTATTTTATAATATGGAATATGTGCTGTTTCATAACGTGTTTTACTTCTAACATGATGAAGAGTTGTCAGACACAGAGACGATAAAAGTGCATAATGAACACATGGAATCTGTATAGCTCTGTGTGTGTGTGTGTGTGTGTGTGTGTGTGTGTGTGTATTGTGTGTGTGTGTGTGGGGAGGGGGGGGGGGTATGCAGCCATGCAGGCAGGTCAAACCCAAAACGTTAACCGTAAACTCCAACCCAAAACGTTAACCGTAAACTCCAACCCAAAACGTTAACCGTAAACTCCAACCGAAAACGTTAACCGTAAACTCCAACCGAAAACGTAAACAGTAACCTCCAACCCAAAACGTTAACCGTAAACTCCAACCCAAAACGTTAACCGTAAACTCCAACCGAAAACGTAAACCGTAAACTCCAAACCAAAACGTAAACATACACTCCAACCCAAAACTTAAACTCCAAACTTAAAATGAAAACTCCAACCCAAAACTGAAACTCCAAACTTAAAAAGGAAACTCCAATCCAAAACGTACACCCAAAACGTAAACACAAAACTTAAACCCAAATCCTAAACCCGAAGCTTTAACCCAAAAATTAAACCCACACCTTAAACCAACCACCCTCCCCCTCCGACAACCCAAAATGTAACCCAGATATGCAGA
Organism: Cepaea nemoralis; assembly: GCA_014155875.1. NCBI lineage: Eukaryota > Metazoa > Mollusca > Gastropoda > Stylommatophora > Helicidae > Cepaea > Cepaea nemoralis. The sequence goes on along the minus strand of JACEFZ010027529.1, from coordinate 318,993 downwards.
CCCAAAACCGAATCTTCTTCTTCTTCTTCTTCGTTCATCCGGTTTTTTTTTTCGGACGTGATTGCGTTGTGCCTGTTTACAGCAGAGCTGCGTTCTTGCGCCGTTAGGCCGACACATCCGACTTCTGCGGGCATTTGTTGACCGGGTTAACCTTCCCGGGAACCGAATCATAAAACTTAAACCCAATTTATCCGGGAAGGTTAACCCGGTCAACAAATGCCCGCAGAAGTCGGATGTGTCGGCCTAACGGCGCAAGAACGCAGCTCTGCTGTAAACAGGCACAACGCAGTCACGTCCGGAAAAGAAAAAAAATCCGGATGAACGCAGAAGAAGAAGAAACCCAAGTTAGGAGAATGATGTACTAGACGCCGTGAGATCCCCCCGGATTCGCAATCCTTTGATAGACCCCATCTTCACATTTAAGTTATAAAACAGGTGGATACGAAGACAGTTTGGAAATATGGTAGCTGCTCGTGTGGAACAACGGTTGCTTGTAATCACGTTTGATCAGTCAGTCCTGTCCGTTTAGACTGCGGGATAAGAGGCTGTTTATCTGTCTCTATCTCAGTGGAAGCTGGTAGAATACACTCAAAATTAATCAGTTGTGAATAGTCATTGGGTGCACGGAGAAAAGTGTGACAATAAATAAGAAAAACCAAAGAGTGCATTAACATAATGGACATTGCGACAGTTACGTTAAGTCAACACTTAAGAGCAAGACAGAGAAACTAGTTTAACTATACAAGAATAAGCGATGTGATGTGTGAGAATACAGTATGTACTAATCCTTATGTCAGTTAAGTCCAGATCGACGCGTAATGAATACATAGCGCTCGCCCAAAATTTGCACAGACCAATCGGCACTCGACGGTGATGTGGTTAATATTACGCTCACCGCGGAAGAGACCAAGGCGAAGACCGAGAAGTAAATACCTAGATAACTTGGTAACATGGCATGGTCGAGACATATATACGGAGCTAATCCACGACTCTGGTGGTCGAGTGAGATGGCAAAACATAACCGCCCACGCTTATCGGCATGGCACAAGATGGATGGATGGATGGATGGCTTTTACTTTCCAGATTATTTCCTGGTATCCTTTTCTTTTTACACTAGGTAAACCTGGAAGCCATGTCAATCTTAAATAAATCCCCGACTCAATGGGGATTCGAACATAATGCCACCAGGCCAGCAAGCAAGCATGCTAACCACTGCGCCACACATGCTCTCTATATGCAGAATTGAGCCAGCCAAATGCAGCGCGCGTGTAACAATAGACAACAGACACCGCTTACAAATTATATAGGTGATTTTAAAAGTGAATAAAAATAAATAGCAGATATGTATTGTTGACATACTTTGGAGAAAATAGAACATTTAACAAGTAACAGCGCAGAAGCATTGTAAACGGTGAAAGAATTGATGATTGATACTGAGGTCGAGGCGCAATACAATCAAGTCGTCATCACACATGGATGCGAGTGAAGAAAGGTGATGCAAGACAAATGAAGATCTTCAAAAGTTAAAAATCAGCGGCAAAAGGGTGGCCAGACAGAAAATTGTGAATAACAAAAATGCTAAGTGTTAAATTTACTAAATACATGTACATTAGCAGTATTAGAATAATGTCTGTGCTCTGCACTCACGAGGGCAATCGCTTTAGTGTAGTCAATAACACAGATGATGATGTCATGAGAGCGATTGAACGAGAGTTCAAATACTGTTTTAGTCGTCCGCCAACACAGGACAAGATTAGCCATCTATTCCTCAGTGCAATCAGACATACAAATGTGATGACCCTATCACCTCACAGACGCATAGATCCAGGACATGTGTTTTTACATTCACATACATTCGACCTTCACACACACACGCGCGCGCAGACACTCACACACACACACACACACACACACACACACACACAGCCACACACACAAACAAACACACATTAAGTGACCTATTCCTTTGACCCTTTCAGTGGAATACCCATGTTGATATAGGCAGTCTCTGAAGCTCTTATATAACTTATGATGGTCATTTCATCTGTTTTTCAGCCTCTATTTCGACGGACTTTTAAAGAATTGCATTTCTTCGCACTAGGTTAGGCTTGTACCCTCATAATTGCGCTCTTTCAACCGAAGCCATTGGCACAATGTGGGGTGTCGGATTTTGTAAACGCCAGCCCAACATTCGGCGCTAACAGAAAGCAAGTATTGCCGTCTACTGTCATACGGTAGCTCAGTCTTATCTAAGACCTGACTTAGACCTGGTTAGGTCTGGTTATAGAGGATAGGTAATAATGCACAATAGTGCGGCAAATACAGTTTATGGGATCGGGTATCCAAGATAGAAATGAGCAACCCTGCACCCGGGGAGAGCAGGATACGGATCCTTACAACCAGAGACTGCTATCAAAGGCGGAGAACAAACAACCCATCTGGATGTGGAGAGTAAAGATGAGCTCCTTCCGTGTCATCCACATCTCTGTCTTCGTTTGTTAGGGACTCCCTCGGTTTCGTTTGCCCTAGATTTCTCAGAGAAAGGCTGTCTAGTATACTATTATCCAATTTTCTCATTGTGTTCTTTCCAACGCGTCTTTTCCTCAATTCATTATTTGCTGAAATATAGTTGTCTCCATGTCCTTCGCATTAGTGGTTATGTCATACTATTTTAGGTCTTCTAATAAATAGTCACCAGATATGAACGTTTTAGTGTATTAGTCATTACTTTCATCGTTCTCTATGTCTCTTATCCGCACAGTTGTCTGAACGTATGTTAGAATGGAATATTATAAGGCTGCTGCTAGGTTTAGTTTCTTTTGACCTCCACACATTTCCCAGTGCTATGAAAGCTCCTCTTTTTTTTTAAAATTCTTGATATGTTTATCTGTCCCCTCACCTTTTTCTACATTGCTATCATTTTAGAAATATTATTTCACCTCTTGACGGGACGTTTCAGCAGGGAATATCAGGTTAATATTTATTTGATGTATTCTCTTTAGCTGTGTCTTTTCCTTTGGTCTTGTTTACTGTGTTTTGATGTCAATAGAAAAAGAACTTCACTCTGTCTTAACCAGTTATTTGTCAGGTTGCAATAACAAGCAATTAGAAAGTCGAACAGAGGCGCTGTGGATGTGGATCTGCAGATGTATATTTCATGGAAACAAAAACTATCAAATACAGCGGTTCTAGAGTTGATGAAAGAAATTAAAAACACGCAAGTAAATATCTCGGCCTCGTTAACAGATATAACACTCTTATAAAACATACTGGAAGGTAAGGTTGAAGGTAAGCAAGCAAGAGGTAGGCAACGATCCATGTGGAGAAAACGTTAAGAGATGGATGAAAGTCAATCTGACAGAATATACAATCAAGGTGAAAGACAGACAGTGTTGGAGATTCATTGCAGTCAAACTTCATTGTGGAGACGGTATATGAATGATTGATTGTCATGTTACATGTTAACGGATATGGTTGGAGAATATAAACATCTTTTCATTTTAACATCCTCTATACGTACGCACATCAACAACACAAAACAAAACCAGTACGGCATAAACAGGATAAATCAGCATAAATAGGCCTAATAAAGGATAAATCATAGCGATAAACAATATTAGGCAGCAAACATTTAACAGGCAACATTTGTAAATGATGTTCACAAACATAGGATGATTAATACAAGAAATATATCACAAGAATGAAATAGTTAAAATCTCCACCGATGTGTCTCCACCTTGCAGCGGTAGGGGAGCGTGTGTGTCCCTCTGACCCCATGTGCTTGCCGATGGATGAAAACTACATATCGGACAGCTTATGGGATAGGGGCCAGACTAAGGGAGACACAACCTGCTGCTCTGCGGGTTAGACTGAGGTGAAGATAACAGTCAGAAGTTTAAATCAGGCGCACGAAGGCAAAAGATTTGGTCCGGACAATACTCTAAGGCTCTCTGTCGAGGGTTGAGGCTAAACGCTCTAAGCCACAAACCCTCGGATCTGAGAGCCGGGCCGATACCCACCCTCCGAAAATAGAAGTGAGATACTGAGCAAGCTACAAGCCCAGGTCTGATACCTGTTCGAAGGCTCTCAGCTGGGGGATATGAGGGATTCCCGGATGAGAGGGCCTGGCCGTTTCTCGTTCACTGCTGCACGGAGGTAAGGTGCTGAGCCGTCATCACATGTAGCCTAACTCGTGAGCGAGTACAAAGTAAGAAAAGTGCCCCACTCGAATGAAATGGTTACGAAAACTGTCTGTATCTAACTCATAGAGTGTAGACAAAAGTGGAAAAACGTCTCAATAACACGAAATGGAACGCACGGCTAGCGAATCCATTGCGTGGTCCGAAGCAACAGCAAAAGCTTACCGAGTGGATGTCGCCCGCAGTCTGACCGTTCCTGGTGTGCGCTTGAGCGACCAGTGGCAAGCGAGATGCCCAACATACGGAAGTGAGGAACTAAAGCAGCCATGAGCAGGACGTGGCAACTCCTTGGGTGAGCCCAGTCTCAGAGCAATATGTGCCGGCTCTGCAATTATGGAAGCCTCCTTGGATAGCAAGGGAATGCCCATGGTCTGCCCCTGCCTTCCCTTGAGGGCCGACCACGATGTCGTTGATCGTTCTATCTTAACCAGCTGAGATGTGGGCGACACCACGACAATAAGTCTAACGTGCCTCGAAACCCGAGGAAGGCTAACCTCATTAGAAAATGCCCGCCGGAAGCCGGAAGTGCCGTCCTACGGGTGGCAAACTAAAAATTGGCACTACGCATTTACGTCCGAGTGAAATGTCTCGTCCGAATGTCTCTCGTGCTAGGAACAGCTCTGACTACCTAGTTTCCGAATACCGCTCTTGTTCGGAACAGCTCTGACTAGGTAGTTTTCCGAATGTCTGTCGTGCCTGGAACAGCTCTGACGGGCGCAACGACAAGCACATGTCCGAAAACTCGCTGAGTGGATACCGTCTGCAGACCTGTCTGGTTTGTGCGGGAACGGCCCGGGGCGAACAAAATGCCCAATATACTGAAGTGAGGAATTAAAGCAGCCATGAGCAGGACGTGACGATTCCCTCTGTGAGCCCAGAATCAGAGCGTTATGTGTCGGCTCTGCAATTATGGAAGCCACACAGGATGGCGGAAAATGCTATGGACTGTCCCTGCCTTCATTTGAGGGATGACTGTGCAGACTTCGACTGTTCCAACTTGACCAGCTGGGCGGTGGCCAGTACCACAAATGTGAGTCTCCCAGGATTGCTAACCTGGTAAAAAATGCACGCTAAAAGACGGATGTATTGGCCTAAGGGTTTCGATCCAAGGGTGCCTAACCAGACACACCGCAATCACATCTGAAAAAACACTCCGGATGAACGCAAAGAAGAAATAGTTAAAATATGAGTCATCATTAGCATGTCCACCTCGTCACAGCAAGATACAATATCTCATCTCATGATGAGATGAGATGAGATTAGCATGCCGTTTGAACACAAGTGAACAAAGTGGTCTATATCTAAATATTACATCCGGTATGAGAATGGAGGTAGATGTGTTCAGCGCACCTCTTTGCCAAATGGTGTATGTGTTCATGTCTCGGTCCTTGGTGTTGTCGATAAATTCTATAGACGATATTCCCCGATGTAATCGTCAGAGCCCATCAGTCATAACCTCTCGCGAGCTACCCCTGCCTCTTCAATCACTTTTATTTCCAGCTATCACAATATTCTCGCAATTTGTCTCTTTCTTATAGTTGCTTATAATGTTCTACTTCTGCAAGATACAATATCTCATCTCATGATGAGATGAGATGAGATTAGCATGCCGTTTGAACACAAGTGAACAAAGTGGTCTATATCTAAATATTACATCCGGTATGAGAATGGAGGTAGATGTGTTCAGCGCACCTCTTCGGTGACTATCTTCTAGAACTCCACACATAATGTCACTATTGTAACTCAGTCTGTGCTTCAGACGGTCGATAATCATCATCATCATCATCATCATCATCATCATCATCATGTGCTTTGCCAAATGGTGTATGTGTTCATGTCTCGGTCCTTGGTGTTGTCGATAAATTCTATAGACGATATTCCCCGATGTAATCGTCAGAGCCCATCAGTCATAACCTCTCTCGAGCTACCCCTGCCTCTTCAATCACTTTTATTTCCAGCTATCACAATATTCTCGCAATTTGTCTCTTTCTTATAGTTGCTTATAATGTTCTACTTCCCCTAGCCTCTTACGTTAGCTACTTTGGCAGTCTAAAATATTGGCAACATTCGTCTCAAAATCTACGTCTCATTTTCCCCCAAGCTCATTCTAGTTTTCTCCTTCAAAGCGGTCCAGCAAGGTCATTAAGGCATGAATTGTTAAGTGTATGTATATTACCTCAATACCTTATAAGGATATGCTGCTCACTTCATGAAGTGGACCATAGTAACGAAAGAACTGACTTAAACAGCAAAATTTTATGAAGACATTGTGGATGGACAAAAAGACAAATAATACACGTCACATAAGACAGGGGGCTACATGAGGCTCACACAGAGACCAAATCTTGAAATTTAAATCAACACTTTTTTGTCATCTAATATCTAATATTAATGGCATCACTAACAAAAGAACACACACATCAACGGGTTGCCTAAAAACCAAAGATGGCAAAATCATAACAGAAAAAGATCAGATTTTACATGCGTGGTCAGATTATGTGAAAGATCTGTATGATGATACAATAGAAGAACAATATAATCATCTGAATAATAATGAAGGACCATCAACTGTGAAGATGGAAGTTCAGAATGCTCTTAACGATATGAAAACTGGTAAGACCCCAGGTACAGATAACATCACAATAGAAATGATCAATGCCTTTTAGAAGAATATGGAATAGACCAAGTCACCAGAATGCTGAACGCAATATCTGATACTGGAGATATACCTTCTGAATTATGTAATTCTATATTTATTGCAATCCCGAAGAAATCAGGAGCCTTGGAATGTGATCAACATCGAACAATTAGTATAATTAGCCACATCACGAAGATTTTGCTGAGAACTATCATGCAAACAGTTAGGCAGAAAATACAACCCGAAATAAGAGAAGAACAGTGTGGGTTGGTAGAAGGTAGAGGTACAGTAAATGCTGTGTATATACTGAGAACAGTAATTGAACGTTTTATAGAAGTAAACAAAGATCTATATCTTTGCTTTATTGACCAAACAAAGGCTTTCGATAAATTAAGACATGTCGACATGATAAGGATGCTTGAATATCTACAAATTGACGGAAAAAACCTTAGAATTGTAAATAACATATATTGGAAACAACAAGCTGCCATCAGATTTGATAATGATGTAGGTCAATATCAGCCTATTAAAAGATATGTGGGACAGGGATGTGTAATGACTCCAGATCTTTTTTCTCTGTACAGTGAACATGTTTTCAGAAATATAAAAGATATTGAAGGAATCAGCATTTGGAGAAGATACATCAATAACATATGCAGATGATACAGTCTTGATTGCAGACAATGAACAGGACCTGCGACATTTAGTAGATGCGGTTGTTGCACACAGTGAGCAACTAGGGTTAGAATTGAATAGTAAGAAGACACAGATTATGGTCGTCACTGTGAAGAAGGAAATACCACAATGTAATATACGAGTAAATGGGCATAATTTTAAGCAAGTTAATCGGTACAGTTATCTAGGAACAGTCATAACATCTGATGGGAGATGCCTTGAAGAGATTAGAACAAGAATCACATCCGAAAAAAAAACTCCGGATGAACGAAGAAGAGGAAGAACAAGAATTGCCATTGCGAAGTTCGCCTTTTTGCAAGATGAAAAACATACTGACCAATACAAAGATATCAACTGAAACAAGAAAAAGAGTGTTGAAGTGCTACATAGAACCTGTACTTTTGATGGATGTGAAGTGTTGACAATGAGCAGTCAAGCTGAAAAACATCCGATGGCTGTGGAAATGTGGTTTCTGAGGAAAATGCAAAGAATATTATGGACAGACATAAAAACCAATAAACAAGTCCTTCAAGACACAAATGAAGATAGTAAACTGATTGGAGTCATTAGACGTAGGCAGACAAATTTTGTTGGCATGTTATGAGAAGAAATGATTTGGAGAACTTGGTGATAAATGGCAAGTTTGAAGGGAAGAGACCAAGGGGAAGACCAAGAAGTAAATACCTAGATGGCATGGCCACGGGGCATGGTCGAGACAGAAACACGGAGCTGATCCCCGTCTCTGGTGATCGAGTGAGATGACAAAACATGACCGCCCACGATTATCAGCATGGCACATGATGGATGGAATATCGGCGCATGCAAAACACGGGGATTGCATTTTCATTGCTGGTGCGATGAAGACACAACCAGTAGTCCTGCTCTAGGATGTTTGCTAAGGAAGATAGCTAGTGGTAGTGATATTCTGAGTGGTATCACTAAGATTTTAATCTGGTATTGTTGCTTATGGATCATACGGAAGACTTTGAGTTTTGATCCTTCATTCCGAAGCACCGAAGTTTAAGTCGCCAGAGCTCCGGAAAATAACTAACATCTATCGGAATAACATTAGCGTAGCGACTTTCTCTAGACGAGGTGCCAAATTACCATCTCAACTACGACTGTCTCACAGGTGCTCTCGTTTTCGTTTAAAAGTCTCAGAAACCGACGGGGTGTGCAAAGATAAGTACCGGAACTTCACATCTGCAAAGAGGTACAATTAAGATGTAGCCAGGACATGATTCAGCACAGCACATGCAGATTGGCTGGGATTAGGTTGGTGTTGTTTCCTCAGGCACCTTTTGGGCATGTCGTTGTCAACAGACTCCATCCCAATGCCCGGACTGAGTAAGCCATTTCGGAACTTTGGTGCATAATAGGAGCTTGTTGCAAGCTCTCCATTCAACAGAGATAAAGGAGAGGAGAAACGTAACGTCTATTAACAAATTCACAAATAAATTTGTGACGAAAGCTTCATTTCAAAAGAATGTTCATACTGAACACGATCTCATGCAAATGACAAAGTGGACACAATGATACATACATTTCTTTCATGTATTTAAACATGGTGCGTATGTACTTTTATTGCTTCGGTGCTTCGGCGAGAAACACTGTGTCAATGTAGACTTTCGCAACGTCGCGTATTTTAAGTTTATTGGGAGTTGCTCAACCGTCATATTCAATTCTTTGAGTGTTTTCTTGTGACAATACAATTTAGTGTTTTCTCTCAGCCACACGACTTCGAGAGCGTAAGTCTATTTCTCGGTGAGGCATGACTACAAGTGAACTTGAGCAGAGAGACTGGCATGTAGGTAACCTTCACTGCTGGCAATGGCTGAGAGCATGATGCTCGAGGAAACAATGGCGCAGTCTTTTTTTTTATTATTTAGTTGACCTAGGCTCCCAGGTAAATCTAGCCTAAAATGGCCAGCATAAAGTGTCATAGAAGCTAAAGGGGTGGGCGTGATATTGATCACATTATCCATCGATTCCCAATTGATCGACACAAATACGTGTCTAGCGCCATATACCAAGGTCGCCTGGTTGCGATTGTAACTACAACATGGATCAGAAATACAGACAACGACAAGCAGACATACTCATAAACTATAAACTATTCATTCATTGATGCCTGCGCAGTATAGGAGACATAAACTTCTATGAAAGAATCACAAATAGAGCTCATGAAGAGAACTAAACAAATTCCACTGAATCGGGACGTAGTCGCAAGACGCTGGCACTGGACATTGAGAAAACCCGAGGATAGTATAACTAGACACTCACTTGTATGGAACCGACAGGGTGAACGAGATAGCGAGAGACCCAAAAACACAACGGAGAAGAGAATAAATAACAGAAAAGATTAATATGGAGAGGAAGTTTGTTAGAGCTGCAGGACGAGAGCAAAGGTTATGACAGTCTGGAGTGAGTTATTGTTATAGGTCAATCGGTACTAGATGGGCGATATAGACAATAATAAACATTCCACCTTTACCTCCCAGAATATTTATTGGCTACCCATTTCATACTGGGTCGACGTGGAAGCCAAGTCCAAATTAAAAAAATAAAAACACTGCCTCGATTGGTATCCGATCACATGACCACCGCGCCGGCTAGGCCCCAAGCTACTGCGACTTCCTTACTACTTATCAGGCCTTCTATATAGCACTGTTCATGCAAGATCACACTAAAAGCCAGTTATTCTCCATAAGGCGCCCAATCTGGTGTTGGTTTCTCTTTATGGGCTGTGTGTTCTCTGTCACGCGGTTAAAGTTTCCTGAGAATCACTTTCCAGGTCACAGAGGTGGGATATCATTTCAGACAGGTCTCGGTTTACGACGGGCTTTCCGTTGCTGGTGTGTTTCTTACAAATACACTGGCACAAATAATGAATCTCATTGTGAACGTCAGACCACAGTAAATCTATGCCACTTTTCAAACCTGCTGGGGAAACTCACACGAAGATTTGAGTAATATCATTTTTTAACATTCAATTACACAACATGTTTTGAATGTAAAGCAAAAGTAAGTCAAAATTTGCTGATATAACTTAACACTCGACAAAAGAATGCAATTACAAAACTTTATGAACATAACAAATGAAAAAGTTGACAGTTTAATCTATATATGTACTCAATGTTAGAATGTGAATACTTGGGGTATGAAAGCATTTCTAATGAAAGATATGAGAGTATGCATGTATGTATGCATGAGAGGAGATGATCACTCCATCATCATCATTATCATAATCAAGTAATGTGAAGGTAATTGCACCATGTCATGTATGTGATAGTATAAGATGTGTATATGAATGGATGTTTTGTATTCGCAAATGTAACGAAAAACATGCAAGGCACTTTATGATGATGATGCTGATGATGATGATGATGATCATGATCATGATGATCATGATGATGATGATGATGATGATGATGATGATGATGATGATATGGAAAAAATATTACTAACGACAGCCCTGAAGCCCCTACAAGCTTGTTTTAGCTAGACAATGTAGTCACAAAGAGACAAAGTTTAGTGTGCCTGTCACAATCAAAACCTGCGTATTCTCCATGTCCGACTTATTTCCCAGTATCTTCTTTATCCTTTTCATAAGTGTTGGCCAATAGTATGCAGTCATTAATTCATATTTTAAAGGGATTTTTTCAAACATTTTACATTTCCCAGTCACTGACCAGACTATTGATGATTCGTTGTACTGATTGTATATGTAAAATGCGTATTATACTATGCATATTGTGTAATAATTACTTATATTTGTTTATTTTGCATTTTCGTCCTCTCCCTTCAAAACATTTATAGCGGATATTTGAAAAGAACCTATCGAAAGTTGGGAACTACTTTTATTGCGTTTTTTTTTTTTTTTTCATGCTGTTTGATTGGTCTCATGGGTTTCTCAGAGAATGATACTTATGTGGAATTACGTATAAAGCAATGGCACCAAGGAATAGTGTCTTTCCTTCAAATGTTTCATGACTGTACTACACTCGACAAAACCGTCCGATGCGTTGCTGCGTTTATTTCACCTGTGCTTGGTTAGCTATAAAATTGCTGAGAAATATGGTTTTATTTCAAGGGTTGGGTACTAATTCTGTCCATATTCCAAAGCCGTTGGTTTCAGCTGAATGGTAAACTCTAGCTAAAGAAGACACTTTTAGAAGTATCCAATTCGCCCTGGGTCGAATTTCACGTGCACCTTCAATGAGGCGACATCGTCTGTAGTGGGTAGCAGGTTGGAATCCGGGATGCGGACATTGTAACTTCCAATTGTTATAGTGTCTAGTTTGTCTCTAATCTCTACTTCTATTATTTACGTCTATGAAGAAAAGTCGTTTAAAAGGTCGACAGGGTCGACTTCATTGAACCGGTTTTTATCCAATATGGCTCAGTCTCTTTCCGCAGAGAGGAAAGCGTCACACAAAGCACGAACGCCGTAGCTCTAGCGACGACCCTCAGGAGTCTCCGAAAAATTCACTCGTGAACCGAAGGGCACGACCCAGAATCGAACCAACAACCTTTGAAGATCGAGTCAAACGGTTTGATCACTTTGCCACAGAGACTCCCGAAAGCGACTTTACATCTATGTGTGCCTATCAATACCCGTTTACTTTTCATACTATTTCAATGGCCCTGAGGGATTCCCCACCAACTGAATTTCTTTATTACAAAGACAATTAGCATGGATTTCTATTCATATTTAGATGTTCCTTTTTACTGAAACAGCAAAAGACGTCAATTGACGTCCGCTACAGTCATCTAATCTTGAGCGTACATATGTGGATGGGAACGAACTGTGTCCATATTCCGTAGTTGTCGATTAAGGTGTGTGTTTGGCATCTTTCATAACTCACATACTGCACAGCCTTTCTAGAAACGAAGCATGTGCAATGACCGAACAACGATTGACAAAACACATTGTTGTTGACTTTTTAATATTCAATTACAATATCTAGTTTCATTTTGTTCTTAAGATCTGTTTGTGATGTACCTGATGATGGAGAACCTAAGAAGTACCTAAGAAAGGTCTATTCGTTGTGTTGTTGTGTAACTACAATTTTATCTCATGTTTATCTTAATATTATCATTATTATTGTTAACGTGTGATTTCCGTTTGCCGGATTTGCGTTCGTTGCAAAATAAGTACACTGTGTGTCGTTTTTTTTATTATCTCTCACTGTTTCGCAGGAGTCACAAACACCTAGCTGTTTTCATGTTGTAGGGTGTGTAACCGACATGCCAAATGTCGACAACTATGTAGGGAGTTTATCTGGCGGTAGGTTGAAGTACATCTTTAAGCTAGGAGCTCTCGTTATTTGGAGGCTGTATGTTCGAATACTGGCCCGTGTATTACCGGTGCCCATAAAAGAAGCACAGTATAGTAAGTAACTATGTAGTCTACCACGCATATCGTTTCAGGAGGGTTGACGTGCGACAGACTACCATATCCAGTAGAAAGTTTAGCTGTAAAGTCCAACCAACCGTGAGCATGTCTACATGGAGCTTGCTGTGAGGTGTTAAAGACTTATCCGCCATTTTGAGATGAAATGCTATAGAAGTAGAAGAGAAGGAAGGAGTAAACGATGTGTACATTTTGATATGAATGAATCACCAAAAAACGAGAAGTAGATTGTGAGCTTTACTGAAACACGGCTACAAGAAACAAATTGGACGTTGAGGCCAAAGCCTTCGTCAGCATAGAGCAAACAAACACAAATCGACACACAACTACATGAAACACACTACATGACAATATTAAAGGCACTTTTCTGAATCTGTATCCTTGCTTGGAGCTACTGACGCGTTAGAGACTATCAGTGCATTGTATGAACCGGATGTATGGTTAACGGGTCAAAGGTCAATACCGTCAGAAGCACGGACATTGGCTGAGCCACCCGGCTGCAGGACAGGCGGGAAGGGGGTGGGGGTGAAGAAGCGCCCATGTGAGCGGAAGGTAAAAATTGGGATCGGCGAAGATGTCACGGACGCAGTTTGAAATTTCTCGTTCCGCGGTCGAAACACAGCTGCGGACGATCTGGATGTAGACCGCCATTGCGTTGGTCCTCACAAAATGGCATGAGTGCCAGTCGCCCAGAAAGCAATTACAAACCACCGAACGCAACCTGCCAAGAAATCCCAAACAGCAAAAATAATGCTGGGGTTGACTGCTACGTCCTGCAAAGGAAATGCAACTACATTTTTAGTTGACTATACAGCTAGTGGATGAGGGAGTGGGGGTTTGCAAGTTAAATGAAACTGTGTTGGACATTGAGGCCATGAGGGGAGAGTTCACCCAACTGGAAGATGATATGGTTTTCCAATGTCTTACAATCTCGTTCATAGAAAGCGCACGATTTGATCGCGGTTACCTGTATTTCAGCCACGTCACAGTGTCAGGACTGTTGAAGTGCATGGATACTGGTTTCTGGGCTCTACTGTTGATATCAGAAAGGTGTTGCCTAAATCTGTCAGCCAGACCTAGACCTGTCCTCCCGATATATCTCTTATCACACAATGTTTTCTTGTACATTTTGAAAGGCACACTCAGTATTGTCTTCAGTTCACTGTATCAACTTCAGCATGACTGAATGTTGGTTTTGCGTGTTCTGTTGCACTGTTTATGACGCACGTATAAGTGAAACCGCTAAAGCTCAATATATCTCTTATCACACAATGTTTTCTTGTACATTTTGAAAGGCACACTCAGTATTGTCTTCAGTTCACTGTATCAAGTTCAGCATGACTGAATATTGGTTTTGCGTGTTCTGTTGCACTGTTTATGACGCACGTATAAGTGAAACCGCTAAAGCTCAACCTAGAAATTAGTGTTCACGTGCTGTTGGCGAGTTTTTGGCAACGCTCGGAGTATCTTTCAATTTCAGTAGATGATGAAGTGACATTATGTTGCACATCACTATGAATAGATAATCTCTGCTATTTCATTATATCTTCCTCTTTTTCTCACCCAGTGTTAACTTTACCAGCAAATGTATAAAATAAATAAACAATAAACATCGCTTTAACACGCCTTTTGCGTGTTGGGCATGTGGTGCTAGATCCATATTTTTTATAAACCAATCGTCTCTTCAGGACTTACATGCTCAATATCACACTGACCGTTTTCACTTTCCAAGACATTTCATGGTACCCATTGTAAGTTGCTCCCACCCAGGATTTTGATACTCGACATCAAGTGGTTCAAAATGTATCTCTGACATTCAGATATTCTTCTGATGCATCTCCGTCATGTCTCTGATACATGTGCCAGTTTGAACAGCCTAGTAATCAACATAAGACAGCATTTCTTTTGTAACTGCCTCATGTCTTTTAAACTATTTACGTGAAGTGCACAGCTGGTCAGCTAATGGTGGATATAGGGTAGGTGGGTGGGGCATATATGTGTGGGTAGGGGTGTGTGTGGGTGGGTGTGTATGTGTGTTGTGGGGGGATGTATGTGGATGAATGTGTGGTGGGTGGGGGTGTGTGGGGGATGTGTGTATGGGTGGAGGAGATGTCTCATAAGATGGTTATATGCATTGTTTATGTGCACAACATTCATTTGATATTGTTTTTTTCCCTGTGTGAATGTGTCATGCACGATTGATGAACGAAACATGAGTGACTGGAAGAGCCGAATGTAAGACGGGCCTGCGTGCCCAGATTGTGACCCATTGAAAAATAAATGTCAGTCAATCAATCAATCAATAAATCAATACCTATCTGCAGATGTTTTTTGAGATTCCTATTCTGTAGATCTTGGATTTCTCTACGACAATTTTGCAAAATCGTATTCAAAATATGCAACATGAAACGAATCCTCCTATCTCTACATCTTATTTGCGATTTTATTTACTTCTTTTCTAGTCTCCTTCTTGTATGAATGGTCTTCGCCTATATATTCCTAACTAATGTTACTGAACTGTTCACGAAATATTTCTAGATTGTTGCTGCTGCCATAGCATGCCCCACCCATCTGTCATTAGAGAGAAATGTTAAGAGATTTTCATTAGGTTCAGCATGGCCATGAGCGCTCGCTCTTAAACTTCCAGTGTGCTGATACCAAGGTAGCGCGTTCGACCTCTACACCGGTCATATGGACTAAAATGTTGACTTCTCATCCTTAACTTCATCATCATGTGCCATGCCGATAAGCGTAGGCGGTCATATGTCGCCATCTCATGCGATCACCAGAGTCGTGGATCAGCTGAATGTTCTTGTCTAGACCATACGACGTGGCCAAGCCATCCAGGTATTTACTTCTCTGCCTTCCCCTTGTTCTCTTCCTATCAATATTATCACCAAGTTCTCTAGTTTATTTCTTCTAATTAAAAAGTTAGTTGTATATCCTTTACAGGACGTAGCAGTCACCTCCGACATTTTGTATCTGTTTGTGATTCCTGGGCAAGTTTATGTTCAGTAGTTTGCCATTGTTTTCTGAACGGTCGGTACTAATACCATTGTATGGATATCAACGCAAGGCAGTCTGCTTCCAAATCACACACAGCTGTGTTTTAAACGCTGTATGCTGGTTTACGAATTGCATTCGTAACCCCTTCACCACAGAGCCTGCTTCTCATAACGTGCCCAAAAAAAGTTGACTGTCAAGGTCTAATTTTTAAATCAGTTTGCGGCTTTCATTTGCCTCTTGTTAGCACAAAGTAGTGCATTTGTATGTTGATCAATTACAGTAGTATTTCGCCGGTCACAGAATCCTCTTGTTATAACACAATGTGAGACACATTTAGGAGCAAACAGTTTACAAACCAAACAGTAAAATGATCCTGTTTGTTGTGAATACAATAACCACTCTGTCTTGTATTTCTCATCGTCGTCCTAGCGAAAAGTGTTTGTGAACAATATCTTAGGGCTTTGCCACTACTAAAATAATCGGTTGGAGTTGTCAAATGGCTCATTGTGGTGTTGAATTACTGAGTCTGCAAGCAATGCACATCATCAGTAGAGAAATCAAGCCAAAACCCCGGGTCTTGTGCTATATTTACTTCGTCTATTGCAGACTGAATCATTTTACCGCTATCAACATGGTCCACTAAAATGTTCTTGTCAGCAGTTATACAAACTCTACAATGTCCTGTAAAGCTGCTTGAGTCATCACGTGCGGCGGAGGTATCCAAATAGTACGATGCCGGCAAACTGAGTTTTGTTAATGATTAATCCAGGCCATCCTCTGCGTATATTTGCATGTACAATGATTAAATATATGTGCATGACAATACTGAAACAAAGATATTCTCTTTCATGTTACTAGATCTCCATTTCGGACAATGGCTCCCACAGCGCTGTATGTCCTTGCATTGGCCATAACAGCGTGTGTCCAAATATTGTTCTGTCAAGCACAGACTTCTCCATCATTTCAGACGACACAAGGATACAGTGAGTAAATCACGATTTTGTTTTATTTATCACTATAAATGTTAATTAACATTCAATCGATAGGAAGATACAATGTATATAGTCAGGATGATAGTTTACTTATTATTATAACGTTTGATTAACATTCAGTCCAGGGTAGAAAACATGGGTAAATCCCACAAACTGTTCACTAATTAAATATTGAGCACAACCCACTACTGGCAACGCTGATCGTATTCTGGTATGAACCTGAGCACAGACTTCTCCATCGTTTCAGACGACAGAAGTAAATCACGATTTTGTTTTATTTATCACTAATTAATTTAATTTAATTTAATTAATTATCACTAATTTTGATTAATTATTATAAAGATGGAGACGAAGAAAGATACAATTATCATATGCCTTGCCAAACAGTGTAGACGGCAATGTTTCTCCGCAGATATCGGTCGTTGGTGTTCTGTTCAATTATATGATTGCTATTCCTGCGACACCGACCATCAAGTAGCATATGTCTAGACATGTCTTTTTATTCTTTCCAGTCGACACGATGTTTCCCAGTGCCTCTCTTCTCATTATATAATCAAAGAATAATGTTTGTCTCTCTCTAATAGTTACATATAATATTATACTTTCTTTAGCCGCTCCCAGACAATTGTTGTTAGTAACATTGTCAGTCCAAGCTATTCGCAACTTTCTTCTCAGAAACCACATCTCTGTTGTATTCAAGTCCATCCTAACTTATTTGTTCACATTACTAAGATTTATGCCCACTCTTATTACCTATAAATTGCCACAAGTCAAAAACACGCTATTCGACACACCACACACCATTATTAACACCTCAGTGACACGTAAATAGATCACATTTCTTTACCGATCTCCCCATTTCATTTCATAGTTCTTTTGTTGGTCGTGTCTCCGGTCATTGTGTTTCGTGCTTAATAAGCCTCCATTGCCGACCTGTTAGTTGTTTCTTCTGTTGTACCAATGTTTTAAGTGTCCTGTTGAGATTTTACAGTCCTCACATGCCGAATACATAAACTATGCTTCCTTCATATAAGAAGTATGTAGCTTCTTAACTCTCTCTCTCTCTTCTAAACTAAGCTGATATAACATTTTAAAGTTGATGTTCCTTTGTGTTTAATGTCATGATAGGTTTATATAGCTCTTTAACCCTGTTAACGGTGTAGTTCATTTGTGTAGTTCATGTGATTAAGAATATTCAACATTAAATCATGGCAATGTGTAAATGTATGTGGCAACTGATTATGTGAAATATGCACGAATACAGGTTCTAGAATGTCGAGAAAACAATCAAAAGAAAGTACTCAATAACTCCACAACCAATGGTACTACCTGCTTTCTGTTAGCACATAATTTTGGGCTACGTTCATCAAACTTTACACCCCACATTGTGCCAACGGCTTCGATCGGAGGAGCACAATTTGGAGGCTACAAGCCTTACCCTAGTGCGAGGAAATGCAACCTAAAGACTAAATTTCTGGCAGCGCAGGTCAGGTCCTAAGCCTTGGTCGGCAACTGCTCAAGGATCGAAGCTCCGACAGGCATTGTTTTGCTGATCCGGCAGCTTCTGAAGTCTGTCTTGTTCCAGATGTATTTGTGTTACCTTTCCTCTGGAGTAAACTAAGCAGGCCGAGAGAGGGATCGTGTTGCATGGGTTAGTATGGGCAACATATGGTCGCTAAATTCAGCCTGGGCTTTGTGCTATGGAGAGGTATAACTTCATGTTTCCATGTTACAAACTATATATATATATATATATATATATATATATATATATATATATATATATATATATATATATATATATATATATATATATATATATATATATATATATATATATATATATATAAATTCTTCTTCAGCATTCCGAGCCATTGAAGTTCTGCTGCAGATACAAGCCGTCTCCATTCGTCTCTCTGGTTGACCTTCTCTTGCCAGTCGCTGATTCCAAGTGCTTGTAGGTCTGTATGTATATTATCTCTCCACCATCTTCTTGGTCAACCTCGGGGTCTACGGTCATTTATTTCTTGAGTGTAAGCGAGTTTTGTTTCCCTATTATCTTCCATTCTTTCTATATGCCCCAGCCATTGCAGTCTATTAGTCTTCATGATACCAGTGATTAGCGGGGACTTAAACAGATCATAATGTCTTTGTTGCTTCTTCTTTTCCACTCTCCACTTTGTGTATCCCTAATGTGCCCAAAGATGCGTCTTAAGACTTTGTTCTCAAAGGATTGTAACAAGGCTTCGTCTCCTCTAGTTGTACTCCAGGTTTCAGAGCCATACAGCACAACTGGTCTGATCAGTGTATTGTATATTGTGATCTTGGTGTTACGAGATAGCGCATTTGATTTTAGCAGATGTTGAACTGCATAGTATATCTTATTTCCAGAGTTGATTCTAGCTTGTATTTTTTCCCTTATTATGTTGGAGCAGTTGAAGATTGTACCCAGGTATTTGTATGTTTTCGTCCCTTTAATGGTCATATTATCTATTTGTATGTGGCCAGAGTTTTTAGCCGTTCCTTCTCTTGAAATTACCATTTATTCTGTCTTATCTTGGTTGATAACCAGCCCAATGTGTTGAGCTTTTTCCTTTAAGGGAGTCAATATTTTCAATGTCTTTTGTTCATTTCCCCCTATAATATATATATATATATATATATATATATATATATATATATATATATATATATATATATATATATATATATATATATATATATATATATATATATATATATATATATATATATTGGCACCTTTCCGTCTTGACAGACGATAGTTTGGTACATTGTGCTTCAAAAGGCTTAATAACTACGACCCATGGCGGTGGCGAGTGTGTGCTTTATCTGAAATCATTTTCTCCTTTGTCTTTATTCCATTTCTGATAGTTGCCCTCCATGCAACACGTTCAGCGGCGACGTGCTCCCAAAGTGCATTATCAATGCCTGTATCAATCATGTCCCGCTTACACACATCTTTGTATCGTAGTAGAGGCCGACCCTGAGATCTCCTACCCGTCTGTAATTCACCAAAAAAGATGTCCTTTGGTATTCTACCATCATCCATCCTCCTAACGTGTCCTATCCATCTAAGTCTACGAAGACTGAGCATGGAATACACCGTCACACAACCTGATCTTTCGAATACTTCAGTATTTGTGATTTTGTCTTGCCACTTAATACCAAGTATTCTTCGCAGACACCGCATATGAAAGCTGTTTAAACGTTTCTCTTGGCGTGAGTAAGTTGTCCAGGTTTCACTGCCATAAAGAAGAGTACTAAGGACACAGGCTTGGTAGACGAGGACTTTTGTTTTGGCAGTAAGCTTCCTGTTCTCCCAGACTCTTTTTGCTAACATGTTCATTGTTGTTGCTGCCTTGCCAATCCTGATGTTGATTTCCTGATCGAGGGATAATTTGCTATTTACCTCTGATCCTAGATATGTAAAATGGTCTACTATCTCCAGTTCGGCGTCGTCAATAAAGATTGATGGTACACCATGTGCACCTTGTGACATAATCTGTGTCTTCTTTTTGTTAATTGTTAAACCAAATTCAGAACAAGCATTGGAGAATGCAGATAGTAGATGTTGTAATTCTTCCTCAGAGTGGGTCGTAATCGCAGCATCATCCGCAAAAAGCAACTCTCTGATTAGTACCCTGCTAATTTTGGTCTTGGCCTTCAATCTCTGAGCATTATAGAGGCCACCATCTGAGCGTGAGTGAATGTATATACCGTCATCCTGATCACGAAAGGCATATTTCAGTAGAAGTGAAAAGTATATCCCAAAGAGGGTGGGGGATAGTACACAACCTTGCTTAACTCCACTCTTGATTTCAAACTCTTCTGAAGTTGAGCCATCAAACTTGATTATACCTTTCATGCCTGTGTGGAACGATTCCACAATGGACAGAAGAGTTGGTGGGCAGCCAATCTTCTTTAGTGCTTTGAACAGACCCTCACGACTGACCAAATCGAATGCCTTTGTGAGGTCAGATGAAGGCAATAAACAGTGGCTGATTTGTTCCCGGCATTTTTCTTGCATCTGTCGCAATGAGAATATCATATCAATGGTAGACCGGTTCTGACGGAAGCCGCACTGTGATTCGGGGTAGACTTGATCTCCCAGGACTTGGAGTATGTGCAGGACAATTCTGGCAAATACTTTCCCAACAATACACAGAAGTGAGATACCCCTATAGTTGTTACAGTCGCTCCGATCTCCCTTGTTCTTGTACAGCGTTATGATGTTTGAATCTTTGAAATCCTGTGGGACTTGTCCTTCACGCCAGCCTAGCTCTATTAGCTGGTGGATCTGTAGAGCGAGTGTGTCTTGCCCACTCCTGATTACCTCTATTGGAATCCCATCCTTACCTGGAGCCTTGCCAGATGCAAGCTCATTTATAGCACACTTAACTTCTGTTATAGTGGGAAGTGTGTCCAGGTGGTCAAGAGTTGGCAGGGCCTCTATGGCGTTGAGGGCATCATCCGCTAGCTTAGTCTCACTTGAGTAAAGCTCTAAATAGTGCTCGACCCATCTATCCGTCTGCTGTTTCTTATCAGTGATGATTTCTCCAGTGTATATATATATATATATATATATATATATATATATATATATATATATATATATATATATATATATATATATATATATATATATCTGTGTGCGTGCGTGCGTGCGTGCGTGTGTGTGTGTGGAAAATTGCTGAGAATAGAAAAGTAGTAACATAAATAGTGGAATTGCTGAGAATAGAAAAGTAGTAACATAAACACACGAACTTATTACTAGTTTTCGGACTGATTAATATGATGATGATGATGATGATGACGATGATGATGATGATGATGATGATGATGATGATGATGATGATGATAATGATGATGATGATGATGATGATGATGATGATGATGATGATGATGATGATGATGATGATGATGATGATGATGATGATGATGATGATGATGAGAATGTCACATGTAATATTTACTGACTAAGATCATTCGTAGCCTTCGTAGAATCCATGGTTGCAGCACAACCTACTGCTATTATACCCCGATCCGTCATGTTTCTACCTATTTAAACATGTCATTTCCAACAGTCCCCGACGTAACGTCATCACAAGACAATTTCTCAAAATGAACAACTTTCATGTCATTTTAAAACATGGGGTAAAAACACGCTGTTAGCTCACGGCCGACAGAGCACAGGTATAAGGCTTACTGCGTTAGATAATGTCAAGTTAGGTGCATGTATTTTTACTGTCTGACTCATTCTACGGCCAGTGCAGACAAGGAAACATTTCGCCAATGCAAACATAACCTCCCACTGTCCCCCCAGAGTTAAACTAACGGAATGTTAAATTGTTTGTCTCCTGGCTGTTGGCTTACCAATAAACAAAGCCATTAATACTAGTTTAGCAACGGCCATTGTTAATAGATGACCAAACGTCACATGTGGCACGAGATGTACTGAATGAATACGGATGTTTAAAATGTCAACAAAAAATAGACGTGAGGGTATTTGTACGTTGCTTTGATCCGTGAACTATATTTATGCCTGTTTGCCTGTTTTTCTGCGCAGTTGTCTGTAAGACCTAATAAGTCAAGAACCTCTAGCTGATTCATAAACTCTTGAAGGTCCTGTTGCAAACAGCTTGATTGTAGTGACAGACAGACGGGCAGGCAGGTAGGCAGACAGACAGAACGAACGAACTAACTTTATTTTCAAAGGGTCACAAATTGGAAACGCAGGCTCGTCTTATATTCTGCCTTTCCAACCTCTCATCTTTCATTCATCAATTGTGAATGTTACATCCCCAGTAATCATCAGTATTCATTATCAGGCATCAAAATCACGAGTATTCATTAACTGATAAAGTACCACGGGATGGTCTTAAGCGACTTCCCGTATCTGCGACAAGCTTATATAACTAGCTTTCCATATACAACCTCTTTAATTTGATATCTTCTTCTTCTTCTGCCTTCATCCGGAGTTTTTTTTTTTTTTTCAGACGTAATTGCGGTGTGTTTTGTTATGCACCCTTGGGCCAAAACCCTTATGGCCAACACATCTGATTTCTGCGTGCGTTTTTTTTTTTTTAAACCAGGTTAGCATTCTTGGAGGATTCTCACTTTTGTGGTGCCGTCCACAGCCCAGCTGGTCAAGTTAAAATGGTCGAAGACTTTACGGTCCGCCCTCAAGGGAAAGCAGGGACAATCCATGGGCATTTTCCGCCATCCAAGAGGGCTTCCATAATTGCAGGGCCGACACATAGCGCTCTGGTGCTGGGCTCACCCAAGGAATCGCCACATCCTGCGCACGGCTGCTTTAATTCCTCACTTCCATGCATTGGGCATTTCGTTCGCCACAGGTCGCTCCCCGCACATTCTAGGAACGGTCAGTCTGCAGACGACTTCCACTAAGTGAGCTTTCGGTTCGGACGCTATCCCCGGAAGAGTAGATTGTCAGAACTGTTCCGGCCGGAAGACAAGATAGTCAGAGCTGTTCCGGACACGAGGGACATTTCACTCGGACGTTTTTGCGTTGTGCCAATTTACTTGCAACTTTTAGGACGGCACATCCGACTTCTGTGGCCATTTTTTAAATCAGGTTTGCCTTCCTGGAGGTTTCGAGGGACATTCTGTTGTGGTGTCGTCCACGTCTCTGCTGGTCAAGTTAGAAGGGCCAAGGACTTTACGGTCAGCTTCAATGGAAGGAAGGGACAGTCCATGGACATTTTTCGCCATCCAAGAAGGCTTCCATAATTGCAGAGCCGGCACATAGTGTTCTGAGACTGGGCTCACCCAAGAAATTGCCACTTCCTGCTCGTAGGTGCTTTAATTCCTCACTTTCATGTATTGGGTATTTCGTATGCCCTTGGCCGCTACTCTCACAGACCAGGAATGGGCAGTCTGCAGAAGACATTCACTCAGCAAGCTTTCGCTTCAGAGTTCCACGTAATGGATTCGCTAGCCAAGCGTTCCATTTAGTGTTAATGATACGTTTTTCTACCTTAGTCTGCAAACGACATCCACTCAGCAGCTTTTCACTTCGGATCTCCACGTAATGGATTCGCTAGCCAAGTATCTGGACCAAGCTTGTAGCAGGCTTAGCATCTCACCTCCATTTTGCAATGGGTGAGTATCGGCCAGGCGCTCACATCCGGGGGATGTTGACTTAGAGATGTTCATTCACATCCCTCAGCGGAGAGCCTTAAAGGATGTGTCCGGACCAAGAATTAGCGGCATCGTGTATCTAATTCGGTCTTTGATTGCCTATCCTCAGTCTACCTGCAGAGTAGCAGGTTGTGTCTCTCATGGTCTGGTCCCTATCCCAAGGCCTGTCCGACATGAATTTGTGCTTCCTTCGGCAGAGCTCTTGGGGTCATTGGGACACGCAAGTCCCTCTACCACGACAAGGTGGAGACACGTCAGAGGGGTTTAATTTGATATATAAAACAACACATCTCCAACCATATTAACAATGTTTAAGTTATGCTTCAATTTTCTGTCCTCCATTTTTCTTAGGTCCAAACCTCCTTATTTGTTTGGCACTGAATCTATTAGGTAATGTGCCACTATTCACAAAACTATCATACATTGATTCCGGTAATCCCCACTGTCCGTATTCCGTGTCCCAATGATAAATACTTTCAAAGCTACACATTACTTGTCTTTTCAAGGCATGCGTACATGATCAGGACAAAGATGGACCAGTTGCAATAGTTGCCCATT
This sequence comes from Cepaea nemoralis, assembly GCA_014155875.1. NCBI lineage: Eukaryota > Metazoa > Mollusca > Gastropoda > Stylommatophora > Helicidae > Cepaea > Cepaea nemoralis. Next base: position 294,327 of record JACEFZ010027529.1, on the reverse strand, counting down.
AGTAACTCACAAACGTGACGCTAACAATGGCATGAGTGTGCTAGGACCAGGCTTCATGGTCAGCTCCCGACGTTCGCTATGGGAGAGAAAGAATGTCCCCTATTCGTCGGTGCACTCAGGTCTACACCATGTGGTGATCCTAATTCTTTATATTCCCACGGCATGTTCTTGACTCTGTACATTCACACGGCATGTTCCTACTACGGTACTTTTTTTCCCTTTTTTAAAAAATAATCAACACTTGTTACTGCATTTGCTAAAATATAAAATCCTAAAGATATTCAACCACAGAGGCACGTGGTTTGCTTGCTTGCTAACGAAAACAGTGATCCAGCTTTAATGATTAATCCTTAGGCGTGGCAGGATCCTTTATTCATACCTGTACGATTGTAAGCTGACCCAGCTTCAGAAAATGGGTACAGGGTGGTTTTCAGAACTTTCTGGTAATGGAAGTCGGCGAGCCAGGGGATCGCTTATGTTTGGACCTAGAATGTTTAAGGCCCAGGACTGTACACCCACAAGGGCAGTATCTGCAATGATAGTATCCGTATACGATTTTCAGGATATATACTGGTGAATAATATAGTCAAGATATGTATTGGTTAATATGTATATTGATGAACAATATAGTCATGATGATATTAGTGAACAATATAGTAATGATGATATTAGTGAACAATATAGTCATGATGATATTAGTGAACAATATAGTCATGATGATATTAGTGAACAATATAGTCATGATGTATATTGGTGAACAATATACTAATGATATATTAGTGATGATATATATATATATATATATATATATATATATATATATATATATATATATATATATATATATATATATATATATATATATTGGTGAACAATAGAGTTAGTTAGCTGCATATCCTTTACAACACGCAGCAGTCAACCTCAGCACTTTCTGGCTGTTCGTTCATCCTTAACTTCATTGTCATGTGCCATGCCGATAAGCGTAGGCGGTCATATGTCGCCATCTCATGCGATCACCAGAGTCGTGGATCAGCTGAATGTTCTTGTCTAGACCATACCATCGCCATCCATGTATTTACTTCTCTGCCTTCCCCTTGTTCTCTTCCTCTCAATATTGCCAATTGTCACCAAGTTCTCTAGTTTATTTCTTCTAATTAAAAAGTTAGTTGTATATCCTTTACAGGACGTAGCAGTCACCTCCAACATTTTGTATCTGTCTGTGATTCCTCGGCAAGTTTAAGTTCAGTAGTTTGCCATTGCTTTCTGAACGACCGGCACCCATACCATTTCATAAAAACCAACGTATGGCGGTCTACTGCCAAATCGCCCGTAGCTGTGCTTTAAAAGCGGTATGCGAGATTACGGGCTACGTCGTAAGCTCTTCGCCACGGGCAACAGAGTAAAGTAGCATATTGGTAACAATATAGTCGTGATGCATTTGTGTGAACAATACAGTAAAGATCTATAATGGTGAACAATATTGTCAAGATGTATATTTGCCTGCACTATAGTGATGCAAATTAGTAACAATAAGGTAAAATGTATATTAGTATACAATACAGTCTTGACGTATATTTGTGTACACGAAAGTCAAGATGTATGTTTGTGTACAATATAGCAAAGGCTTATATCTGTGTACATTATAGTCATAATGTATACTGGTGAAGAATATAGTCAATACGTATATTTGTGTACAATAAAGTCAAGATGTATATGTGTGTACAATACAGACAAGATGTATATTGATGAATACTACAGTCAAGATGTATATTTATATACAATATAGTAAAGACTTATATTGATGAATACTACAGTCAAGTTAATATTGATGAACTGTATAGTCAAGATGTATATTTATGTACAATATAGTAAAGACTTATATTAATGAATACTACAGTCAAGTTAATATTGATGAACAGTACTAGTCAAGATGCATATTTATATACAATATAGTAAAGACTTATATTGATTAATACTACAGTCAAGTTAATATTGATGAACAGTACAGTTAAGATGTATATTGATGGATACTACAGTCTAGTTAATATTGATGAACTGTACAGTCAAGATGTATATTGATGAATACTACAGTCAAGTTAATATTGATGAACAGTACAGTCAAGATGCATATTTATATACAATATAGTTAAGATTTATATTGATGAATACTACAGTCAAGTTAATATTGATGAACAGTACAGTCAAGATGTATATTTATGTACAATATAGTAAAGACTTATATTGATGAATAGTACAGTCAAGTTAATATTGATGAACAGTACAGTCAAGATGAGACTCTGGTTGCGTGCCAGTCTGGAGTCAGTCAGCAGCCGACGGCGACATGCTTGCACGCAATGAGCGACGTTCCCGTCCGTTTACTGAAGGTGACCCAGCAAGGTCGTTGGCCAGCTGCTCACGCGGTTCCGTGACGGTGACTCTGTAGGAGGGATAATCCCTGTTTGCAATCCTATCACGGCTTGTCACCGCCTGATGACAAAACATGGAATACAATGCTACCTGTCCCATTTTTAGCCACCTCGATCGCCTATCGTGTTGCACTGTTAACCACGTTTACACACGAGCAGAAACTGAGAAGCCTGTGTAGTGTGTAACTAAAGTTCATGCTCGGGAGTGTGCCGGCACTGTGTTTCGCACGCACGCGTACACACACGCTCGTGCGCTAGAATACATACACACAACACACACATACACACACACACACACACACACATATATATATATATATATATATATATATATATATATATATATATATATATATATATATGTATATATATATTCATACTTAAAAGTAAAGGCTTTTAAACACCTTATGACACCATATATGGTGATAGGTTCATATTTGTATAGAATAATCGGCTTTCAGTCGGTGGTGAGATCAGTATCCGCCCGGCAACATTTATTACAGCGGCGGCATTATGAAAAGTGTACCTGTGGGGGTGGTTGGCTTGCTGAGACTTCTGTCTGTTCCACTTTTCACATTGGGCAGTGAGGAGCATTTGGTGTGATATTCACTGGTACAGGAACGGAGCATAATGGGGTGGACCCGTTGCCGTGAAGTTAGAGCAGCGACTACCTAACTAACTAACGTCCTAAGACATCTGCTGGGGTGGACCCGTTGCCGTGAAGTTAGAGCAGCGACTACCTAACTAACGTCCTAAGACATCTGCTGGCACCATTGTTAATTCGTGTTGACCTGGGAGGAGAGTTCAGGTTTTTTAAATATGCTGATTCGAACCCATGGCTATCAAATCGGCAGACGAGTGTCTAGCCGCTGCTATACCTTGGATCATGTGTGTGTGTGTGTGTGCATGCCTGCGTGTGCGTGCGTGCGTGCGCGCGCGCGCGCGTGTGTGTGTGTCTTTGCACGTGCGCGCGTAAGAGAGAACGAACCGACGAACCTTATTTTCAACAGGTCACAAATTCGGCACACAGGCCCGTCTTACATTAGCAACTTTCTTTCGTACATCACTTATACGTCATGTATTATGCATGTTACATTCACATAGAGGAAAAAAAACACGGAGAAGGGGGGGGGGGAGGAGATAGATAGATAGAGAGAGAGAGGAGAGAGAGAGAGAGAGAGAGAGAGAGAGAGAGAGAGAGAGAGAGAGAGAGAGAGAGAGAGAGAGATGAAGGATAAGAATGAATTAAGGCATACGCTGTGTAGACTGATTGTTGTACAGGCTGTTTATTATAAATCAGATTCGGAAATGTACCCAACGCCGAACATGGAAAGCGAGAGTCGGTGACCATTTAATATTCATGCCTGGTCCTTCCATGGCTCAGCGATTTGACTGGGTAAATTAATTCACACACACAAGGCCTCATTAAATCTGTCTCGGCCAACATGGAAATCCGCTAGACGGAAGCACGTTGTCGTCATGTTTGATTTCTCCCTCGCGACGCCATCTACGTTGTCAACAAACCTCACGCGTGTCACAAGAATACCAACTTTTAGGAAACAAGGTCCCAAGTTTGTCGACACTCCGTTTCTAATCCACGGAACGGCACTTCATCACGTTTAATTAAACAGTGGAACACTTAAGTCCCCTGTACATGCCACGAGAGGCTGGCGGTCAACCATACCCAGTTGTAAAACATGGCGCGTTTCCTTTACAGAGCCTTGCGATCAACCATAGTTGATCATAACCTACCTTTAGTAGTTTACCATTGCTTTCTGAAGTCAATGTTAAAGTCCAATTTAATATCGGTGTAGAGATTGAACGCCTTAACTCGCCATCAGCGCACCTGAAGTTCAAGGCATGAAGGTTACATACAGTTCAGTCCTCGATTCACGTCGGCGTTGACTGCATTATTAGACTTCAGATTAAGTCTATTGTACAGGGTGTATTTTTAATGACTGCAGTGTTTGAAAATATTGCCTATCCAAGTTTTGTATTTACCAATTATGTTGCATGAACTTTACAGAGAGTGAATACAAAACTTGGACCGGCAATATTTTCATACACTGTACAGTCATTAAAAATACACCCTATATCTCTTTTACCTTGAAATCTCATTAGCATCAAGCGTCTTGCTGATTGACTTGGGTGATCATGCTTCTCCGCATCTTGGGGTCTCCAAAGGCACATTCGTGTGCTGAAACCCGTGTTTGCCAGCAGACACTACTGTCAAGAATTTTCCTTCGCCGTCTTCCTCTATTTCTCTTTTCATAAATCTTTTCAGTTGTCACAATATGTTCCAGTTTGTCTTTTTATAATGTGGGCGAAAAATGATAACTGCCTCTTTCTGATGTCCGCGATAAGTTGTCTTTCTGTCTTAGCCGCTTTCAAAACGTTTAGATTACTCATTATGGATGTCCAAGGAATTTTCCGCATTCTCATATAAATCCTCATCTCCGAGGCTTCTAGACATTTTATTCCTGCTTGCTTACTACTTGTCCTGCATTCGCTGCCATACGTTAGAACTAGCTGTATGTAACATGCAAGAATTCTTTTTCTAACTTCTATTGACAACCACATATTGCATAAAATACTATTCGTTTCAAGGAATGCAGTTTTTGCTTGTCCTGTTCTGTTCTGTATTTCTGTGATGAATCTTCCATCTTATGTTATCTATGTGCCTAGATATTTTAATTTCTGCACTTGCCCCAAAATACCACCTTCTAATGTGGATCCTCAACACCTCCAATACCAGCGCTCTATTGATGATGTACCATCTTCTAGTGTGGATCCCCAACACCTCCAATACCAGCGCTCTATTGATGATGTACCACCTTCTAGTGTAGATCCCCAACACCTCCAATACCAGCGCTCTATTGATGATGTACCATCTTCTAGTGTGGATCCCCAACACCTCCAATACCAGCGCTCTATTGATGATGTACCACCTTCTAGTGTGGATCCCCAACACCTCCAATACCAGCGCTCTATTGATGATGTACCACCTTCTAGTGTAGATCCCCAACACCTCCAATACCAGCGCTCTATTGATGATATACCACCTTCTAGTGTAGATCCCCAACACCTCCAATACCAGCGCTCTATTGATGATGTACCACCTTCTAGTGTAGATCCCCAACACCTCCAATACCAGCGCTCTATTGATGATGTACCACCTTCTAGTGTAGATCTCCAACACCTCCAATACCAGCGCTCTATTGATGATGTACCACCTTCTAGTGTAGATCCCCAACACCTCCAATACTAGTGCTCAATTGATGATATACCACCTTCTAGTGTAGATCCTCAACACCTCCAATACCAGTGCTCTATTGATGATGTACCACCTTCTAGTGTAGATCCCCAACACCTCCAATACTAGTGCTCTATTGATGATGTACCACCTTCTAGTGTAGATCCCCAACACCTCCAATACTAGTGCTCTATTGATGATGTGGTCAAATATAACCCCGGTCGCATTTACTTTCCAGTACATTTCCTCGTACTCATGTTTACGAGGGGTGGACATGAGAAAGCATGTACATTTTTGTTTAATCCGCCTTGATGGTGATTTGAATGCACGGCAACCAGGCCGACAGACTACTCCCAGTCTCATTCACTGGAGACAAATGGGCATTGGTACATTTAGTGCGATGCTTTCACTACTTCGAATGGCTTTTGCTCCAACACTTCACTGAGGTAAATGGAGGGAGAGAAGAAGAAGAAGGAGAATGGCACGTGACATAAATACTGTAAATAATGTTGTTAAGTGGAAATGTTACAGATTGCTCAAGCAGTTGTACATCAAGTTAATTGCAGCCTGCATCACAAACCACAAACCTTTATTTTTTCTGGACTCGAATAGGCTTTTCTCCGTAATCCCGTATATTCTTGTGAGTAACGTAACCTGCGCGAGAATCGGTAGCGGTTCTCGCCGCGTTGGTAACTTACGGGGTATGTGAGCCGGTCGCTCAGAAAGCAATGGCAAACTATCTTGCCTAGTATCAACAGCAGCTGAAAAATGCTGAAGTTGACTGCAACGTCCTGTAAGGGATATGCAAAAAAAAAATTGTAGTCAGCTGAAGTGGCTTCACTAGTGTGTATTATAGATCGTAAAACATTGTGTATCTGTAAGCAATGAATATAAATGCCTTTCAAGAACAACAGAGATGCACAACTTCATTGATGTTGATATATTTTTCAGATGGAGAGAGCGAGAAGGAGAGATCATATACACAACGCGAACACACACGCACAGAGAAACCAGTGTCAAACACACACAAGACGTACGCACAAAAACATACACATAGACACACAAACATACACACACATACACAGGCACACACACACACACACACTGAGACATACGAAGACACACACACACACACACTCACTGAGACACACGAACACACTGTGTGGCTGAGATGGCACGTTGTCGTTGCCAGACTAAGAACTTGCCGGACTCTAATGCTAGTATAAGACTTGGAATAGTGACAAAAGCCATTGATCATCTCCTGACAGCATACGTTGCGCTTACCCGATCCCCAGGGTAATGACATAGCGAGATATATAACCTTCCCATGTGAGCACAAAGAATAGAAGGTCCCGCGTGCACGATGCTCATACACATAAGAAGAAATTCCTCGACAGCTGAAAATCAAGCAAACGAGGTCGAAAGGTTGCTGTTCTAATATAATATTAAGAAAGAAAACCTATTCAGAGGTAGGACGGAGTCTATTATTACCTTTTGGGTGTCATCTGCGTAGAGGAAGTAAACTCGAAACAGATGCATCCTGAAATCAGACTCACAAGCCTCTGAGTTAGGTGCATAACTAAATGTTATAACTTCCCTCGGAAGAGAAAAAAGAAGACTTTAGTCATTAGTCGTGGTTCCAACTTCAAGGCAATTGGTCGTCCTCACTATAATCCGTTCCTGTGCCAGTGAATATCATATGCAATGCTTTCTCACTGCCCCATGTGAAAAGTGGAACAGACATACGTCTCGACAAACCAACAGCCCGCACAAGTATACTATGTACAATGCCGCACCCAGAGTGTCAACACAGAAGTCCTCTACGAAAAATACAGTTCATCGTCGATGGAAGCGGCTCTCACTGATTGTTGTTTGTCCATCAAGATTGATGATGACCATTCACTTCATCCAGTCGGGTTTAAAGTATGGAGCCTGAGTTCTAAGATGGCTGGTAAGGCCTGTTTTGGCTCGAAATGTTCTTTGACAATGTGGGCAAAGAATGCTTGACGTTCCAGGAGGAGTATCTCCTACAGTGGTTTTTCTGTCCAGCCTTTTTTCACAGTTCTTGCAGTCCTGGTTGCTTCACAAGTGACTACACCCTTGCGTAATGATGTAAGCCACTAATTTCGGTCTTTGGCAGCAGTCTTCCAAGTGTGATGATGAATTCCATTTGCTTATAGTGAGATCTTCAGTGTCTTCAAAGCGTTTCCTCTGACCGCTTTGGGAGCGTTTACCACAACACTGCTCGGCGCAACAACAACAAAAAATCGTTTAGGGAGCCTGTGATCTGGCATGCGAGTCAAGTGACCAGCCCAGAGAATCTGATTCTTCATTAGTAGAGTGCGGAAGCTGGGCATGGACGCTATTTCTAGGACTTTAGTGTCTGGGATTTTGTCTTGCCATGTAATCTTCAAAAGCTTCCTAAGGCAGACTGTGTGGAAGTAGTTTAATTTCCTAGCGCGTCGCTGGTAAACAATCCAGGTTTCACAAGCATATAGCAGTGTGGATAATACAACAGCTTTGTAGATTTTCATCTGTGTTTGCAGGTTTATTCCATTTCTGTCCCACACATTCTTGTGCATTCTGCCAAAGGCCGCGCTGGCCTTGGAGATACTTGCATTCACTTCGTCATCAATTGTGGCAGCTTGTGACACAGTGCTGCCAAGATAGGTGAATTTGTCCACAACACTTAGTCTATGACCATTCACTTTGATATTCGGCTCGGTGTGATTAATCCCTTGAGCAAGCTGGTACATATCTACAGTCTTCTCCAAGTTGATATTGACCCCAAAATTGGCACAGGCATATGAGAAAGCTGAAATATTGTGTTGCATGTCTGCCTCTGTGTTGGCATTTAGAGCGCAATCATCAGAAAACATAAGCTCTCTGACGGTGTCGTTCGTAGTTTTGGTTTTAGCTTTCAGCCTTCTGAGATTGAACAACTTCCCATCCATGCGATAGTTGATGTCTATTCCAATGTCGTTGTTTTCGAAGGCATTCGCCAGCATAGCTGAAAACATGAGGCTGAACAGTGTTGGTGCCAGGACACATCCTTATTTCACTCCATTGGTGACAGGAAAGGGCTCAAACAATTCACAATTTTCCTGTATTCTTGCTTGCATACCATCATGAAATAGCCGCAATATTTGGACAAACTTTCGTGGACAGCCATATTTCGCCATAATCTTCCACAGTCCTTCTCTGCTGACTTATCAAAAGCCTTGGTAAGATCACTGACAGTGGAGAACAGTCACTGTCAACTGTTATTTACTGCCAGTATAGTACCTTGCGGTGTATGGCAGGGGGATCTTTGAGCCTGAGATATTGAGGCCGCCTGGCTAGTGCAGTCGCCGCGAACTGTGCAGATTAGGATTTTCGTTTTGCCCCCGACAGAAAAAAAAATCCCACACCTTACCGTGGATTTGAAACCGGGCCTCCTGAAGGAGAATCTGGCATTCTAGTCACTCGGCCAGCAGCTCCTCGTGGAGAACAAGTCTCACTAGAAAACCAGCAGCCCCACATTACTGCATAAGGCAACACAGTTAGTTCAGCGGTAGGCCGGCCGCCATTATTCTGAACATGCAGTTCACGCTATGATGATGTGATAGTAGTCAAGGTATATATAATCTGTGCAAGGATAGATGTGTTAGTAGTCACGGTATATATTATTTGCATAATGTGTGAGCAGTGATGGTGTGTTAGTAGTCACGGTATATATAATCTGTGCAAGGATAGATGTGTTAGTAGTCACGGTATATATTATTTGCATAATGTGTGAGCAGTGATGGTGTGTTAGTAGTCACGGTATATATTATTTGCATGATGTGTGAGCAGTGATGGTGTGTTAGTAGTCAATGCATTGTCATCTCTTTCTATCTGGAAATGCTGCAGAAAGTCAGTTCTTTATCTGTATTACTTCATATCTTTTCTATTTTCTCCGCCCCTCGTCCCCACTGCCTTCTCATATCTTACACGTTATCCGCATACTTACTAAGTAACGTAGAATCAACAATCCCAGCGCGTCTTTCTTGTGTCTTACAGTATCATTTATTCTTATACTATCTGCTGTACTATTATTTCATCATCAGGTATCAACGCCAGACTGATCAACGTTACCAAGGACGCCTATTACATGTATGGCGGACTGGAAGTTTCCAGAAATGGCTCGAGTTGGGGCTACATCTGTGATAAGCAACTGACCTTTAGCGCTGCGAAGGTCGTGTGTAGGATGTTTAACTACATGCACGGAGAGGTAGGACTAAATTATAAGTTAGCATGTGAAAATGCATCATCATGTGTCATGCCGATAAGCGTGGGCGGTCACATTTCGCATCTCATTCGATGACCAGAGTCGTGGACATGGCCATGCGATAGATTTTCTTAGTATGATGTAAGTCTTCGAAATGCCGCCTCTCCTTCGCTGCTTATACTGCCCCCTGACGGTGCCGCCTGATGCGGCCGCCTCTCTGTATTATTGCACGGCACGGCACTGGTCATGGATCATTGTGTGTTCTTTTCTCGACCATGCCAAGCCATCCAGGTATTTACTTCTTTACTTTTCTCTTGTTCTTTTCCCCTTCAATCTTGCCAGTTGTCACCAAGTTCTCCGATTTATTTCTTCTCATACGTGCCCAACAAATTGTGACTATCTGCGTCTAATTTCTGTAATCAGTTTATAGTTTTCATTTGATTCTTGCAGTACTTGGTCATTGGTTTTTCTGTATGTCCATGGCATTCTTTGTATTTTCCACAGAAACCACATTTCCACAGCCATCAGATGTTTTTCAGCTTGTCTGCTCATTGTCCACGCTCCACATCCATACAAAAGTACATGGTCTTTGTAGCACTTCAATACTCTTTTTCTCGTTACAAATGACATCCTTGTATTGGTCAGAATGTTTTCGATCTTGCATAAGGCTACCTTCACCATGGCGATTATTGTTATAATCTCATCAAGCCATCTCCCATCAGATGTGATGGCTGCTCCGAGATATTAGGGACGTTCATTTGAAACCCCGTTCCAATGGCTTTATTACAAAAGCATGAAAGAAACATTAACAGGTGTGGTAGAATTAAACAAAGCATTCATTTTGAATGAATCATGCACTATTGGTTGGTCAGAAGAAGGCGCCGTAAGCATTCAGGAGAGCATCCCATTGCTTAGGTAGGCGGCGAATACCGTCCGCAAAAAAGGATTGTGGTTGCTCACTGAACCAAGTGTTTACCGCGTTCATTACGTCTGCATCTGTGTGAAATCGTTGACCCTTGAGAGCTTTTTTTAGAGGTCCGAACAAATAAAATCCACATGGTGACAAATCAGGACAATAGGCTGGATGTTCCAGAATTTCCCACTTCTTCCTTGCTAATGTCTCCTGCACAATCTTTGCGTTATCGTGAAACAAAATCACACCGCGAGAAAACATGCCGGGTCGTTTATTCTTGATGGCTTTTTGCAGCTTGCCTAGTGTTTGCAAGGAGTGGGTAGAGTTGATGTTGACACCAGGTTCTTTAAAGTCGGTCAACAATAGCCTTCGTGGCCAAAAAATGCGCTCAGAATAACCTTACTAGCTGAAACATGTAACTTGAATTTTTTTTTGACTTTTGGTGATCCAGCATGCTTCCATTGCATGCTCTCTTTTTTGCTGCTAGGCTCAAAGTGGTGACACCATGATTCATCGCCTGCCACTATGCGGAAGAGAAATGCATCACCCTGTAACGCAGCAAGTGGTTCAAACACCATCCCTTGCGTTCCTCTTTTTGGTGGTCGGTCAACATCCGTGGTACCCACTGTGAACACACCTTCCGATATTGCAGTTTTTTACGAAAGACCTTTTCAATTGTTCAAATTGACACACTAAATTCGTTCGCTAGCGAACGTATGCTTCGACAACGGTTCGTTTGTACTGCTGCATCAATTTTGGCGATGTCTGTTTTTTTTTCTGTTGCGTCAATATGCGCTTGACCCGGCCGTCGAAGATCTGTCATGAACTGACGTCCTTTCCGAAAAATTCCTGTCCAGTCTGTCACTGTTGTCTTCGACAAACATTTGTTACCGTACGCTGTCTGCATTCTTCGATGAATGTCCACTGGTCGACATCTTTCAAATGAAAGAAACTGAATCACAGCTCTTTGAGCTTCTTTTGGCGGATTTTGGATCAACCCGGCCATTTTCTCAACGTTCAGAAACAGAACCTATGCATCATGGGACCATAAGCACGTGCTCTTTTATTCATTGTTCAGTACTTATCACATTACTATGACATGATCATGTTCAACGTACGCAATTACGCGCGGTGCGGCACGAACGGATTTCAAATGAACGCCTCTTATAATTGTACCGATTCACCTGTTTAAGAATATTCCCATTTACTTGTACATTCCATCCATCATGTGCCATGCCGATAAGCGTGGGCGGTCATGTTCTGCCATCTCACTCGATCACCATAGTCGTGGAATCAGCTCCGTGTTCCTGTCTCGACCATGCCACGTGGCCAAGCCATCCAGGTATTTACTTCTCGGTCTCCCCTTTGATCTCTTCCCTTCGAATCTTGCCAGTAGTCACCAAAATCTCCATGTCATTTCTTCTCATATCATGCCCAAACAATTTTGACTGTCTACTTGTACATTACATTGTGGTATTTCGTTCTTCCTAATGACTACCATAATTTGTGTCTTCTTACAATTTAATTCTAACCCTAGTTGTTCACTGTGTGCAACAACAGCATCTTCTAAATGTTGCAGATCCTGCTCGTTGTCTGCAATCAATACTGTATCATCTGCATATCTAATATTATTGATGTTGATTACTCTCATATCTTCTAAATTTCTGAAATTATTTTAACTGTAGAGGGAAGAAGATCTGGAGACATTACATATCCGGTAAAATTAGGTTTCTGCAATACTTGTCAACAGTTAAAGTATGTATGGCTGGTTGGGTCACTGTTTGGGCTGGTAATGGGAAGTAAAATAAATACCAGAAACTTGGGGTGAGAAGTATGGATTAGTTGAAGATAACGGCGCAAACAATGATATGTACATCTTCAGAACGTTAACATAAAGAACTATTGACATGAACAGAGATCTATATGTTTGCTCTATTGAGTATCGTATACGATTTCATAGGGTTAAGTAAGAGGTAATTAGTATGTCGGAAATTTTAAACAATGATCGTAAATTTCTGAGAATAATAATACTAATTTTAAAAACATATATTGACAACAAAATATGTGAACTTGATTTTTCTTTTAATTGACCTATCCTCCCAGGTTGACCTAGCCTAAAATGGGTACCAGGAAATATCATTGGACGTAAAAGTGACCGGTGCGATACTGACTACATCACCCAACTAGGACCCATTTTTTGTTGTTGTTGCATATTCCTTGCAGGACGTTGCAGTCAACACCAGCATTATTCAGCTGCTGTTGATGCACTAGGCAAGATAACGCTCAGTAGTTTGCCACTTCTTTCTGAGCGACCGGCTCACATACCCCTTAAGTTACCAGCGTGGAGCAAACCGCTGCCGATTCTCGCGCAGCTGCGTCACTGACGAGAATATACGGGATTACGGAGAAAGACGTTAACATCTCCGCCAGGGAGACCGGCACAAATATGTCCAATGCGCCAAAAGCGCGAGAAATGGACTCTTTACCTACTAGTTGTTAGTGTTAATGTTTCTGTCCCAGTTGTTAATGTTAATGTTTCTGTCCAAGTTGTTAGTGTTAATGTTTCTGTCCCAGTTGTCAATGTTAATGTTTCTGTCCTAGTTGTTAGTGTTAATGTTTCTGTCCCAGTTGTTAATGTTAATGTTTCTGTCCAAGTTGTTAGTGTTAATATTTCTGTCCTAGTTGTTAGTGTTAATGTTAATGTTTCTGTCCTAGTTATTAGTGTTAATATTTATGTCCAAGTTGTTAGTGTAAACATTTCTGTCCTAGTTGTTAGTGTAAACATTTCTGTCCTAGTTGTTAGTGTTAATTTTTCTGTCGTGGTTGTTAGTGTAAACATTTCTGTCCTAGTTGTTAGTGTTAATGTTTCTGTCCCAGTTGTTAATGTTAATGTTTCTGTCCAAGTTGTTAGTGTTAATATTTCTGTCCTAGTTGTTAGTGTTAATGTTAATGTTTCTGTCCTAGTTGTTAGGGTTTAATATTTCTGTCCAAAGTTGTTAGTGTAAACATTTCTGTCCTAGTTGTTAGTGTAAACATTTCTGTCCTAGTTGTTAGTGTTAATTTTCTGTCGTGGGTTGTTAGTGTAAAGCATTCTGTCCTAGTTGTTGAGTGTTAATGTTCTGTCCTAGTTGTTAATGTTAATGTTTCTGTCCTAGTTGTTAGTGTTAATATTTCTGTCCTAGTTGTTAGTGTTAATGTTAATGTTTCTGTCCTAGTTGTTAGTGTTAATATTTCTGTCCAAGTTGTTAGTGTAAACATTTCTGTCCTAGTTGTTAGTGTAAACATTTCTGTACTAGGTGTCAGTGTAAACATATCTGTCCCAGCTGTTATTGTAAACATTTCTGTCCTAGTTGTTAGTATTAATGTTTCTGTCCTAGTTGTTAGTGTTAATGTTTCTGTCCTAGTTGTTAGTGTTAATATTTCCGTCCTAGTTGTTAGTGTTAATGTTAATGTTTCTGTCCTAGTTGTTAGTGTTAATATTTCTGTCCTAGTTGTTAGTGTTAATGTTTCTGTCCTAGTTGTTAGTGTTAATATTTCTGTCTAGTTGTTAGTGTTAATGTTAATGTTTCTGTCCTAGTTGTTAGTGTTAATGTTAATGTTTCTGTCCTAGTTGTTAGTGTTAATGTTAATGTTTCTGTCCTAGATGTTAGTGTTAATAGTTGTTGGTGTTAATGTTAATGTTTCTGTCCTAGTTGGTAGTGTTAATGTTAATGTTTCTGTCCTAGTTGTTAGTGTTAATGTTAATGTTTCTATCCTAGTTGGTAGTGTTAATGTTAATGTGTCTGTCCTAGTTGTTAGTGTTAATAATTCTGTCCTAGTTGTTAGTGTTAATGTTTCTGTCCTAGTTGTTAATGTTAATATTTCTGTCCTAGTTGTTAGTGTTAATATTTCTGTCCTAGTTGTTAGTGTTAATATTTCTGTCCTAGTTGTTAGTGTTAATATTTCTGTCCTAGTTGGTGTTAATATTTCTGTCCTAGTTGTTAGTGTCAATATTTCTGTCCAAGTTGTTAGTGTTAATATTTCTGTCCTAGTTGTTAGTGTTAATATTTATGTCCTAGTTGTTAGTGTTTATATTTCTGTCCTAGTTGTTAGTGTTAATATTTCTGTCCTAGTTGTTAGTGTTAATGTTTCTGTCCTAGTTGTTAATGTTAATGTTTCTGTCCTAGTTGTTAGTGTTAATGTTAATGTTTCTGTCCTACTTGTTAGTGTTAATATTTCTGTCCTAGTTGTTAGTGTTAATATTTCTGTCCTAGTTGTTAGTGTTAATGTTTCTGTCCTAGTTGTTAATGTTAATGTTTCTGTCCTAGTTGTTAGTGTTAATGTTAATGTTTCTGTCATAGTTGTTAGTGTTAATGTTTCTGTCCTAGTTGTTAGTGTTAATATTTATGTCCTAGTTGTTAGTGTAAACATTTCTGTCCTAGTTGTTATTGTTAATGTTTCTGTCCTAGTTGTTAATGTGAATGTTTCTGTCCTAGTTGTTAGTGTTAATATTAATGTTTCTGTCCTAGTTGTTAGTGTTGATGTTAATGTTTCTGTCCTAGTTGTTAGTGTTAATATTTCTGTCCTAGTTGTTAGTGTTAATGTTGATGTTTCTGCCCTAGTTGTTAGTGTTAATGTTAATGTTTCTGTCCTAGTTGTTAGTGTTAATATTTCTGTCCTAGTTGTTAGTGTTAATGTTTCTGTCCTAGTTGTTAATGTTAATGTTTCTGTCCTAGTTGCTAGTGTTAATATTTCTGTCCTAGTTGTTAGTGTAAACATTTCTGTCCTAGTTGTTAGTGTAAACATATCTGTCCTAGCTGTTATTGTAAACATCTCTGTCCTAGTTTTTAGTGTAAATATTAAAATATTTAATTGTTAATGTTCATACTTCTGTCCTAGGTTGTTGGTGTAAACATTCTGTCCTAGTTGTTAGTGTCAATGTTTCTGTCCTAGTTGTAGGTGTAAATATATATGTACTAGCTAACAGCGTAATTGTTTTTGTCTGTTTTGTTACTTTAAGTCCCTGCAGTCCCCTACAATTGTCAATTCAACTCATTCTGACGCAGAATGGCTTTATTTTCAACTAATTGCATGTGTAAGACACATATAGCTAGTAAACAACATAAGCTACTTTAAGAGAGGATATATATTTCACTGATTGCCTAGTTTCTATCTGTCTATCTGTCTGTTTGTTCGTCCATCCACCTTTATGTATATCTGTCTGTTCTTCCACCGACATTTCTATGTGACTATGTGTCTGTCTATCCATTCATCCATTTATTCTGTGTGTCTGTCTGCCTGTCTGTCAGATCCATTCACCTATCTGTCTGTCTGTATGTCTGCCTCTCTGTATGTCTGTCTGCCTCTCTGTCCGTGTGTCTGTCTGCCTCTCAACCTATCTGTCTGCCTCTCAACCTGTCTGTCTGCCTCTCTGTCCGTGTGTCTGTCTGCCTCTCTGTCTGGCTGTCTGCCTGCCTGCCTGCCTGCATGTCTGTCTGTTCGATCCATCCACAATTTAAATTTCCGTGTTGCCAGGGCATAGCTGACGGTATTCTAGGCCAAAGCAGCAACGTCATGTTTTCTGGTAGATTCACCTGTGGCGGGAATGAAAGCAGTCTGTCCTCCTGTCAACTGGGTACAGCCTTCATCAACTGCAACGTAACTGCTGGTGTTATTTGCTTCAACGATACAGAAAAAGGTAAATTCTTGCTCCTTACATTTTCACCTGAACAAAATTAATACTTTAAAACAGTAATGATGTGCAAAGCTGAAGAATCGAGAACGAAGAAAGCAATTATTAATAAACCTCAAGCATTCATGAACGGGTGCCTGCGAATAATAGAAGGATTACAATGGTATGCCAGAATTACTAATGTGGGGCTTAGCGCGAGAACTAGCCAGATTTCAGCGAATCAAGAGGTGAGGAAACGACACTGTCGTTGGATGAAGCAGACGTTGAGAAATCCTGCAGTATAACTAGGGCGTCATGTTTTTGTTTTCTAGAACCATCAAAACACAAGAAATAGAGGGAGTCGTAAACGGTAAAACACACAGAAAAAAGAATTACAGACAAAGATGAACAATAGGGGAAGGACAGCTGAAGGGAGCTGCATGATATAGCAAAAGACTGGACGGCTGGGCGTGAGTTCTTTGAAGGCCGTTGCTCCAGTGGGGGGAAAAGAAGAAGGATAAGAAGATAAACAGCTATAAGAACTCTATAGCAGGATTAAGCTATAAATCACGAATGTAAAAAGGTGACAACATACCCAAAGTTAAGTATAGGGTGTATTTTTACTGACTGTGGGGTGTCTGAAAATTTTGCCGTTCCAAGTTTTGTATTTACTCTCTGTGGAGATCTTAATAATGGGAGATTTTAATGCACACTGGTGGGTACAGGAAGAGCTGAACATGAGAGACACGTGCTAAGAAAATTTGGATTGGGAAATAGAAATGATGCAGGTGAGAAATTCATTGAATTATACACAGAAAATGAGTTAATTGATAGCCAACACACTTTTTAAACAACACCCAAGAAGACTCTTCACGTGGAAATCCCCGGACAGTACTACCAAAATCCAGATACATTATATTTTAATAGTCATACAAAGAAGATGCAGATCAAGCATAACATCGGTGAAAACCTTATGAAGTGCAGACTGTGATGCAGATCATCAATTATTAGAAGCAGATGTGAAAGTAAAGCTCCAAAAGCTTACCCGAGGACCAAGGCCACTTCGTTTTGATCTCACACAAATACCAGATGCATATAATAACGTAGAAGTGAAGAATCGTTTTGGGGTCTTGATGTCTAAACAGGAGGAAATGGCATCTGATAAACTGGCAGGTACAAGCAATGGATATCTTCATAACTGCAGCCAAAGATTTAATTCCGACCAAGAAAAAGCAGCATAAGCCATGAATTACATCAGACACGTTAGAATTAATGAAACAACGAAGGGAACTGAAGCAGAAAGGATGTGTATCCGATAACAACAGGATGATGTATAAATCTTTTAACTCGAGACATAAGAAAGAACACAAGAAATGACAAAAACCAATATATACAAGAAACAAACCAATATATACAAGATTGCTGAACCAGAATAAAGCAATATCGTAAGAGATTACGAAATGTTCAAAGAAATGAAGTTATTGACAAGAAATGTTCAACCTCAATTGAATGTTATCTGTGACAAGTTGGGAAATACCTTAACAAAATATAGACAAATTCTAGAAAGATGGCAGGAATACTGCAGTGAAATGTATGATATGAATGACGGTGAGGTTTATAAATGAGATACATGAATCAATGACAGCAGAGACAGAACATGAACACTTATAAGACGAAATTGCATGGGCAATAAAGAACCTGAAGAATGGTAAATCACTTGGATGTGATGAGATACCAACTGAACTAATTAAAATGGGAGGAGAAGAAAGCATACAAGTCTATAAAGCATTATGTAAAAAGATATGGAAATATGATACATGGCCAACAGATTGGAAGAGAACTGTCTTCTTTCCAATACCAATAATAATATATCTTGCTTATGATCAAGAGGTTTTCCTTGAAGGTTGTTATGGGAGCGAGGTTCTGCAAAGGACATACTACTGAATGAATGGAGATCATGCAACATAAAAGGTAAATACAAAACTTGGCATGGCAATATTTTCAAAAATCCCAAAAGTCATTAAAAATACACACTGTACTTGTAATTATAAACACATACCTATGTGGCAAAGGAGTTACTAATGTAATTCGTAATCCCGCATACCGTATCCGAAACGTAGCTGCTGGAGATTTGGAAGCAGACCGCCTTGTGTTGGTTTCCATATAAAGGTATGAGTGTCGGTCGTTCAGAAAGCAATGACAGACTACTGAACGTAAAATTACCAGAAATCACAAATAGCCACAAAAATTCAGGGGTTGACTGCTACGTCCCTGTATAGGATATGCAATTAACCTTTGATTTTAAAGTAGCGAAGTTCGTAAATATAACAGCAGACATGGCAAGAATACATAAGCTATACAATTTACAACAGGGAAAATTTAATACTACATACATTATAGAGGTGCCGAGAGCACAATATGGATATCAAAACTGCTGTAATAATTATCGTCATCATCATCATCATGATCACTATCAATATTGTCATCCTTATTGAAGGGTTCGCCATTTTACGTTATCAAAAGCGGATCAGGTCTGTGTTATTCCCTATCGTACCATGTGATCAAGTCATTCTCGGTAGTCGCAGTGACACAGAGACCAGCACGCTGGCCTGCCAGCCTGGTGGCCATGTGCTCGAATCCCCATCCAGTCAGATTTGTTAAATTGACCTAAGCTCCCAGATTACCCCAGCTTACAATGGGTAAAAGGATGTGTCGTGGAAAGTACATGCGGCCGGCGTGACCACATCACCCATCCAATGCCCATTGATCTATAATAATGTGTTGTGGAAAGTACATACGGCCGGCGTGACCACATCACCCATCCAATGCCCATTGATCTATAATAATGTGTTGTGGAAAGTACATGCGGCCGGCGTGACCACATCACCCATCCAATGCCCATTGATCTATAATAATGTGGAGCTTGCACCATATACCCAATACGCCTGAAGACATTAAAAGGATCATTCACTTTTTTTCCTCACTCATTTCCTTGGAGGATAAACAAAAAAGAATACTAACCAATATACTGCCTCGCTTGCTTGTAATTGCCTGCAATATGTTTAACTGATTCAGTGCCGAACAACAAGTAGCTTTGAACCAAGCATGGTACACAATCAAATTAACAAGTATCATAATGTAAATTTCAATTCACCGAGCACTGATATTACGGAAATGCCGCGAAACAAAACAAATAATACGGTAACTCGAATGTGGCAATATATTCTGTCCAAATATGAGGTCACATTGAGCGATATATTATCCATCCGCACTAAATTTGTTAATTTTTGGATAGTCTGAACTGTCATTGGCTGGTATACAAATGTGGATTTCAGTTTTTGAAATGTCATTGGCTGGTATACAAATATGGATTTCATTTCTTGAAATGTCATTGGCTGGTATACAAATGTGGATTTCAGTTTTTGAAATGAGAGTGGCTGATGCAGAAGTGAACAGTTATCAGGCAAAGGGAAGACTGGAGGTTCGGCTGAACCCTGTCTTGGATTGGGGTTCGGTGTGTGATGATGGATTCACATTTCGTGCTGCAGAGGCAGCTTGCAAATACATGGGCTACAAATATGGCGAGGTAGGAACATGTGCAGTTGTTTCCAGATTTGTGAATTTGTGTATAGTCCGTTCTCAGTGTGTGTGTATATGTTATATAGTAAGTTACGATTTGATGTATCTGTAATTAATGTCAGTAACGTAAATTATTGTAAGAAAAGGGTTATTATTCTAACACTGCCAGCAAATTTGATGTTTGTTAAATTGTTGTAAGCAAAGGGTTATCATTCTAACACTGCCTGCAAACTTGATGCTTGGCAAAAGTTTCATGCTTACGTATAAAAAGAAAAATTGCAGTTCCAAATGTTGAGATTTTTTTTTTACACACAATGTGTGAACTTGTGAAGAATTTAAATACTGATTACAACATTAAAGTATTATATAAATATTGGAAAAACGTACATTTTTATATCGCTTGCTATTTATTTCTATCTCTCTTGCTTTCTCTTTGTGTCCTTCTGTGTACCTGCCCCCGTCCCTGCCTCTCCCACCCCTTATGTTTCGTCCTTGTTTTTTTTCCCCGCATGTTTGTGTCTGTTGTACACAGTTATGTACATATATGCTACTAACATCATCATCAAGTACCTTGCCAGCTGGCGTAGGCGTTCATGTTACTCCAGAGATATGGGTCTTTGGTGTTCTGGATCAAATCTACTGATGATATTCCTCCATGCCATCATCTCAATCCACCCAGCATCATTTCTCTTGGTCTGACACTGACTCTCTTCCTCTTGATCTTTCCAGTCGTGACGACGTTCTCCAATGCCTCTCTTCTCATCACATGACCACAGAAAGCTGTTTGTCCCATACTAACATAGTTCATTGCTATTTTTTTTAAAGATGAGTTTCCTTTAGAATATTGCGATGTTTATGTAACTGAAATATGTAATCACATATTCGCACTTATGAGTTTGCTCAGATTTTGATATTAATCTTTATCAAATAGTTACCATTCATTAAAAATAGGTATCAAATAAGAGCGCCCACACATTGAACAGTATGGTACATTTGGGAACTGACAAGCCTTTTTAATAGCTCATGTATTCTACAAATTAGTAACAAGGCCGCGTGGTGTCTCTGAATTAGTAAAATTGTCATATGATGTCTTTGAATTAGAAGCAATAGTCATATGATGTCTTTGAATTAGTAGAAAGGTCATGTAATGTCTTTGAATTAGTAGCAATGTCTATGGTGTCTCTGAATTCGAGCAAGGTCTTATGATGATTCTGAAACGTTTTGATGCGAAGATGTTGGAAGATGTTAAGAGCCATGGACTGTGTGTATTTTTTTTTTTTTTTAATGAAGAAGATGTTTGCATGACATGGCCATTACCTAACATTCTATTACCCTATACTATAAAACTTACAGGAGGTCCGGTATCAAAGTGCTCAATGGATGGTAAGCTGATCAATTGCGGGCAATCTATTTTTATTGATACATTACACTGAAACATGGCTACTGAAATTATATCTAGCACTGCATTTTGCCTTTTATTCACATTTTTGGGCTGAAACTTTTAAATCAGTTATTGTAATGCTTCAAACGTATTGCTTTATTAGCAACTCATTTTTTGAAATTTTTGACACGTTCTTAAGACCTAGACAGTGTCATGAATTGTTTAGAGTATGTCTTTTGTGAGAGGAAATGTTTTTAGCTTTCTTTACATCTGTTTTTATGTATTGTTCACTTGCTCATTGCAAACTTGTATTCTTTTGTTTCCTATAGGTTCTTATAATGTTAGAGACTGATTGTAATTATATATATATATATATATATATATATATATATATATATATATATATATATATATATATATATATATATATATATATATATATATATATATATATATATATATATATAACTGTTCAATAATCATGAAAATGCCTGTTAAATAACTCTCAATGTTCTATTAGTATAATGAGGGTATTTAGCAAATATTTAAAAAATATCATTGTTAATATATCCCGATCACCCGTGTGTGAATGATTGTTGGACACCGAAAATCTTATTACCTGCGCTACGGACAATTATTAGTCACCGAAAATCCTACCATTCCGGTACAATTGGTTATTGGACATCGGCACTTTCAAGGTGCAGACAATTTTTGACACCCAAAATGCTACCATTAGGGTATAGACCGTTGTTGGACACCGATAAAAATAACATTAGAGTAGACACCATTGTTTAACACCGAGCACCCTGCCATCAAGGTATATATAATTGCTGGAAACCGACAATTATAACATCACAGGAAACGACTGTTGGACATAAAATTTCTTGCCATTAGAGCAGAAACAATTCTTTTACACCGCAACTCCTACCACTTCGGTACAGACGAGTGTTGGGCATCGAAAATCCTACCATCAGGGCACAGGCGATTATTGGACATCTATAATCATACCATCTGGGTACAAACGAGTGTTGGACACCGAAAATCCTACCAGATGAATACAGATGACTGTTGAACACAAAATAATCCTACCATTTTGCTACAGACTATTATTGGACACTGAACATCCTACCAGATGGATACAGATTATTGTTGGACACAGAAAATCCTGCCATCAGGTTACAGGCAAGTGTTGAACACCGACAATCCTGCCATCAAGGTATATACGATTGCCGGAAACGGACAACCATACCATCACAGTAGAGACGATTGTTGGACACCAGAAATCCTGCCATTAGACCAGAGGCCATTATTGTGCACCCGAAAATCCTACCATCTCGGTACAGACGAGTGTTGGACGCCGACAATCCTACCATCTGGGTACAGATTATTGATGGACACCTACAACTCTATCATCAGAATGCAGAGATGATTGTTGGACACCTACAACCCTACCATCTCGGTAAAGGCGATTGTTGCGCATCATCGGGGTACAGACAAATGTTGCCCGTCATCAGGGTACAGACAATTGTTGCCTATCATCAGGGTACAGACAATTGTTACCTATCATCAGGGTACAGACAATTGTTGCCTATCATCAGGGTACAGACAATTGTTGCCTATCATCAGGGTACAGACAATTGTTGCCTATCATCAGGGTACAGACACTTTTTGCCTATCATCAGGGTACAGACAATTGTTGCCAATCATCAGGGTACAGACAATTTTTGCCTATCATCAGGGTACAGACAATTGTTACCTATCATCAGGGTACAGACAATTGTTGCCAATCATCAGGGTACAGACAATTGTTGCCAATCATCAGGGTACAGACAATTGTTGCCTATCATCAGGGTACAGACAATTGTTGCCTATCATCAGGGTACAGACAATTGTTGGACACCTATAATCATATTATCAGGTTACAGAGGATTGTTGCCGATGGGTCAGTGGTGAGAAACAGACGTAGTGGCTGGGGCTTTATTGCAAAAGCTAATGGACGAGTCTTGAAAAAGGAGAGTCTGGCATGTGAGACTACGACCTCCAGTATGAGAATGGAGGTGGAGGCAGTAACAGCGGAATTCTATTGGCTAGATGAGACTACTGCAACACACGTTGTATTCATTACGGATTCAAAGAGTATGCTTAATAAGGTGTAGAAAGGAATGTTTCGTGTGGAATGCTCTTGTCGCTTCAGAGGTCACAGATTGTGAGAATTGTATGCATATTTTGCCCTGGCTATGCGGGGGTGCGGGAGAATGAACAGGTTGATAGGCTAGCAGGGAATGCACCTCTTGGTGGCAGATTGCCTATGGACAACGGGGAGGTGGTCGTGCGCTTGTGGGACCAGGTGGATAAGGCGGAGGAACAGGTTGAGAACCCATATGTGGAAAGAATGAGATTGCGGGGGATCGGCAGGGGTTCTGGAAGAATCTCAAAACTGACAGGGAAGACCAGGAGAACTTTTAATCAGATAGCGGTAGGAACGATTAGTAGTGTGACTCTTCGCTGGCTGTTGAACGAGGGGACGGAGCACGTATGGGAATGTCCTGAGTGCAGTGATGTTGATTCTTGACTCAACTCAACTGTTGCCTATCATCAGGGTACAGACAATTGTTGCCTATCATCAGGGTACAGACAATTGTTGCCTATCATCAGGGTACAGACAATTGTTGCCTATCATCAGAGTACAGACAATTGTTGCCTATCATCAGGGTAAAGACGATTGTTGCCTATAATCAGGGTGCAAACGATTGTTGGACACCTATAATCATATTATCAGGTTACAGACAATTGTTGCCTATCATCAGGGTACAGACAATTGTTGCCTATCATCAGGTTACAGACACTTGTTGCCTATCATCAGGTTACAGACAATTGTTGCCTATCATCAGGTTACAGACAATTGTTGCCTATCATCAGGGTATAGACGATTGTTGGACACTTACAATCTTACCATCTCGGTAAAGACGATTGTTGGACCTGAAAATCCTATAGTCTCGGTACAGACGAGTGTTGGACACCAAAAATGATCAGACACCGAACCTTACTTGTATTTTGCTTAGAAATTAATTTTGCCTGCTGGAAACAGTCAGTGCTATATAACACACTATACATCACTTTCCCAATGCACACCAAGCTATAAAAAAAATTTTCTTTAAAACCTTGTACGTTTAAAGTTGTTTTACATAACGTATTTATAAAAATTGTTCTACATTCGTAATTATACTGCCCTACTTTCTAATGTTATTACCAGTCGATTGCCAGTTGGTATAGACAAAGTTGGACCTGGTCCCATATATCCAATACGATTCAAGGCGTGTAAGTGGCTAGGACACTTACTTGTTGGCCTGATAGTCATGTGTTTGAATCCTCATCGAGGTGAGGATGTTTCTCCCACTGGTCTAGTCTCCCAGATTGACCAAGGATAAAATGGGTATTAGGAAATTTCTTGGGGAATAAATGCGGTCCGCGTGATATTGTCGAACACCGATTGGTTACAAAATATGGGACTTATACTCCCGACGGGCTGACAATGGGCAATTTATTTACTTTACTTTATAATGTGTTTAGACTTGAATAAGTGTCTTAATAGCATCTATCACTTTGTTTGTAATATGAATAAGTGCGCTGTGGTTCCTGAGACGAATGTCGCTGGTACTTTGGACTGCCAGATTAGCTAACAATGATTGCCTGGAAGAGGCTAATGAAACTAGGACAAATAGCATTCTTTGGTCATGTGATGTGACGACATGCTTGACAACTTTAAAAATCAATGGGGAAAGAGGCAGAGGCAGAAGAAGAGAAATAATACTGGAAGGTCTGAGACTATGACGTAGAGAAATATCATAAACGTTGTTAATCAAGAGCACCAAGGATCGAGATCTGTGGAAAGACATGAAAGCCTACACCAGCTGGCAAGGCACATGATGATGATGAAGTTAGGAAAGTGTAGTAAATAATAAAGGGCCCATCTTACACACATTGAGGTATATGTGGCACGTGCTGCTCATCCTATATTTTGATAGACCAGTCGACACTCATCTGTTATCTCATCATGTTCCTCTTGTACCTTGCGGTGTCGAGGTGAAGTATAAACAGTGGGAGAGTGCCCGTTTATGGGCTTCATGTATCGAGATTCCCATTGAATCGGCACTAGAACAATGATATCACAACAGCCGCCAAGACATTTTCTTGTATTTATTTTTGGCTAGGGTCAACACGGGAATCCAGGCAGTTATAAAAATCCACCTCAATGCGAAGAGATAATCTTAGACTGCAGCCTACATCCGTACTCTGCCATGCTTTGTTCATTATCATTCTGTGTTGGTTTCGAAGTGCGGGAATCAGGAACTCAGAAAGTAATGACAAACCATTGAACGTAAAAATTGCCTAGAGAATCACAAATAGCCAATAAATGATGGGGTTAATTGCAAGCGTCCTGTAATAGGACATGCAACTAGCTTTTTAAACTGTTCACTAAGAATTTCCGTTTTTCTTCTACCATTGTGGACTCGATTCTTATATGGGTCACATCTATTATATATATTATCTGATGGCTGCAGAAATGTGGTTTCTGAGGAAAATGCAAAGAATACCATGGACAGACAGAAAAACCAATGACCAAGTACTACAGGAGACAAATGAACATCGTAAACTGATTAGAGAAATTAGACGTAGACAGTCAAAATTTTTTTGACATGTTATGAGAAGAAATGGATTGGAGAACTTAGTGACAACTGGCAAGATCGAAGGGAACAGACCAAGAGGAAGACCGAGAGGAAAATACCTGGATGGCTTGGCCACATGGCACGGACGAGACAGGAACAAAATGCACCAATATAGGGCCCTTGATATCCCACAAGATGGTCATAATTACCTTCCCAGCGGATTCCTGCGTCTTTAATTTATTTTAAACCGGAGAAATCTTTCTAGTTATTCATACATTCTCTCTTGACTCAAACAAAGAAGGAAAATGGTTAGCACAAATATGAATCTCATAATTGTGTGAAAGTCATGATTATATGATCTACACAATATTTAACAGGAAAAGTAGCATCATCGTTATCATCAAGTGAGTTGCCCACAGTTCGTCAGGCATGGCGCTCAGTACATCCGGCACCCAGAAGCATGTCTTCTCTAGTCTTTGACTGTCCTCAGTCTACCTTTAGAGGCGGCAGATGTATGTATCTCTTAGTCTACCTGAAATAGAATTGTCCAACGTAGGTGACCTTACCCGTAGCTGCTATCATCATCATCATCATCATCATCATCATCATCATCATCATCATCATCATCATCATCATCCTCATCATCATCATCCAGTGTCTTTCTGGCTGGCGAGGGCAGTCATGCTTCTCCACAAATTGCGATCTCCGACGGCATGGATCAATTCGTGTGTTGACTCCCTTCCGTGCCATGACACAAGACTATAAAGAAATTTCTCACGCTGTCTTCCTCTATCTCTATCTCCACAAATCTTTCCGATTGCCAAAACATGTTCCAGTTTTTGTTTTCTCATAATGTGGCTTCCCCCAAAAAGATGACTATTTCTTTCTGATGTTAATGCGATTTAGCTTCCCTCAAAATGTCCAGATTCTTATTGCTGAAGTGTTAACAGATTCAGACTCTGAGGTGTCTCTATGCTTCGTTGTTCGGTTGGCTGGGAAGGAAGGTAATAATGAACGGAACTGACTACCCTTCTGCCGTAGAGATGCCAAGGCCTAACACTTCACACCCCAACTTCAGTATCGGCTATAGAACTAATGTGTGCCTTTTTTTAAAACCTGCCTTCTCCTTTAAAAGTATACTTCTGTCCTGTGACTTCAGTCAGTGCCAGTTGGTATCTGTGTGTTAGTGTGTAATTATTGTAGTTTCGTAGCATACATAAACAGTTATGAAACCATAGGCCTACTTATTCAAGTTTGGCAAGTGTTTAGTGTTCTGCCTGATTGTGGTGCTCAGATAGATACATTTACTGAGTCTCATGCTCTCATGAAATACGGTTTAATAGACAATAACAGAAACGATTATAAGTTTTCAATATGCCAAAGCTGTTTTAAAAAAAGCATTCATGTACGCATTTTGAGGCTTTCATAAATATTAGCTTGCTTGGAATTGCTCACATTCAACTGCAGAAAACAATAAGTTTGAGTTATATATGCTTTCTCTGTACTGTGTACGTTGTTATTGTATGTATGTATGAAATTGTTCTTAAATGTATTTTAGTTCATGAAATAAAACTTGTCATTTCAGAATATATTAAACACCAAGGATTTAGGTGTTTGTTGTTAAGAATTAATTTGCAAAACTAAATATCAAATGTATTATATAAGGACAAATAGGATACAGAAATATGTAGTGGAGTGAATGTCGGGAGACTTGAATAAGAGAATATGTGTAATGAGGTCAGCATGGCCGAACTGAAAAGAGCGCTCGGTCTTAAACTTCTGGTGTGTTGATGCTGAGGTAGGGGGTTCACCATCTACACTGGTCAGTTGGACTAAATTTTTGACACTATCGTCCTTGACTTAGGGATGTAAATTAAAAGTACCTCTGAAGTCGGATTGGGTTCGCCGGATGGAGAGGGACACTGTTAATGGGGAGAGCTGATCCACACGCAAAATCCAGTCAAGTGCTACTAGAGTAGCGTGTGTTCAAAGTGAGCTCAAGAAAAAACCAAAATATATGAGTAATATTATATATCAGGTGATATATAATATATATATATATGAGTAATATTATATATCAGGTGCTGTGTTACTGTGCACATTTGTCTACACAGTATGAAATAGCAAAAGCAAAATATATGAGTAATATTATATATCAGGTGCTGTGTTACTGTGCACATTTGTCTACACAGTATGAAATAGCAAAAGCAAAATATATGAGTAATATTATATATCAGGTGATATATAATATATATATATATATATGAGTAATATTATATATCAGGTGATATATAATATATATATATATATGAGTAATATTATATATCAGGTGATATATAATATATATATATATATATGAGTAATATTATATATCAGGTGATATATAATATATATATATATATATATGAGTAATATTATATATCAGGTGCTGTGTTACTGTGCACATTTGTCTACACAGTATGAAATAGCAAAACCAAAATATATGAGTAATATTATATATCAGGTGCTGTGTTACTGTGCACATTTGTCTACACAGTATGAAATAGCAAAAGCAAAACATAACACATCCTTATGTTGAAGCTAGCATAATATCAATATTGTAATTGTTTGAGACACTTGAATGAACAACAACAACAAAAGTGAGTTGCATATCCTTTACAGGACGTCGCAGTCAACCCCAGCATTTTTGGCTATTGGTGATTTCTTGGCAGGTGTACGTTCAGTAGTTTGTAATTGCTTCCTGAACGGCCGCCTCTCCCCCCCCCCCCCCCCCCCACCCTCCCCTCCACCCTTTACCCTTTTATAAATACAACAGAAACAAGTCGGTCTGCTGCTACATCGTCCGCAGCTGTGTTTCGAACGCGGTATACCAGATTTCCAACTGCACCCGTAACTCCTTCCCCGCGGAGCCGGAATAAACAAACAAATAAAATTTACTATTCATCTTATCTCATCTTGTTCGTCTTGTACCTTGCGGTGTCGAGATGAAGTATAAACAGCGGGAGAGTACCTGCTTATGGGCTTCATGTATCGATATTCCCATGGACTCTGTTATTCCCTGTGTCCATCGTTTACGTGGTCGGCCTCTTCCTCTGCTTCCCTCTGGTCTGTACGTCATTGTTTGTTGTGGTATACTGTTAGTTGGTAACCTAGTTGCATGGCCAAACCATTTGACTTCCTGCCTTCTAATAAAATATAACCCCCACTTTAGTCCTGATTTCTTCATTTCTGATCTTATCTCTTCTTGATACTTTCTCAGAAATCTCATGTCTGTTGTTGTGATTTTTCTTTTCTCTTTTTCTGTCATTTTCCATGATTGGTATTGGTAGCATTAGAGTTGGTAGGAAGATTGTGTTGTAAAGTGTTTTCTTAGTAACTATTAATACATGTGTGTTCTTCAGTATTGGTGCCATTTGTCCAATTAGCTGGTTTGCCTTATTGCATCTATTTTCTATCTCGTTTTCTGATCTGCCATTTGATGATATTATACTTCCTAGGTGTTTCAGTGGGTGTTCCTTTAAGTTAATCGTTGTTGTTTTTTCTTCTTTTGTTATAGTCATTACCTCTGTTTTACTTGAGCTAATTTTCATGTTACGTTCCCTACACATTTCGTTTAGACTATTCATGTGGTCTTGTAATTCGGCTTTTAATTGTGCTATAAGTGCTTGGTCGACCGCAAATAGGAGTTCTTTAATGGTGTAATTTGCCGATTGTTCTTCTTCTGTTTTCTCGTCATGCAGTGTTTTTGCGGTCTCTGTTTGGCTGTTTTCCCCCCCCCCCCCCTAAATCCAGCCGCGAGGTCCAGGGGTTACGCACGCAGTTCTTTGTTTTCTTAAATCAAAGCTGTGTTTCGCTTAGCCGGGGTTCTATAGTAGTTGGTAATCTTTTCTCGAGAATTTTGCAAAATATTTTCCCAGTATGCCTCAAAAAGGAAATGCATCTGTATTGTGTGCAGTCTCCTTTACTGCTTTTGTTTTCCCAAATTGGGATAATTATGGCGTTTCCCCAGTCTCGTGGTATATGTTGTTCTACCCAAACATGGTTGAATAGTCTATGTAGCCATGCTGTTCCTACTTATCTTTCTGCTTTAATTAGTTCATTTGGTATATCATCTTCTCCCGGTGATTTGTTCAATGGGGCTAATCTGACGGCTTCTCCAGTTTCTTCTTTCAGTTTTCTGGTTCTAGTTCTTCGGTGGCATCTGTGTCGGTTTCCTGAAATCATATGGCATCAGATGGAATATTGAGAAGTTGTTCGAAGTGCTGCTTCAATCTTATTAGGATTTGTTTTTTGTTGTTGTTTTTTTCTTCTTTTTTTCCCACTTATTAATTCTCCTTTTTCGCTGTTAATTATTTCTATTGGATCAAATGGTTCTTGTCTGGATCTCATTGCACTTATCTTTTTGTAGAAGTTTCTAGCTGCCTCCTTGTAGTTTTTATTTAGGGTTTCTCCATATTCCTCCCAGTATTTTTGTTCTTCTCTCTTTACTATTCTATTCACATATCTTCTCGCTATTCTGTATTATATGTAATCACATTCCTGTTTGCTCTTCGCCCGCTTTTTACAGCTTTCTTTACCTCTGCGTTCCACCAACATGCTTTTTTCTTTATCCGTGTATTGCTATTTTTCGTGGTTTCACGTGCTACTTTTGCAGTATTTGAAATGTTTGATTTGAACATCGACCATTCCTCCTCCACTGTTTTTACATCTATATGTAATTTTACAAAGATTTCAGTTAGCTCTTTCTTATCATTTTCCTGACTGCCTCGTTTTTGAGGTTTTGTTTTTAATTTTCTGTTTCGCATGGCATGTATTTTCTTGGTCCTTGTTTTCTTCTCCTGTTGATTCTTATTGTGGCAACAAATGCTTTGTGATCTGTGTTTATCAGTCCGTTTATACTTCTAAGTTTGTCTACGATTTACTATTATCTTCAAAAATAAAAGATTATATGTGAGAATTATAACTCAGTGGGTTAAACAAAATAGTACTGGTTTCTCGGGAAGGTTAACCCGGTCAACAAATGCACGAAGAAGTCGAAGGTGTCGGCCTAAAGGCGCAATTAAACAGGCACAATGCAATTATATCTGGGGGGAAAAACACTCCGGATGAAGATGAAGAAAGAGAAGAAATATTGGTGTAAATACAATACAATACTCGTCTCCCTGTATTTTAGTACTTAGTCTTCTTGATTTTAATTTGGTATAGTTTACGCACACACGCTATCTTGGTATAGTTTACGCACACACGCTATCTTAGCTTGTCATAAAACCATTTGGTTACCTTATTATCAGTAGAATATCAGGCATTCATAAACATAACTGGTGATGTTATTATATAGCATCGGAGACTTCATATTTATCTTAATGGCAACTAAAATTCATAAATGACGTTTTAGTCAACACATTTTTCTGATGAAATATGCTTCTGCAGTTTAATTTAGTATAGGCAAATAATTCATAACCAGTTCAGTCATGCACATGCGATACAATACAATATAATACAATATATATCATACAATATGCGAATACAATTCTATATCGAATTGTATAGACATGTTTGTGTTTTGTAAGGGATTGACTGCCTAGCCTTTTATGAATAATGGCAAAACAGAAGGTCCCAAGTGCACATTATGTACATTAAGCATATTTGAGCAGTCAAACATTGTATTTAATTTCAAGTATACATTATGTGCGAAGAAGCATTACACTCACTTATAAACTTCACATTGCAAACTATTTCGGTGACAAATTGACTGATGCCATGCCAGATGTCCAAAACTTAGAAATAGTTTTCACAACAACAACAAAAAACAAACAATTTTCTTATGTAAATGTGGAATTCTAGGGAAAACACCACTTAAATGTTCTCTTTATGAATTATAAACAAACTTCATTTCAACCGTTGTTATGAATGACTTAATATGATTCAGTTTTAGCTCAATACAACTCATATGATTCTCTTTTAACTCATATAGCTCAGCAACGCTATTTCAAGTGATACTCTAAATCCCTCTTAATGTTAACTTTAGACTCACAAGTTTAGATTCTACCATATGTAAGATTTACCATATTAATTATTAATACAAATACTTGTAAGACAATCAGTTCCAGTAGGACATTGGCTTTGAATCTTCCAACTTTATTTACAATCGTTTGAATGCCAGCTGATTGACATACATTTACATTTACACATTGCTTGGGAATCACTGATACAGATTTCACTATAGTCTTATGCTACAGCAGTGATTGTGACTCCATGCAGGGGATTTATCACTTTTTAATATTTACTTTCTGAACTGTATTTTGTTTAATAAGCAAAAATTAGTATTTTTATTTAAATATATAAATGACTAGCTGACCCGGCCCGGCTTCGCCCAGGCCCTGGCGGGGATCTATCTATCTATCTATCTATCTATCTGTCTGTCTGTCTGTCTGTCTGTCTGTCTGTCTGTCTGTCTGTCTGTCTGTCTGTCTGTCTGTCTGTCTGTCTGTCTGTCTGTCTGTCTGTCTGTCTGTCTGTCTGTCTGTCTGTCTGGCTGTCTGACCCGGCCCGGCTTCGTCCAGCTCCTGGTGGGGAGCATCTCATTTAATTCATATAAGTAGTGATATAAGCTCCCGTTCCCGACTGTCTGTCTGTCTGTCTGTCTGTCTGTCTGTCTGTCTGTCTGTCTGTCTGACCCGGCCCGGCTTCGCCCAGCTCCTGGTGGGGAGCATCTCATTTAATTCATATAAGTAGTCATATAAGCTCCCGTTCCCGACTATCTGTCTGTCTGTCTATCTGTCTGTCTGACCCGGCCCGGCTTCACCCAGTCCCTGGTGGGGAGCATCTAATTTAATTCATATAAGTAGTCATATAAGTTCCCGTTCCCGACTGTCTGTCTGCCGACCCGGCTGTCTGTCTGTCTGTCTGTCTGTCTGTCTGTCTGTCTGTCTGTCTGTCTGTCTGTCTGTCTGTCTGTCTGCCCGTCCGTCCGTCCTCTCTCCCTCCGTCTATCCCACCCTCTCTAGCTATCTATCTATCTATCTATCTATCTATCTATCTATATATCTATCTATCTAATTTATCTATCTAGCTATCTATAGCTTTTGATTTGATTTGATTTAGCCAGGGGACTTAACCTAAGATATAGCAATGCTACTAAAAGTTATGTCCCTTTATAGAATATTTCTTATGTTAAGTCATGTAATTACAAAATGAAATTTTAGTAAGTAAATAGATGATTTCACCCTAAGAAACTATTACAGTCGGTTGCACAGGAATGAAAAGAAGACGTGTAGAAAATTTCATCTCAATCGGATGGACCGTTCGCGAACGCAGCAAATACATCCCCAACCACAAACATACAGTCTCTTTTATAGATATAGATATGGTATATTAATACCATATATTTTTAAAATTAAATTTTGCTTTCATATATTCTGCACCAATCAATTAAGTACTCAATATATGCTTGAATTATATTGTTTTATTGCACACAAACTGGCATTTAAACAATTTACATTGAGACTTGGATAATCTATACAATAAACCAATTATTAATTTGAGAATGTGATGGCTGAGCAGTTAGGATACTGACCTCTTGGTGGGCGGCAATAAATTTTAATCCCTGGTAAGGCAAATGATTTGTATCTGTTGTCAGTTACAATAAACATCTTCACCCGCACACTGCATGATGGCTGCTTTAGGGCTAGGGCTATTGTTACGGGAGTCTCCGTGGCGAAGTGGTCACACCGTTTGCCTCGGGCTCCGAAGCTTGTGAGTTCGATTCCGAGCCGCGCCCTTCGGTTCACGAGTGCATTTTTTCGGAGACTCCTGAGGGTTGTCACTAGAGCTACGGAGTTAGTGCTGTGTGCGACGCTTTCTGCGCTGCGGAAAGAGACTGAGCCATATGGGATAAAAATCCAGCGCAATAAAGTCGACCATGTCGACTTAAGCGACTTTTTAAGCGATTCAGCAAACATGTAGAGTTAGTTTGATTACAAGAGAGGTCAGATACCTATATTATATAGCGTTAACTATATTTTTACACGGATTCTTAACCAGCTTATGTGCTGCCATTACTATGTTCTGAACATACTTACAGGATTCTTAACCAGCTTATGTACTGCCATTCCTATTTTCTAAACATACAGGATTCTTAACCAGGTTATGTACGCCATTACCATGTTCTGAACATACTCAAAGAATTCTTTACCAGCTTATGTACTGTCTTTACTATGTTCTGAACATACTCAAAGAATTCTTTACCAGTTTATGTACTGTCTTTACTATGTTCTGAACATACTTACAGGATTCTTAACCAGCTTATGTACTGCCATTGCTATGTTGTGAACATACTTATAGCATTCTTAACCGGCTTATGTACTGCCGTTGCTATGTTCTGAACATACTCACTGGATTCTTAACCCGCTATTATACTGCCATTACTTTGCTCTGAGCTTGTTCACAGGATTCTTGATCAACTTATGTACTGCTATTACATTGATACCAAACTATGAATGAATACAAACCATAACTATGAAACTATATGAAACAAAAGACATACACAGATACAAGCGAACATTTCAACCAAATTAATTACTTGTGAATGAATAATCATGATAAGTACTTTTGACAAAACATTGGCTTGCCTCTGTGTGTTTCATTTCGTTGAGCTTCCCAGTTAATTTTGTGTTCATTCATCTTTGAGTCCTAGAAGCCAGATTTTTGTAGTATCTTCCTCTTCTTTTTTTTGCCATTGAGACTCCCAGCAGAGTATAGTTCCTCAGCCACACACGCTAAACCCTTTGTAGGCCAGTGCAGGGCTGGTAAGATATTCGCTAATTTTGTTTTTCTCTATTGCGAGATAGCCAGTCTGAGACCAACCCCTTTAATCACCTTTTATGACATACACAGAAGGTCTACAATGTTACTATTCCCCTTTGGAGCCCTGGTATAACATGGGTGATTTCTTTAGTATGTTGTAATCAAATGTAAAAAGTAAAAGAACACATTGCACAATGGCTGGGATTTCGTGGAGAAGAGTCCATCACAAATCACATCCATCTTGGGCTTCTAGGAAATCATGTTTACCTGACCAATGTTATAACTGAAAAAAACATATTGTGTGTCCTTCGCGGGACGTTGTGCAAGATCAAGCAAAATGTATAAAGCCCCTCGCCCACGCAGACTGCCAATGTTATGACCAGCAACGTCGATTTCAAGATAAAATACAATGTTTTAACGTAAGAATATTTCTTTTTGTACTCGTAGTTTGCAGATAGTGGGATATTTGGCTCAAGCAATCGGACACATTTGGATGAAGTTCTGTGTCTAATTGGACAAAGTTTTCCTTCCTGTGATCATAATATCTGGGGATACCACAACTGCCTGCCGAGTGAAGATGTTGGTGTGATATGCACAAACACTACAGGTAATTGTTTTTATCTCATTAGTGTTGTCACCATCAGTATAAAAGCATATTACCGCAATATGCTGGTAGCGTTTATATTCATAATTTGTAACTGATAATTCATTGAATGTCTCAGTGAAATTGGAGATTTCAGTGTCGTTTTTCCTTCATTCGCTTGCTTTTAACTGCTGTTCCGTGGCGAAGGATTTACGAACTGAGTTCGTAATCCAGCATACCGCGTTCGAAACACAGCTGCTGGCGATTTGGCAGCAGACCGCATTGCGTTGGGTTTTTTATGAAATGGTATGGGTGCCGGTCGTTCAGAGATCAATGACAAACTACTGAACTTAAACTTTTCCAGGAATCACAAAAGCCAAAACATGCTGGGGTTGACTGTTACGTCCTGTAAATGGTATGCATCTAACTTTGCTTTGAACTCTAGTGTAGTGCACACTCGTGTTACTACTAGTAGTTGTTGCTACTAGTGAGTGAACTCAACTGATTTTGCTTGAACGTCAGTTTTCCCTATTAACAATGTCCCTTGCCATCAGGTAAACCATTCTAAAATTACCTGAGATACTTTAAATTTGTATCGCCAAGTCAAGGCAATTTGTATCGCCAAGTCAAGGCAATTTGTATCGCCAGGTCAAGGCAATTTGTATCGCCAAGTCAAGGACAATAAGTCAACATCGAAGTGTAACATAATCGGTATGTTGTATGAACCCACTATGCCGTGGTAAGAAGAGAAAATTTTAAAAAAGTTAAGCGTCTCAGCCATGTTTCAAGAGTGAAACAAAATTCTTGCCTAGAATGAGAGTCACAGATTGTGTCAAGCAGAGACTTGGTGAGTACACAAGCAGACTGGCGAACCAACACCAAACCGGTGTGATCAGTTGCTGCAGATTTGTAGAAATTCTGCGGAGGAGATCTCAGCATCTGCGGACTTGTCTGGCGTGGCCATCCATGGTTTATGGTATAATTTGATGATGAAAAAAGTATATTTATATAGATATGTTTAGAGCAGCTGGTTTCTCAATCAGTGTTTGTGCAAAATAACTTTACCGTAGTAAAAGTAAATTAAGGACCCCTTTTGCATGCTCGATGGCTCCGGGGCAAAGGTGTTACGGACGCAATTCGTAATCCCACAATGCAAGTTAGAAACATAGCTGCGGGCGATTTGGCAGCAGACTTCAGTTCAGTTTAGAATTTACTGGGGGGGGGGGGAGGGGGCGGGAATAAACTTCGGCCTCGTTCAGCGTTGGTTATAATTAAGATCCGTATAAGGCTGCGTTTTGGTCTTCCTCCTATTTTTGACCTGTCTCGAGAGAGTCCTAAACAGACTGATTATATTTTCCCGCTGTATTCGTCGGGAACGGTTGGGTCACGCCTGTTGATATTTTATTTATTGCGTTTTGTTGCTCCTTATGAGGACCGGCCCTGAAAGAAGAAAGAAAGAAAGAAACAAATTGATTTTCTCCTACTGGTTTCCTGTGTTCATTACTTCGATATCTGGTTATATGTCTTCTCTAGTTCGGCAGATGTACTGTCAGACCAAACGATGGATCTCTGCAGACCGTCTTGCGTTGTTTTCATACACTAGTATTGTGCCGGCCGTTCAGAAAGCAATGGCAAACTACAGAACTTAAACTTGCCAAGAAATCGCAAACAGCCAAAAATGTTGAGGCAGACTGCAACGTCCTGTAAAGGATATGCAACTAACTTTTCTTGTCATGTTATCAGATATATTTTCAGAGAGATGGCTCCTGATATCAATTTTAGAGTTTTTCAATCTGGAAGCCCACATGACTCCTGCTGTAATATATTTACAAGAAAATGTGTTGGACTTTGTGACATCTGCGAGCACGCTAGCAAGTTTAAATATCAATTCACAAAAAAAATAAAAAATAAAAAAGACATGGCACTCTCTTTAAAGCTACATGACAAGTGTGTTGTGCATCTCAGCTAAACGGATTAATTAAGTTCGTTTTCATATATGTTGAATTATGTCTACGGTACCCACCTGAGGATAATGATAAATATTCCAGGCAGTAAATTGTGCACTATGTTGTTTATGTCTTCATTTTTTCAAATTATTCAAATGGAGCTGACCAGATGAAAAGCATGAAATATACTGTACCACAATCAATTATGTTTCATTGTTTTATTCATAGTATGCAGTTGTATTACTTATGTATATATTTAAACCCTAGTGAGACTTCTTTCGGCTGTCAAAAAAGACTACTTCATTGGCAGTGTGGAGATGTACAACACTCAGAGAAGAAAATGGTATGAAGTTTGTGATGCAAACTGGGATAATCTTGATGCTAAGGTACATAGTCAATCTGCTAAATCAATGATTATCTTAGTTCAAGACTTTACTATCGTAAATAAGTAATTATTTTTCTTGTTTCAATATTTTCAGTAAATCTGCAAATAGTATTTGTTCTTTAGATGTAATAATATCAGGTTTATTTAATAAAAGATTCAATTTCACATTCTCTTCTTTGTATCACTATATATAGTGTAAGATTTATTACAGTTACTAATCAAAATTATTCCTGCCCCACGACACTTGACAGCAGAAGTTGAAGATGATGATGATGATGATGACTACTCAAAAATATATATTATTATCGTTTAATGTTTTGTGACATGAAGTGCGCATGTTTCCGTGAGTTGTGTTATTTGCCGACTTGTGTAGACACTGCAAACTGTACAACCTTCAGGTCATATAGACCGGTCATATTGTTAACATGTCAAAGAAGCAGCTTCCAATAAAGGTACTCTAACGTGAGCCTAATATAACAAAGCAGGACTAACGAGATCTATTGGTTGAATATAAACAAGCTTTATTTCATATTGATGGCCTACTACATGATATTATCACAATTCCGTACCGATGGCGACTTCTCTTTCCTAGTCCCAGATGTTGACTGCCCCTAACAACAAACTACGTCACGACTTGAGCATCTTTCTTCCCATTCCATCCTGATGCTCAAGCGTGCTGTAGCTTTGCCCACCTAACATACACCCTCTGCTACACCTTCCTATGTTTCAGAAAGACTTTTTCCCTTTAAAAAGTCTTTACTCCCAATCCCCCTATTCTATTCCCTCTCTTTCCTTACCTCCCATAACTCCTCTAATCTTCCCCAAACCAACTTTATTTTAAGTAAAACAATACTCTTTCCCCTGCCATATAGTAAACCACTATACATTTCTTGTTCGTTTTTTGGCTCTTCAAAATTCCTGTACAAAATATATATATCATAAGAACAGCTCGTATAATCGTTGACATTATGAAATTCCTCACTCTTTCACAACACAGAAAACAATGTAGTTAGAAAAAGTAAAGAAGGGGTGCGCACCCGGTGAAAAGCATAAAGAACGAATAGTCAACACAATCACATTTACATAAGGGAATGAATAGTCAACACAATCACATTTACCTCTCTTGCCAACAAAAAAAATTTTGTAAAAATTTTTTTTAAAATACATCTTATGATATACATCTTTGTTCCCTATAGATCAAGTTGATATAAGTTTTCTCAACATTTATATATTCAACATTTATATTGCCATCCACAATCTTGTCTATATTTCCGTTATCGCATCTTTGACCACGAGCCAATGTTCATATTCCATGAACATTTTTAATTTAATTAACGCTGATTTTTCACAGCTCCTATATCTTGCCCCCTCACATCCCATGATCTGCTTCCTTGTCTACCTATATATACCCCAGCTTATATGCTGCCATTCACAGTCTTTCCCCCCTTCTCTTTTTTTTTCATATACCCAACCTTAATATCTTCATATAATGCTGACTTTAATGCAGCTCCTATTTTACTTTCTCATAGCCATCCCCGATCTATGCTTCTAATATTTCATATCCATAAGAACCTCTTCATGCCGATTATCACAACTACATAATATTCACAAAGAGAATGTGTCTCTCTATTAGCCCTCAGTAGTTTTATTAACTCTTTTCTGAACGAAGGGTCTTAAATAAAGCCCCATGTATTTTCTTTATTCTAGCC
The DNA here is from genome assembly GCA_014155875.1 of Cepaea nemoralis. Lineage (NCBI taxonomy): Eukaryota > Metazoa > Mollusca > Gastropoda > Stylommatophora > Helicidae > Cepaea > Cepaea nemoralis. The sequence goes on along the minus strand of JACEFZ010027529.1, from coordinate 254,781 downwards.
AACACCATAACTATTTAAAAATTAAACTTACTTAATTAAATTTGTAACATATTTACTAACAAGGTAACCTAATACACTAAACAACTTATTTAAATTATGAGTGAAGCGAAATAAAATCAAAACAGGACATCATACCCCCCAAGTAGTTTTTTTTTACACAAATTTATGTTTCCCCTCATATTAATTAAAGATATCAACTCATTCAAAGGAAACACATTTTAAAATAATATAACATGCATCTTATCAAATCAGAAGAAAATATTCTAGTATTACCTAACACTACTGGTCTCTTTTACGGACCAATAGTTTGTACGCAAAAGTCTAAGAACACAATAATCCTATTCTAAAATCAAATAATAACAATCATTTTACAGGACCAAATCAAGCAAAAAAACATATTATATATGAGGCATTAAAACTCAGATTCAATAAAACACCTGTCTTCTCGCTAAAGAGAAGGTTTTCAAAAAAATATAATTCACTTAGAATTAACTACGTAAAGTGACCCATCAACATTGGCCTCCTATACGAACCAATGTAACACATATCTATTCATACAAGTCATTCCACTATTTTTATAACCGAGAAAACAAAACACTTCACTGCCAAGTATGTATATCTGTTACCTACAGACCAATTTCTAACTTAAAACAATATCTGTTCTTTCCATAAAAGTCTTTAGCTAACAATGAGCGTATTATCTTTACCATTAACCACGGTATTTCTAGCACCAATAAAAACTTGTCTATTTATTATAGAGTACATCTACCTGCTGTACCATTGACTACTTATCTATCTAAGAAAACTCAAGAAGTTGAAACATAAAATCGACCAGCAATTCCATCACAGAAAGAAAAAACATATACCTCACTCGAATTTACTCCTATATTAGTTATCTTAATGCTTAACTTGTCTATCAAGCCTGTGTCCTTAGTACTCTTCTCTATGGCAGTGAAACCTGGACAACTTACTCACACCAAGAGAACAACTTAAACAGCTTCCATATGCGGTGTCTGCGAAGAATTCTTGGTATTAAGTGGCAAGACAAAATCACAAATACTGAAGTATTGGAAAGATCAGGTTGTGTGACAGTTTATTCCATGCTCAGTCTTCGTAGACTTAGATGGATAGGACATCTTAGGAGGATGGATGATGGTAGAATACCAAAGGATATCTTTTTTGGTGAATTACAGATGGGTAAGAGATCTCAGTGTCGGCCTCTACTACGATACAAAGATGTGTGTAAGCGGGACATGATTGATACAGGCAGTGATAATGCACATTGGGAGCAAGTCGCCGCTGAACGTGTTGCATGGAGGGCAAATATCAGAAATGGAATAAAGTCAAAGGAGAAAATTATTGCAGAAAAGTCACACACCAAGCGTTTGAGACGTAAGATGGTGCATGATGGTGGAAATGACCACGTGTTCACATGCACCCACTGTGAACGGACATTTACAGCGCAAATTGGCCTTATCAGTCACACTCGCTACCGCCATAGTTAAAAGTTATTATGCCTTTTTAAAGCACAAACTATCGTCTGTCAAGACGGCAAGGTGCCAATCAGTTGAGTTGAGTTGAGTAATGCTTAACTACTCCTCAAGACCATTTATGAAAAATATCAATAGAAGCCTTTTCCATTTCCATTGTCTCATATACCCCATCAAGTATCTCTTTCCTTTTTAAATCATGAAACTTATATCTTGCTATCTGCAGTATTTTCCATCCATTTACTTCTTACGTTTCCACTTCTTCAATAACTCCAAGTTTCTTTGAATAAGTGCTATCTCCACATCAATATCTTCTTCTTCGTATAACTTATTAGTTTCTTCCATACTACTATTTGATTCTGACTTTTTATCCATTTCCTCTTCTTCATCTGTGTGTCTCTCGCTAGCAGCCGCTAATTTCTTCCGTTCAATCTCATCTCATCTCATCATCTCATCATGTTCCTCTTGTACCTTGCGGTGTCGAGGTGAAGTATAAACTTCGTGAGAGTGCCCGCTTATGGGCTTCGTATATCGACATTCCCATGGATTCTGTTATTCCCTCAGTCCAACGTTTACGTGGTCGGCCTCTTCCTCTGTTTCCATCTGGTCTGTACATCATTGCTTGTTGTGGCATGCTGTTGACTGGTAGCCTACTTGCATGGCCAAACCATTTGACTTGCTGCTTTCTAATAAAATCTAGAGCAGCTTTAACCCCTACTTTAGTCCTGATTTCTTCATTTCTGATCTTATCTCTTCTTGATACGTTGAGTATTCTTCTCAGGAATCTCATTTCTGTTGTTGTGATTTTTCTTTTCTCTTTTTCTGTCATTGTCCAGGTTTGGCATTGGTAGCACAGAGTTGGTAGGAAGATTGTGTTGTAAAGTGCTTTCTTAGTAGTTATTGATACATGTTTGTTCTTTAGTATTGGTGCCATTTGTCCAATGAGTTGGTTTGCCTTATTGCACCTATTTTCGATCTCGTCTTCTGATCTGCCATTTGATGATATTATACTTCCTAGGTACTTGAAGCTCTTTACTTGTTTCAAGGGATGTTCGTTTAGGTGAATTGTTGCTGTTTGTTCTTCTTTAGTTATAGTCATTACCTCTGTTTTGCATGTGCTAATTTTCATGTTATGTTCCCTACACATTTCGTTTAGACTATTCATGTGGTCTTGTAATTCAGCTTCTGATTTTGCTATTAGTGCTTCCGTTCAATATCCCATCTAATTTGTCTATCATTCTTTCTTAAGGACCTTTCTAGTAGAGGCATATCTTCACCGCTTGTTGAATAATCTCTAATTCTTCTCTGTCTTTTTACTTCTCTTTCTCTTTGTTTATCCATTCTTCTTTTCGTTGCTTGTCTAGTATTCTTAAATGGAGCACCTGTTTCCTCTTCCATAGATTCTATACTATCATAATGACTCTCATTCACATTTTCTTCTTCTATCGTTTTCGGTATTGTCTGTTCTTGAGTATCACTGTAAACTGGAGTTGTTATTAACTGATTTTGTGCTGGATCTTTTCCAAAACCTGGGGTTATTGTAGCTCCCCTGACGACTTGTTCATCTAAATATCCAGTGTCTGAATAATAATTATTATTATAATTATTATTTCTCCTCTCATCCTCATCTCTTCTTAAGTGTTCCACGTGTGCCCTTGCCACATGTCCCGTGATCTGGTTCTTGATACTATACGATACATTTCCTAGCTTTTCCAAAACGTAATAACCTGGGACCCAACGAGCATCAAACTTAGAGTTCGTTCTATGCTTCTTGTAATAAACTCTATCACCTACTTTAAACTCCTGTAATTTTGTATTCACGTTTTTGTACTTTTTCTGTCTTTCTCTAGCTTTAATTATATTATTCTTTAATCTTACGTGTGCTTTAGTGCATTTCTTGTATGATGGTCTCTTGAAAGTCTTCCCCCATATATTTCCGTCTTGGTTTTAACAGATTATCTATAGGTAGTATTGGTTCTCTCCCGTGTATTAAATAGAATGGTGAAAACCCCGTGCTCTCATTTTGATTTGTGCGAATAGCACTAAGCGCAGGTCCCAAGAATAGATCCCAATCTTTTTCATGTTCATCAACAATCTTTGCTATAATATCGTATAATGTCCTATGTTGTCGTTCGTTCTTAGCATTTGAAGAAGGTCTATAGTATGAGGTCTTTATATGTTTTATATTCAAATCTTTTAATAACTTTTCGAATTTTTTATTTACAAATTCTTTACCATTATCCGTAAGTATACTTTGTGGGCAACTAAATCTTGGTACGAATTCTTGTAAAAAAATATTAATGACAGTATCTGCGCTCTTATCTGGGATTGCATAAACTTCCGGCCAAAGACTGTAGACGTCTACTATATGAATTAAATACACGTTCCCTGACAATGTTCTAGGGTGAGGACCCGATATATCTAAACTAATTTTTTGCATAGGAAACTGAGGAATATCTGTATCTTGTAAGGGACACTTAATTGTTTTCATATTCCTTAATCTGCATCTTTCACACGTATCTACATATTTACAAGCAGATTTAAATAAGTTCGGCCAACAATATTTACTCGTAAGTGCTTTCACCAATTTATCACGACCGAGATGACCATTCTCATCATGATATGCTAAAAACACTTCATTTTCCAAATGTTTTGGAATATATTTCCTTAGCTGTTCGTTCCTTTCACTCATATAATATAACTGCTCATCCTCTTGCAAAACTAAATAATTCTTCTTATATTTATTCTCCTCCGTTTCTTTTAATTTCTGTTTTATTTGTAAGACTTTTGGATCTAATTCTTGTTCTTCTTTCATATTAAATTGTGCTAAATGTGGGTCTTCTGCTCTAGGTTCAGACTCTTGATCCGATGGTAAACTCTCAAACTCTTCTCTATTTATTATGGCAGAATCTAATATATTTACTTGCCAGTTTCGGTCGTCGATCTCTGGTTCACCTTCATCTTCTGTGTCTCCTGATGACTGTGGATACGGGATCCTAGACAATAAATCAGCACATGTGTTGATCCTACCTGGTATGTATTCAATTTTTGTATTGTATCCCTGTAGATTCAATGCCCACGTCTGTATTTTCCTGTTCTGCACAGGAGCTTCTAACAGAGATTTTAAAGGCATGTGGTCAGTTCTAATAACAAAATTTGCGTTATGTAAATAGTAGTTAAGTTTCTGTAGAGCATAATGAATAGCATAAGCCTCCTTCTCGATAGTCGACCATTTTCGCTGCGACCTGCTAAGTTTATGAGACAAGAAATAAATTGGCCTTTCATTTTTAACCCCTGGTATTCCAGATTCGTTTCCTTCATATGGTTGAACCAAACACGCTCCTATAGCATTATCTGAAGCATCTGTATATAGTATTAACTGTTTATTCAAATCTGGATGCGTCAATAGTGGTACCACTGTTAAGCTATTTTTTAAAAACTCGAACGCTTTTTGACACTCATCATCCCACTTAAATCTAGCGTATTTGCCCGTTAAATTAGTAATAGGTTCTGCTATTTTTGAAAACCCTGGGATAAAGCGCCTATAATACCCACAGGTTCCAATAAACGCACGCACTTCTTTTACGTTAGTTGGAGGAGGTAACTCTTTAATAACCTTTATTTTGTCTTGGTCTGGTTTAATTCCGTCTCTATTAATAATATACCCCAAATATTTTGTTTCTGTTTTTAAAAACTCGCATTTACTAAGCTTTAATTTAACATCATGTACTCTTAATCTGTCGAATACTAATCTGACATGTTTTAAGTGATCATCCACATCCCCTGCTGTATAGATTAGAATGTCGTCTATGTATGCCAATGCAAACTTTTGCATACCCTCTAATACCTCATTTATTAACAGCATGTAGTGAGATGGAGCCGTTCGAACCCCGAATGGCATTCGTAAGAATTCGTAAGAACCCATATGAGTACAAAAAGCACTCTTCTTTTGAGCGTCTTCCGACATCGGGATACACCAGAATCCTGATCTTGCGTCTAGTGTCGTGAAGAATGTAGAGCCATTAAGCAACCCCAAAATATCATCAATCACCGGCAATGGGTACGCTACATTCTTAGTGATTTTGTTCAACGCCCTGTAGTCGCAGCAGAATCGATGTGAACCGTCAGGTTTGGTCACGATTACAATTGGAGATGACCATTCTGACTTCGATCCTTGTTATTATTCCTGCTTTCAACATATCTTCTATTGCCTTTTCAACAATTTCTCTATTTCTTAAGGGAGTTCTATACGGTTTTAAACTAATTGGTGGATGGTCTCCCGTATCTATTTCCATTGTAACTGTTTTTGTCCTTCCCAATTCTAAATCATTAATTGCAAATACATCCTGATTTTCTTTTATAAGTTGTTCTAATACTTTCTTATTTTCTGGTGGAGCTTTTAACTGTGCCAACAATTCTTGTTCCCTTGTCATTTTGTCTAGTGAATATATTTGGGCTGTATTTCTTCTGAATGGATGGATCAATTCATCCTTTTGTACGTTCCCTCTTCTTCCGCGTCCGCGTCTGTTATTAATTCTTTCACTAGAAGTTTCTGAATAATTTGTTCCCGGCATTTCTACTCTATCCGTTGCCAATACATCATTAACGTTATGTTCTACTTTGGCTATTACACATCCTCTGTATAGTCTAATTTCTCTACCTGTGTTGTTAATAATCATTACTGGAAAAGTTAAGTGTTTATCTAATGATACTATTCCATCTGGAACTTCTAGACCAGGCTCATCAATTACTTCCTTTTGCAATTCAGTGATTCTAACTGTGTGTCCTGCCACATAATATGGGTTTCTCTTTACCTTTGCTTGTATCAAATTAACCGACTGTGGTTTTAACGTCGTAGACATTTTAACTCTAACTAGTGCTGATGTATGCATGTCTTCTTCCATATCTACATATACGTCCTTGAATTTTAATTTGTGTAAATCAAAGAAAAGTCTTACTCCGTTTTTTATTAAAAAAATCTCTTCCTATAAGCATGTTTCTATTTAAATCTTTCACTACATGAAAAAGATGTCTTACGTTGATCCCTCCTAATTTAAAATTGATCATTGTTTGTCCAATTACTTGTAAATTCTGTCCTGTAACAGAGTGAAGATTATTACGACTCTTAAATATTCTACAATTTCTCATTATTTTATATAAAAAACTTTCTTTAATTACACTAACCTGAGCTCCTGAATCAATTAATGTACGAACTCTATATTTTCCTATTTCTATTATACATGAGCTATGATCTGTTTTATTTTCTGTAAACTGTTTGATTTCATCTAGTTGAAAGTATTCTTTACTCGTCCTACTATGCCTGTTATTAACATATTCTTTAAATCTTGGGACCTTATTATTTTCCCTCCTACTACAGGTCCTATTTAATAGGTAGGGCGCCGGTTTTCCTGCGTTCTTGTACCTGTAAAATTTCTGTGTCTATCTTCAACATTCCTATTCAACCTGCTATTGCCATTTCTACTTTGTGTATTCGACTGGACACGCCTGTTACCACAAAAACGAGAAACATGTCCGCGTTGACCACAAAACCAACAGACTATATTTGTGTTATTTGTGTTACCTGCTGTCTCACTTGTAGGGTACCTCATATGTCTTCTTTCATCATAAGCATTTCTATTACTACCCTGTAACGTCTGTATACCTCCTCTCCTATTCCATCCGAACCTTGTTTGTCCTATCTCCATAGGCTCCTCAATCCTGTCTTCTCGACTAGTTCCTATTTCTCGTCCTGTTCTCAATCTAAATCTACGTCTCAAATTTTCTTCTTGTACCGCAATATCTACAGCTTGTGATAACCTCTCGGGGTTTTCTCTCATCAGCTTAAACTTCAGTCCATCGGATTTTATGCCATCTACAAAAATCCCGACTAACATCCTCTCCACCTCTTCTCCTCGTACATTCTGTCCTAAGAATGCTTCTTCAGCTAGGTTAATCAACCTATCGCTGAACAATTGTACCGTCTCTCCAGTGTTTTGTTTAGACTGTCTCAACACCGAAAACGCATGTTGTGGGTCCGTTATTTCCGCGTACCTATGGGCCAGGTCGTCTTTGAACTGCTCCCATGTCTCATCTACTCTAGCCTCTAATATTCTTCGGATATGATCCGAAACCGGTTCTGTTGCTGCCTGATAAGCAAGTCTCATTTTCTCTTCATCTGATGCTGACACCAAATATGCATATTTCTCTATGGAAGTTACCCACTTCTTAAAATCTCTTGCCTGTCCACTAAACTTAACAATTTCAGTTGCCATTCCCTGTTGTTTTATGACCGTATTAAGTCTACCTACCGCTGTTCCTACCCCCGTCAAAACTTGTACCAATGAATCTTGTTCCGTCATGCTGAAATATTTCTATATATAGCAATAAAATCAATTTCACACTTATAACTATCTAATTTAAAGACATGACCGTTGTTACTTCACACAGTAAGAATTGTTCAATCAGTCAATAGTACTTAAAATGATATTTAAGGTTTACAATTTACCCTAATCTCTGCTCCTGATTCACGAAAGACGGATTCCTCTATGTTCGCTGTCAGGTAGAATTCACACGCTAGGAGTCTGTGTTAGTTGAAATGTTCCTCCAACCGATCACGCACTTCAGGTAGTTTCTTCTTCCAACGTTTCAGTAACTTCAGCCCCTGGTTGAGCCCCTACCAGCCTTGAACCTTCTCTTCACCCGATAACAGGGCACATCAAAGCGACGTCTTGAGAACTGTAGCTCAGTAAAGCGATAATTTGGATCCCCTCTTCAGTAGGTCGGCAGCCCAGTCTGCCCCTCCCACTTCCGAGAGTCTCCTGACGATATCGCTGCTGTTGATGACCTTTTCATTTCTTCAAATGAGTGATTGACTTGTTTCTTCAAACTCTCAAAAGGTCACGATTTAACGGTTTTCAGTTCGCTCCAGACAATCTTGATGCGAAGTAGATAACTGCTACTTAATTCGATTTGCCTTGAAGTTTCTTTTTCCTGAGCCTCTTATTTCAAAGGATCCAGAAAAAACGTGCTGGTTTTTCTCACTCTTTTGCTCAGCAAGATGATAACAATCGCACAGCAACCCGTCCTGGCAAGCTGGTTTTCATATCTCAGCTGATAATGACTGCCTGTACAGCGAGGCTTCTTGACAAGAGGTCCTTATAGCGAGGATTCTGAAAAATATTTACAGACAACCACCCCTAGCCGGGCTTTTGGCTGCTGTAACTCTCACAGACGACATAGTGGCCATTTATCAACTTCGTTTCAACGTTCAATACAAGTATAGAACCGTGCCGTAATTCTGTCTCTGGGAAATTGATGCAAGCAGAACAAGGATCTCCAAAACTTTGTATTTACTTCGACGTTTGTTTTATATGGACGGCGTATTGAGATTCCGTGACACTCCAGGCTCTGATTCTGAGTCGTGGGCACCATTTCGTCCTCTATAACAAAGCAGGACTAACGAGATCTATTGGTTGAATATAAACAAGCTTTATTTCATATTGATGGCCACTACATGATATTATCACAATTCCGTACCGATGGCGACTTCTCTTTCCTAGTCCCAGATGTTGACTGCCCCCTAACAACAAACTACGTCACGACTTGAGCATCTTTCTTCCCATTCCATCCTGATGCTCAAGCGTGCTGTAGCTTTGCCCACCTAACATACACCCTCTGCTACACTAACTCAGGCAAACGAGCTCACCGTCAACCAAAAACGTGGCGTGAAGTCACTCTGAAAGCCTCATTGGCATGCCGGTGTGCTGGAGAATGAACAGGCGGACAGATTGGCTGGCTTGGCAAAACTTGGTGGAGTATTGATGCATGACAAAACAGACGTGGTTGCGGCCTTGTGGGAGCACGTGTACACCTCGGAGGAGCAAATGGATCACCATAGTCTGGTAAGAATGAGGCAGCGAGATGTGACGAGGGGATCTGGCCGACGCTCGACGCTCAGAGGAAAGGCGAGACGGACATATAATCAGATTGCTACTGGAACTATTAGTGTTGGAACTCTTCGCTGGCTGTTGAGGATGGGGACGGAGCGCTTATGGGAATGTCCCGAATGCTGTGATGTCGGTTCCTAAATCAATCAATCAATCAATCAATCAATTGGAAGATTGTGGCATCAACCTTATAAATAGGAAGAACACTGCTACTGATCACGCCACTTGATGTAATTATATTACATTGGAACAGTTTAGAATTAGAGAAGCAACATGGAGATTTAACCCACCCCCCCCCCCCACACTCACACACACACACACACACACACACACACACACACACACACACACACACACACACACAGCTAGTTGCACTTCCTTTGCAGGATGTCACAGACCAACCCTGGTAGTTTGTTATTTTATTTTTTTTTTTGGGGGGGGGGGGGTGATTTTCTAAGCAATTTTACGTTCAGCAGTTTTCCTTAACTTTCTGAGTGTCTGACTCTCAAACCTTTGTGAAAACCAATGCAAAAATCACCAGTGGCTGACTTACAACCCAGTATGTGGGAATTGTGAATCAGCGCTCACTAACCTTCCGCCACAGATGCTAACTGACATGGCCGTGTAAAGGTGTAGATCACATTTTCTGCCTGCCAGGCGCCTCGTGCTGGTTCCATATACTGTATAGACCAGTCGGCACTGGAGGAGTGAAGTGGTCAGTATCACATTGGCCGCCATGACTTCCACAGACAATCTCTGGTATCCATTTTAGGCTGGGTCAACCTGGGAGCCCAGTCAGTTTTAGACATCCACCTTGATTCGACTTGGAACCCATACAAACATTTGAAAGTCGAGTTATCTACCTTAGCAGCATTGAACATTCCTCTACCCTCACTGTAACATGCATTTCCAGGCTCAGATTGGTCTAAGCAGCCACCTCTACGACTGACAGATAACATTACGCTCCTCTTTGGCAATAACGGACAAGCAACGACGGACAAGCAACAACAACAGATACTATACTAACCTCTTTACTATTTTTGCATACCTGTGGTCTTATAGCTTACGTTAAAATGTGTGGTAGTTTTTCTGATTATGATAGTATATACACCGTTAAGACACTTTTTAAAAAGCATTCAGAAAGTTGCTGTTTTATAGCAAAATAACTCGTCAAAATGATTTAAGATCCTGACATGGTAAAAACTATATACATATATACAGCTTTATAATCTAGAACATATCTGTGAAACATGGATTGTAATAAGGTCTTAAAAGCATTAAGACTAATGTAGTGTCACCAAGTCAGTAGGAACCATAGCTAGTCCTTTGTGGAGGGAAAAAGAGTGAATCACAAGGTGAATAAAAAGAAGACTACCAAAATCATCAAAGACAAATACACATTACGCTAAGGAAGTAAGGAAAAGAACACTCGGAAGAAAACAAAGTGTGAATTAATTTCTCGGTGTCAGCTAAGTAAAAGTATTATCTTTATGTTCAGCTGTGAATAAAGTTTCATATTTGAATTCTGATATAGGTTGTCTGCACAGAGCTTGGTTTTCCAGATGGCAGGGCATTATCCATGAACTCATTAGGACTTGTCTCCTATGGCAGTCTAACAGCATTTGGGTCTGTTACAAATGTCTCATGTACAGGTCGTGAAACTACCCTGGCAAGCTGCGTAATGAACACAACCACTATGTGTGGATTTGAGAAATCTATTATCAAATTGGCTGCAGTCATTTGCTACAAAACACCCGTTACTGAAGCAGACTTAAGTGAGTACTTTCATCTATCTTAACTAAACAGGTTATTTGTCTCCTCTATTATCATCAGTTTCATCATATGAAGTGACATGTATGAACATGTTACGTCTTTTCTGTCACAAAGCTTCTCTTCTATTATGTCGTATCTTATTGTTTTAGTTGCGTCAAGAACCGACATCGAAACACACAGACATTCCCATACGTGCTCCATCCATCTTCACCAGCCAACAAAGAGCCCCAGTAGTGATGGTACCAGTTGCAGTATGGCCTTTCCTCATAATAGAATTAGGGTCTATACACATATCAATCTTCTGTGGCCTTATTGTTTTATTCAGCAGTTACTGCTGTTGTTTTCCAGAATTAACCCATGAGAAGTCCCCTTGGGTACAATGCTATTTAGATTTAACAATCACTCATCTGGGAACCCTTGAGGCCATAAATGATTTAGTATCAAACAAAAATTAGGTTTGGACCAAACACGGTACACAAATGAATAAGTGTTATTATGTCAATTTTCTTTCACTGAGCATTGAAATTGCAAAATAAACCACGAAACAAAGCAAGTAATATGATAACGCTGGTATGGCAATATACTATTCTTCTGTCCAAAATGGAAGGTCTCATATGGCGATATAACTATCCTTCGGCACTGAATCAGTTAAATAACACGAGAAATAAATCTATAGTTATTGATGGTCACTTATATGATTAGAATAAAGGAGTATAGATTAGTGTACAAAACAGAAAATATAAACAATCAAAGCCAATGAAGTAAATGAGCGCAGAACAAAGGATACAATGGATTATGTGGAAATGTAAGGCTACACGCACACATGGGCATGAATTACAGACCATTCTATAATCGCCAAGGAAGGTAATTGAGGCTTCTGAACTTGAATATTACAGAAATAATCTTAGAATACCTTGAATCAAGATATACGATACTGACATTTTACAAGATTTAAACATCGAAGAAAACTAGCTCATCAGATATATCATATCTGGAAAAGTGAAACACTTTGGCCATAATAAATAATGGTTTAGAATAAGAAAACAGTAATGTAAGGTATGGTACCTCTAAAGACAGGCAGGTCTTAGCAAACACACAGGACATGAAGCACACCCTGAGCATGACAATGCATGAACAACACGTCAATTTGGAAGCACTAAACTCGAGTTTCGTTCTCGTTTAAGCTCGTCAGTAGTGCATATCCTTGACTGGACCCGTGGTTAATTGATGTGGATAAAGCCTTAGGTTCGTACAGGAATACGATCAGTGTTGCCAGTGGTGGGTTGTGCTCAATGCTTAAATCTCAAATCTCGGAAAAAACCAAATAAATCAATGTGAATAATGCTCGCTGGACTTTAGGCGGCCTGGTGTGCCTTGCCATTCGAGAAGACCTGATCATTCGGGGCCACATCGATTGACGGATGTCAGTAGCGGCGATCGGGCAAATTTTGAGCTATAGCCTACGAGGAGTGACGTTGTAATATTCTAGTATGAAAATTTGGTTGCGTCTAGGTGAACCGCGTGGTCTAGTGGTTACACACCAGCAGCACACGCCAGTGATCCAGGTTTGATCCCGGATCCAGTCAAGGATATACACTACTGACGAGCTTAAACGAGAGCAAAAATCGAGTCTAGTGCTTCCAAATTGACGTGGACAAAGCCTTTGGTTCGTACCGGAATACGATAAGCGTTGCCAGTAGTGGGTTGTGCTCAATGTTTATATCTATGATGTGTCAAATTCTCCCAAACAACACTCTCTTTCTCATTTTTATTGACAAATAGTAGTTACCTCGTATATTTGAATGCCACTTGTTTATCTACAAATGACAGAGCCTTTTGTTTATTGATGACATTCCCTGGAGAGGCTGATTCAGTGGGGAACGAGCAGCAGATCTTGATGACTGCCAGTGTGTAGGACAAAATACAAGATGTTTAATCAGACTGCCACAAGTACCTTACGTGTAGGAACACTTTGTTGGCTTCTGAAAAAGGGAACGGGTTGTGTCTGGAATTGAACTCATACTCATACCAATAGCACCCTGTTTGTACAGATACATTTTCACATTGATAATGTCTTTAAGTTGATAAATATTTAATATTCTAGTTTTAACTTTTTATTATACTTAATTCTAAAGCTGACCAAGTACGAATTGCTAGTACTCCTGGTTCATCGGAAGATGTTGGCTTTCTTGAGATCAGACACATGGGAGTATGGGGTCGAGTTTGTGAAGATACTTCCATATTTGATGAACCACCCGTGTCAGATAAGGAAGCCACTGTAGCTTGTCGGATGAAGGGATATACAGGAGGAAAAAGGTTCGTCATGCATCTTTGGTTACATAACATATTGTCCATGCATGTTACACCTTTTCTTCAGATAAAATGATTTTGTATTTTAATATTTTCTATGATATGCACACCAGAAATATTTCAGGAGCTACAGTGCTGACTCTCTGTCGGCAATCCTCTAGTCAGATAATGACTATGTATGAAAGCCTCACAGAATGGGTTAAACTCTCTGGGAGCTATGTTCTGCAAATCACCAGCATTTAAGTGATGTTTAGGGAACGTATTTTGTATAATATACTCTTTTTCTGTGAAGATTGTTAATATAAACATGAAGCACAGCTAAGGATGGTACTAACTGCAGTTGATATAAACGCATACACAAACATATGTTACATGCATTATTTGTTATGAACTCATACATAAAGATATGGCTTGAAAGGTAAGGTGATCGTGTATGCATTAAACTAATTGTAAGGTGAAGAAATGTACTGTTCCGTTGCTGCTGGATGACATCACATTAGTGATCCTTTTTCGGGTTTGGGGGGGGGGGGGGGGGGGGGGGGGGCTGCAGTGGGTGTTTTACTTGAGATGAAAGATTGTTTCAGTGGGTGTTGTATCTGAGATGAAAGATTGTTTCAGTGGGCTTTGTATCTGAGATCTGAGATGAAAAATTGTTTCTGTGGGTGTTGTATCTGAGATGAACAGTGGGTGTTATATCTGTGATGAAAGATTGTTTCAGTGGATGTTGTATCTGAGATGAAAGATTGTTTCAGTGGGTGTTGTATCTGAGATGAAAGATTGTTTCAGTGGGTGTTGTATCTTAGATGAAAGATTGTTTCAGTGGATGTTGTATCCGAGATGAAAGATTGTTTCAGTGGATGTTGTATCTGAGATGAAAGATTGTTTCAGTGGGTAGTTTATCTGAGATGAGAGATTGTTTCAGTGGGTGTTGTAGTTGAGATGAACAGTGGGTGTTGTATCTGTGATGAAAGATTGTTTCAGTGGGTGTTGTATCCGAGATGAAAGATTGTTTCAGTGGATGTTGTATCTGAGATGAAAGATTGTTTCAGTGGGTAGTTTATCTGAGATGAGAGATTGTTTCAGTGGGTGTTGTATCTGAGATGAACAGTGGGTGTTATATCTGTGATGAAAGATTGTTTCAGTGGATGTTGTATCCGAGATGAAAGATTGTTTCAGTGGGTGTTGTATCTGTGATGAAAGATTGTTTCAGTGGATGTTGTATCCGAGATGAAAGATTGTTTCAGTGGATGTTGTATCTGAGATGAAAGATAGTTTCAGTGGGTGTTGTATCTGAGATGAAAGATTGTTTCAGTGGATGTTGTATCCGAGATGAAAGATTGTTTCAGTGGATGTTGTATCTGAGATGAAAGATTGTTTCAGTGGGTAGTTTATCTGAGATGAGAGATTGTTTCAGTGGGTGTTGTATCTGAGATGAACAGTGGGTGTTATATCTGTGATGAAAGATTGTTTCAGTGGATGTTGTATCCGAGATGAAAGAAAAACATTGTTTCAGTGAGTGTTGTATCTGAGATGAAAGATTGTTTCAATGAGTGTTGTATCCGTTATGATATATTGTTTCAGTGGGTATTGTATCTGAGCTGAAATATTGTTTCAATGGATATTGTATCCATTATGAAATATAGTTTCAGTGGGTGTTTTACTTGGGGATGACATATTCTTGATCAGGTGATATGTTCATGTGAATGTCCTACACATTTGTATTATATTCTCTGTTCTATTTGCTGTGAAAGACACTGGTCATTATTGAAATGCCTTTTGATTTTAAGGGCAGTGAACTCTAATTATGAAAAGTGATGCATCCATTTTTTTATTTTTAAACAGGATAGGGAAAATTGATGTTACCGGTCGAAGAACATCATATCTGGCTCAGAGGATTCAGCTGTAATGGCACAGAAAGTTCTATTAAGGATTGCAAAATTCCAAAATGGGGTTTACCAGGATTGGTAACCTGCAGGACTCCGGTCCGCATTGCTTGTTTTCACAAAGGTTTGTTTATTCATAGCGTTATTCGTATATTACTATTACATAATTACATGTTTATCCATGTAGTAAGTGAAAGTGTCTTTTTTTTGTTGATGTTGCCATATCTCACTTGCGTAGGAAACAAATGATACAATTGTTGCTGATTAAATGTAAACAAGTAGTAATATTATAAAATCAATATCCTTCGTTATATTGTTTTGATGCAGAACTTGTGTAGAATTCTTCTTCTTCTTCTTCTTCTTCTTCTTCTTCTTCTTCTTCTTCTTCTTCTTCTTCTTCTTCTCCTTCTTCTTCTTCTCCTTCTTCTTCTTCTTCTTTTACGGGAAGTGTGTCACTCCTAGTTATGCACCTCAAATACCAGTGTATCTGACTTTGGCTTGTAGTATTTGTGTAAGGTTTACTTCCTCTACACAGATTTTGTTCAAGGTAACTGGTCTATCTACCACCTGCGTATTCATTTTCTTTCCTAATAATATTTACCATGGCAGCAGCCTTATTACCTACTCTTTGTGATTTCAAACAACAACCACAGGATATTTGTTGCCCTTATCTAAGAAGGCTAGGTATCTGATCTCACTAAACAAGGAGATCAGGGGGGACATGTAATACCATCTTGATATGGCATCAACACTAATTCCAACAGCTCTCTTAGCATACAGCATCAGCACTAATAGTCTTATAGTTCCTCTCAGTACAACATCAGCACTAATAGTCCTATAGTTCCTCTCAGTACAACATCAGCACTAATAGTCCTATAGTTCCCCTCTCAATAAGCAACAGCACTAATAGTCCTATAGTTCCTCTCAGTACAACATCAGCACTAATAGTCCTATAGTTCCCCTCTCAATAAGCATCAACACTAATAGTCTTATAGTTCCTCTCAGTACAACATCAGCACTAATAGTCCTATAGTTCCTCTCAGTACAACATCAGCACTAATAGTCCTATAGTTCCTCTCAGTACAACATCAGCACTAATAGTCCTATAGTTCCCCTCTCAATAAGCATCAGCACTAATAGTCCTATAGTTCCTCTCAGTACAACATCAGAGCTAATAGTCCTATAGTTCCCCTCTCAATAAGCATCAACACTAATAGTCTTATAGTTCCTCTCAGTACAACATCAGCACTAATAGTCCTATAGTTCCTCTCAGTACAACATCAGCACTAATAGTCCTATAGTTCCCCTCTCAATAAGCATCAGCACTAATAGTCTTATAGTTCCTCTCAGTACAACATCAGCGCTAATAGTCCTATAGTTCCTCTCAGTACAACATCAGCACAATAGTCCTATAGTTCCCCTCTCAGTAAGCATCAGCACTAATAGTCCTGTAGTTCCTCTCAGTACAACATCAGCACTAATAGTCATATAGTTCCTCTCAGTACAACATCAGCACTAATAGTCCTATAGTTCCCCTCTCAATAAGCATCAACACTAATAGTCCTATAGTTCCTCTCATTACAACATCAGCACTAATAGTCCTATAGTTCCCCTCTCAATAAGCATCAGCACTAATAGTCCTATAGTTCCTCTCAGTACAACATCAGCACTAATAGTCCTATAGTTCCTCTCAGTACAACATCAGCACTAATAGTCCTATAGTTCCCCTCTCAATGAGCATGAGCATTAATAGTCCTATAGTTCCTCTCAGTACAACATCAGCACTAATAGTCCTATAGTTCCCCTCTCAATAAGCATCAGCACTAATAGTCCTATAGTTCCCCTCTCAATAAGCATCAGCACTAATAGTCCTATAGTTCCCCTCTCAATAAGCATCAGCACTAATAGTCCTATAGTTCCTCTCAGCACAACATCGGCACTAATAGTCCTATACTTCCTCTCAGTACAACATCAGCACTAATAGTCCTATAGTTTCTCTCAGTACAACATCAGCACTAATAGTCCTATAGTTCCTCTCAGTACAATATCAGCACTAATAGTCCTATAGTTCCTCTCTCAATAAGCATCAGCACTAATAGTCTTATAGTTCCCCTCTCAATAAGCATCAGCACTAATAGTCCTATAGTTCCTCTCAGTACAATATCAGCACTAATAGTCCTATAGTTCCTCTCTCAATAATCATCAGCACTAATAGTCCTATAGTTCCTCTCAGTACAATATCAGCACTAATAGTCCTATAGTTCCCCTCTCAATAAGCATCAGCATTAATAGTCCTATAGTTCCTCTCAGTACAACATCAGCACTAACAGTCCTATAGTTCCTCTCAGTACAACATCAGCACTAATAGTCCTATAGTTCCTCTCAGTACAACATCAGCACTAATAGTCCTATAGGTCCTCTCAGTACAATATCAGCACTAATAGTCCTATAGTTCCTCTCTCAATAAGCATCAGCACTAATAGTCCTATAGTTCCCCTCTCAATAAGCATCAGCACTAATAGTCCTATAGTTCCCCTCTCAATAAGCAACAGCACTAATAGTACTATAGTTCCCCTCTCAATAAGCATCAGCACTAATAGTCCTATAGTTCCCCTCTCAATAAGCATCAGCACTAATAGTCCTATAGTTCCCCTCTCAATAAGCAACAGCACTAATAGTCCTATAGTTCCTCTCAGTACAATATCATTACTAATAGTCCTATAGTTCCTCTCAGTACAACAATAGCACTAGTAGTCCTATAGTTCCCCTCTCAATTAGCATCAGCATTAATAGTCCTAAAGTTCCTCTCAGTACAACATCAATTGATTTAATCAATTATACTGACAGTTAATTATTTGTATAATACAAATAATATAACACATATTCACTTCACTATATTTTAAAGATGTTTATGATACACAACAAATATGCAAGATTCAGAAGAGTCTAAATGGGTTTAAATACAAAAGGATCAACTTCATTGCACCAGGTCTTATCCCACATGGCCAAAAGCATCACACAGGATACAAACTCCATAACTTCAGTGATGATCCCCACGGTCTCTAAAAATGTACACATGTTAACTGAATGACAGAGCTCAAAAATGAACAAACTTCAGGGTGTGAGACAGGCCACTTAAACGTTTTGTTATGAAGACCCTCACATTCAGATGAATTATGTTTATATGTAAAATATTAACAATTGTTGATGTTTCATGTATCTGTAAGGCTCTTGTTATGAAAAAAATTAACTTATGATTAAGATGGGTTTTTAAATTTGGTAATTAATTGATTGACTTTGTAAATATATCCCCAGAAATCACACTTAGTATGCGAGGTGGGAGTAATCAAACAGGTCTGTTGTATATCACTCATGACAGTACAGAGATGGAAGTCTGTGCCAATAAATGGAGAGATTTTGAGGCTGATGCAGCATGTTTTACGCTAGGCTTTAATGGTGGAAGAGCCTGGTCCAAAGATGATACTAACAAAGTTAATACAACAAGGTAACAGAATATTAACAATCAAATAATTATGAATCTCACTGCACTTAGGTTAAGCCTCATGTTGTATCTTTCTTGTTATAGAATTGTTGTTGTTTTTTCTTGTGTTTTTTTTATAAACTTACTTCATGGTCTTTTTAAACTAATTCTAACTTGCACCTACAAATACAGGGAGCTGAGGTAGCATAGTGGCTAAATAGATAGTTAGTTAGTTAGTCAACAGATCATCCTTATTGCACATCGAACCATTCAGTCCATAAGTGCCATCACCTAGCAAGTGCTGATTGGTCAATAGAAATATGCTTCAAGCACAGTATGCCCAATGCACTAAAAGGCATGTGAAAGGATCCTTTTCTTACTTGTTTATTTACTTACTCATACAAAACAAGGATGCAGTTCAGGGTAAAAGAAAGATTTATTTTTATTGGCAAATGTGATCATTCATGGGGTTTAGGAATAGAAGCTTAGAATAATGTATTTTAAATTGTAAACGCCTTCTCTGCCATGGTGATTGGCATAGCTGTAAACGGCTTATATATTCCTTCTTTATATAGTTTCTTATCTAAGATATATTTTTGATTGTAAACAATTTAGCCCTTTTTAAATCAATTTGTTTCTTACACTCATCTAAAAATACTCATTACATAATCCATGTTTTCATATATCACCTTTATTTTAATTCACTGTAAAACACAGTCAACTATTACTATTCACCATGAATTGTACCTTTCACATGCTTTCTTCATCCGCCACATGGCTAAAATGATCTAGGTTTTCTTTTGTACTTTCTTCTCTGGATGTAATTTTTCTTGTTCATTCTTAATATCAGGTTTATTTATAACACAGAGATGCAGTTTATTTAAAGATTTACACTCTTTATTTTATACATTTGTGTGTCACGGTTTAATTTAAACCCTTTGAACACAAGATGGTTTCAGAGCTGATAATCAAAAGGGGAATTGTCACTAAATACATTATGAGATCATGACTTTCTTAGAAACTAAA
This sequence comes from Cepaea nemoralis, assembly GCA_014155875.1. NCBI lineage: Eukaryota > Metazoa > Mollusca > Gastropoda > Stylommatophora > Helicidae > Cepaea > Cepaea nemoralis. The sequence continues at coordinate 234,872 of JACEFZ010027529.1, read as the reverse complement.
TATTGTTCATTTGTCCATTACATGTGATGAAGATCACCCCTTCTTTCATTCATATGAGGTCGTTTGTTGGTTCAAGAGGTGACTTGTAAGTCTGATGCAGGACCGGAAATATTGAGGACAGTGAGGGCATAGAATATTCTTTGCAGATGAATTCCCTGTTAACTGGACCTTTCTAGCTTGACTCCGCTGTTCAGCTATCGTATTTCTAGTTGTCTCGCAAGTCACTGTGCCTGCCTGGTGGGATGCTCACTGAGTAGTCTTGTCTTGTTTGACGACTTCCCAGTGTGTCAGGGTTTATGTTGAAGGCCTTAAGTGTGTCCTTGTATCATTCTTTTCTGTCCTCCTTGAAAATATCTACCCTTCTGTATCTCACCATTAAAGATGGTCTGACACCAGACAAGATGACCTGCCCAGCAAATCTGTCTGCATCAGATTGTATTGATGCTGAAGATATCAGCTCTGTCTATAACAGGTAGAAATTAAATATAAGTGAAAGTGACCACTGAAGAAGCCAGATTTCTTTAGTATAATAAGTAAAAGGAGGGATCATTTCTACACATCCTGAGGCATATCAGGCAAGTGGTTAGTTAGTTAGTCTTTCCTCTTGAGCGTAAGTCGGCGCATAGAGCAGAAGTCATGGCTCTCCATGTCTGGCGGTTCGCTGCTACTTGTTGTAGATCTTGGATGTTCACTTGGCCATTGAATGAGCCTTCTCTGATGATATGCAGGGTCTCTCTTGGTCTTCCCCGTTTTCTTTTCCCTACTGATGACCATATGAGGGCTTGGTAGGGGAGTAGGTAAGTGGTGCTAGCCTTTTATTTTTATAAATCGATTGGCACTCGAATGGTGATCTAGTAAAATCATGCTGGCCATGCTTATTTCACAGGATATTTCCTGGTACCAATTTTTAGTCTGGGTTGACAAGAGAGCCCATTTCTTTAGCATGCTTTTGACTCAGTGTAAGAAGTATGAGAACAAATTATGTGATGGTTGGAATTCATAGAAAAGAGCCAGTCGCACATCTTACATTGCTCAGGACTGAAGGAGTTGACATTTATAATGAATCTCTCTCATGTTTCAGTTATCTGTATTTCTTGTTCATAAATACAAAGTAACAACTTTTGGCAGCACTGTTGTGGGGGAAGTGTCCTGCACATCTCTTGATAGGAAGTTCTACAGCTGCATCAAGGACAATTGGGGAGTTTCAAAAACACAGTGTAACGGTGGGCCTGTTGGGGTCAGCTGTTTCAACGAAGGTAATTTGTCACCATCAGCTAAATCATGAAATGTAATCAATATACAACTGAGATCACCATAACATATACCAAACACAGCATGCTGATGATGCAGGTTTCAATGCAAATGAGAAATATAATTAATTAAGGCCATGAGTTGTATGTTCATTTAAAGTGAAAATAAAGACTAAATAATAGCTAGTCAAAAATATATGTTTTTAAAGAAAGAAATATGTTATACAAAATAATTAAACTGATGTCATAGCAAAACTGCAGTTTTGAAACAAATTTACTATAAATGTAATCTATCCTTTTTATGTTGTGATTTTTTTTCTGCTGAGAAAGTTCATCATTCTTTTGTTTTTCACCTTCAAAGATACAGAGGTAGAATATGCAATTATGCAATATTTTAAACCAGTAAACATTATTTTTCAAGTTTATTTTCATCAGATCTTTGCCAGTGAAAATAGAAAATGTAGCATTTTCTGAAATATTTATCTCATTGTGTTATGTGTGAATCTATTTTTAAACTGTTTAAAAATAGTTTGTTACATGTTCTTTACAAGAAATTTGAGAGTGAGAGAGAGAGAGAGAGAGAGAGAGAGAGAGAGAGAGAGTCACAAATACTAACCTCCAATCATGAAAAATTGAAAATATCAGTCATAAATACCAACATCACATCTTGAAAACTGGAACACATCAGCCACAAATACTGGTTCCAAGTGTTGCTGTCATGTGGCTGGGGCGCAGAGTTGGGGTGAGCGCCCAACCTTGCATGAATATCCCAATGGCTCGTGCATTCATCACCTCTACAGCAAAAGTCCAACTCCTGGACCTATTTTACATGGCGGAATTATTTTAACTAACAGGAGAAGGGGCGGTGGTGAGTTTCTGGCGCCAAAACATTACCAGTATGCTCTAGATGTGTATGCATGTACATGTGTGCGCACCTACACATCTAAACTCAAATAAGACTACAGTGTGCTCTAGCAAAGAAAAGGTGCTGAAGACAGCGGCAACCAGCCAGGAGGCGCACCACAGAAATCAGGATGCCACGTAATTACGCCTAGCGAACGAAAGAAGAAGAGGAAGCCACAAATACTGACATCCTAACTTAAACATTTGAAAATATTAGCCACAAATACTGACATTCCATCCTGAACACTTGAACATATCCATTACAAAATCCAGCTTACCGTTATTAATAATGACTGAAATATCAGCCATGTATACTGGCCTTCAATTATGAACAATTGGAAATATCAGCCCTAGATAACTGCTTTTTAACATGAACATTTTGAAATATCATCCACACATACTGGTCTCCCATCATGAAGACTTGAAAATATTAGCCGCAAATACTGGTCTCCAATCATAAACGCTTAAAAATAGTGGCTACAAATAATTGTCTTTCATCATAAACATTTGCAAATATTGGTCACAAATAATCCAACTAAAAGCAGCTCATATTAATTAATTGGTATAGGCAGTAGGGAATAATTACAAATTAAAAAAAAAAATTATTTGTGATATTTAAGATAGGCACTTAGTGCCAGATTTTACCAACAAGCCATATATGTTACAGTTAACATTATCACAAACATGGTACTTTAGCATGTATAGCATATTTGTCGGCACTGTGGCTTAGGGGCAGTGAACATGTTTCACAATGCCCTGACATATTTGTGGATGATAGTCCAGGGTTGGAAATAGCCGCAGATCATTTGAAAGCAGACCTTGCATTGATTTCAATGGTAAGGGCATCGGTCGTTCAGCAAACTACCAAACATAAAAAGTGCCTAGTATAGTGGTTCTCAACCAGTGGGGAATTCCCCCACCCTCCCCAGGGGGGAATTAAGATTATTTCAAGATCGCATTAATACAAGAACCGATTACTTAATATTGTTTTTCCTTCCTTACTTTACGGTTCTGTCCTTCTCGTCCTTCTGAAATTCGTTCTATAAAGTAAGTAGACCCACAAATCACATTTTATGTAGACGTCTAGACTTGTTTTAGTATGTGTTATTAAATTTAGCTTCCGTTTTTACGCATACTGTGTAGGGAATGGGGGGGGGGGGGGGGGGGGGAAGGGGGGGGGGGTTTATAGGGAGGAAATACCCAAAAAAAGGGGGGGGGGGGAGAATGACATTCTGGATATATGGTGAAGAGGTGCATGGGCCAAAAACGGTTGCAAACCTCTGGTCTAGTACATCCCATAAAGCAAAAAAAAATACTGGGGTTGATTGTGACGCCCTGTAAAGGATACGCAGCTAACTTTAATAGAATATTTACTATCCGCCTTTCAAAATGTTATGTTAATCATGCAGTGCAACTTTTCTTATGTTTTATTTTTTCAGTTAAAATGGATCCTGGAAATGGTGGCACTGGTATTCTACAAATTTTTAACAACCAAACAAAGCTGTGGTCGCCTGTTTGTCGACGAGGATTTGATGACATTGATGCTACAGTTGCATGCCAGGAGCTGGGCTACACCCAGGGAGCACAATTGCCTATGGAAGTGTTTGGTTATTTTTCTAGTGCTCCTGAAAGGCCAGATATGAAGTGCAATGGCTCTGAACTTTCTATTCTAAATTGTCCATACAGAAGCAACTCTGAAAACTGTACTATAAATGATTATGTCTCCATTTCATGCTTTGATACAGTTTCAAATGGTAAGTTTGTGTGCAGCATTCAATGTTTATTTTTTGCTGTACATCAGTGGGCAAAACCTGCTGCAAACAGTTTACTTTTTGTAGGCGATCTTATTCCGTCATAACTTGATTATTTTCTTATTGGTTTAGTTTGGACAACAAATGTGATAACATCATCATCAGGTTACTCATTAAGGCTGGTATTGAGGTCATTTGATCATGTCACTACATGGTGCCCTATTCTCAGCAGGAAGTCCACAAGTTACTTCATGGTTCTGTATTAAAAAGTGTGTGTGTGCGTGCATGTGTGGGGGGTGGGTGGGTGGGGAAGTTTAAATCCTTTGGAAGTTGAAGCTCTTCCCCTACCGAGTCTCAATAGGAATGTGTGATGGTAGTTGTAACATCTGACAGGCGATGCCTTGAAGAGATTAGAACAAGAATCGCCATGGCGAAGGTAGCTTTTGCAAGATGGCAAACATACTGACGAATAAAATGTTGTCAATTGCAATGAGAAAAAAAAGTGTTGAGGTGTTACATAGAACCTGAACTTTTTTATAGATGGGAATCATGGACAATGAGCAACAAGCTGAAAAATATCTGATGGCTGTGGAAATGCGGTTTCTGGGGAAAATGCAAAGAATACCATGGACAGGCAGTAAAACTAATGATCAAGTTCTACAAGAAACAAATGAAAATCGTAAACTTATTAGAGAAATTAGATGTAGATAGTTAACATCTTTTGGTCACATTATGCGACAAAATAATTTGAAGAACTAGGTGACAATTGACAAGATCAAGGGGAAGAGAACAAGGGGAAGGCAGAGAAGTAAATTTCTGGATGGCTTGGCAATGTGGTATGGTTGAGACAAGAACACTGAGCTGATCCATGACTCTGGTGATCGAGTGAGATGGTGAAACATGACTGCCCACACTTACTGGTAGTGGCACAGGATGAATGAATGATTGTAGTTACGCTAACGTTTATTACATAGTTAACAATTCTGTGCAAACAACAACAAAACATTATGTAAGCATTTTATTCACAAAACAATGAATATATTAATTTTTTAATATATTTACAAATATATGCATTTTTCTGTGTCAACCTTAAGCAGATGGAATATAGCCATATTGTTAAAAGGCTCACCGTCTCAATAAGAAGGGAGCTTAGCTTCTTAGAAATGATGGTATTTGCATTGGGGCAGTATTCCCCCAAATGTTCAATAATTCTTGCTGTATTGTTGGTGCTGTCAATCGGCTATATCCTAGCACACAAAGATGTTTGTCAGTCTCTCCTTTCTCACTTAACTTTAGCATTTCCAGTTTTACTTTTAGTGTGATTGTCTTTCTCTTTTTCATTCTCAGTGTGGATGTGAGAGTCTTTCTCACTTAATTTTAGCATTTCCAGTTTTACTTTTAGCGTGATTGTCTTTCTTTTTTTCATTCTCAGTATGGATGTGAGAGTTGGAAATCGACGGTAGCTTTAGATAAAAAATTAGACAATTTTGAGAACAAATGTCTTAGAAGAATTCTAAACCTCCATTGGACAGATTTTAGAACGAATACACAAATAAGACAAGAGACTAAGCAAGATATTGTATCCAATTTTATAAGAAAACGCCATTGGAACTACATCGGCCATGTACTCAGAATAGACAAGACAAGACTCCCCAACCAAGCCCTCTTATGGTCACTAGCAGGGAAAAGAAAACGGGAAAGACCAAGAGAGACCCTGCGTAGAACCATCATTGAAGAAGGCTCATTCAATGGCCAAGTGAACATCCAGGATCTACAACAGGTAGCAGTGAACCGCCAGACATGGAGAGCCATGACTTCTGCCCTATGCGCCGCCTTAGGCTCAAGAGGAAAGACTAATTAACTAAGTTTTATTATCACTTCAACTAGACGCATGCTTTTGAGCCGTGAGTAATAATGAAATTCACCACAAAATCAAGATTCAAAGTGAATGATGATGACACATGACCTTGGATGACATGGGTGCTAGCACTTGTGATCTTCCTTGAGTCTATATACCACCACCACTACCAAGTGCAATAAATGAAAGTAATACCCCCAATCGTCAAAGTCATAAGCAAGTGCCTTAAGTGGTGTGAGCCAAAAATAACATTAATTATATTTAATGGGCACATGTCATAACTTGTAATTCATCATAAGTGGAAACAAAATAACTTGAGGACCTCCTGTAGTATAATCATACTGTAGATTAATAATACAATTTAAAGACCACATTTAAGTAAAAAAGTGTTCACTATTTACAAGGAAATACAAAATGTATAAAAATGTGTATTATATATCATTTCATGTTGGTTTCCATAGTACCCATACATTGCTTTGCTTATATACAATATATACCATTATGTATTAAAAATTGAAGGAGCTACAGTAGCTCGGTGGCAAGAAGTTGACCCGCCGGCCCCAGGGTCATGGTTTTGAATCCACATTGGGGCTGATTTTTGACAATGTAAACTGGCTGCCAGTAGGCACGGCCTAAATAGATACCAGGAAATGTCTTGGGAAGTCAAGGGTCAAGGAATCTGGCATGCTAAACAAAAATGCCCACCGAGTGCCAGTTGGTCTATGCAACTATGGTTCTAGCACCACATGCCCAATGTGCCTAAGGCATGTAACAGGGTCTTCTACTTTATTTATTTTCTTTTTTTTTAAAAGTCACTTAAAGTCAACAGAATTGACTTAATTGCACTGGGTTTTATCCCATATGGTTCAGTCTTTTTCCGCAGCGAACTTGCCGAAAGCATCGCACAAAGCACAAACTCCTTAGCTCCAGTGACAACCCCCAGGAGTCTCAGGGAAAAAAAACAGTCGTGAACCGAAGGATGCGGCCCAGAATCGAACCCACAACCTTTGGAGCCTGAGTCAGACAGCTTGACCACTTCGCCACAGAGACTCCCTTTTTTTAACGAGTAAACAATAGTGTCACATATATTTGTAATTTCATTTTCAGGAACATTCAAACTAGAAAATGGCAACGTTGACAGCAGCGAGGCATATGGTGTGTTGAGGATATTTCAGAACAGCACATGGGGTTATGCTTGTGATGACATGTTTACTGAAACAGACGCTCGTGCTTTCTGTTCTAAAGTGGGCCAAGCCTTGGGTTACCCGTATTCTGATGGCCTAAAGTCAACACCAATAAAGAATGTCCCTGGTCCATATTTTCTTACATTAGCCAACTGCAGCCAGAAATCAGGTTCGGAGTATGAATGCAATCCCAGCTTGTCGCGTTGCTATTCAAGAAAAGCTGTGACACTCGTTTGCACTGAGAGGTCAGGTGAGTGGATGCTTTATGTTACTTTATTCATAACAACATTGCTTAGTATGTATAATCAGTATCAGGGCCAGTTTTTACATTCAAAGGATTATAGTTTCAGATTTTACAGACAAAAACGTACAATTTAGTTCACTTTGTTCCTACAGTGGTTTGCTTCCAGCAGATAGACAACTTTTGCAGAAGTTGATCAATGGACATTGTCTAACAAAAATAGAAGACACTAAGAACTAAACCCAAAATATACTTCTTATTATAACTTGTTATGTTATGTATAATAATGAAGCCTTGCATTTTCTTTGTTGAGGTAAAGAATAATTTACATATCATCACCAGTATGTGCCATGCTGGGTGGCACAAGCGACAAGGCTCCTTCGCAACCATCTGATCATGTCACTTCACTGTACCCTGCATGGTTGTTGATAAGTTCACCAGTATTTATTGGCTGGTTGTGTTTCTCTAGGTAATTTTAGGTTCAGTAGTTTGCCAATGATTTCTGAACAACCGACGCCTCATACCATCAGTGCAAGGTAATATGCTACCAAATTCGCTGGCGGCTGATTTTGAACTCTGACATCAGTATGACAGGGAATTCTGAAACTCTAAGCCATAGATTTTGAACTCTGACATCAGTATGACAGGGAATTCTGAAACTCTAAGCCATAGATTTTAAACTCTGACATCAGTATGACAGGGAATTCTGAAACTCTAAGCCATGGATTTTGAACTCTGACATCAGTATGACAGGGAATTCTGAAACTCTAAGCCATAGATTTTGAACTCTGACATCAGTATGACAGGGAATTCTGAAAACTCTAAGCCATAGATTTTGAACTCTGACATCAGTATGACAGGGAATTCTGAAACTCTAAGCCATAGATTTTGAACTCTGACATCAGTATGACAGGGAATTCTGAACTCTAAGCCATAGATTTTGAACTCTGACATCAGTATGACAGGGAATTCTGAAACTCTAAGCCATAGATTTTGAACTCTGACATCAGTATGACAGGGAATTCTGAAACTCTAAGCCATAGATTTTGAACTCTGACATCAGTATGACAGGGAATTCTGAAACTCTAAGCCATAGATTTTGAACTCTGACATCAGTATGACAGGGAATTCTGAAACTCTAAGCCATGGATTTTGAACTCTGACATCAGTATGACAGGGAATTCTGAAACTCTAAGCCATAGATTTTGAACTCTGACATCAGTATGACAGGGAATTCTGAAACTCTAAGCCATGGATTTTGAACTCTGACATCAGTATGACAGGGAATTCTGAAATCCTAAGCCATGGATTTTGAACTCTGACATCAGTATGACAGGCAATTCTGAAACCCTAAGCCATGGATGCCAATATTGTGTTGTATAATTCTGTTTATTGGTGTGGCATAATAAGCAAGCGTCTACAACATGCTGTGCAAATTTAATCTTGTATGGACCTGTCATATTGTTTATATGTCGAATTAGTGGCTTCAAGGGAAAAATCTATGGGGCAAGCTTTACCCAGACATGCAGATGGCGGTGGAATAAAAAAGTTATTCAAAGACATCTAGTGAAGAACTGTAGTCGAATTTCTGTTGGCACAGCAACCTTGCAACATTCTAGAATTGAAGAAAGTATACAGATATGTGCCATATGAAACGGGTTTTATTTATCTACTTGACATGGCTTCGTCCTCATTGTAACAGAGATTTCCAGACTGATGGATTAGTCACCTCTGAACCCACTCTAGGACTTATCTCATCTCATCATGTTCCTCTTGTACCTTGTGGTGTGAGGTGAAGTATAAACAGCGGGAGAGTGCCCTGTCTATGGGCTTCATGTATCGAATATTCCCATGGACTCTGTTATTCCCTGCGCCATCGCTTACTCTAGGACTGACAGATGATAATATGGTTCTTTTTGGCAATGATTGACAAACCAGATTTAATCATGAAGACACAAATTATATTGCACAATTTATTACCTGGCATATTTAATTTATCTTGTCACCGTGCATACTGCAGAAATAAGTTCAGCATACTCGTATAATAAAGTAGTGTAATGAATCCTTTCAAACGAAAATAAGCAAAACACATTGTCAGATATTTAAATATCACCATCCAGTTTTAAAGGGACTATCAGTGCCTTTCTGCTTACATAATTGTGGTTTACCCACATTACTGACAAGATTAAGGAAAATGCCAGGCAAGGAATTGTGTAATAAATTGTCTTCATTATTCAAATTCACGATAAGAAAACATGATTTTGAAACCAGATTTAGTTAACCTGCTGTCATCGTTAAAGTGTATGAATTTGTGCAAAACCACATACTTACAATATTTACATGAATATTATATTAGTTTCCAAACTTAAATTTACAAATGTGTAACGAACACACGGATCTTACGAAATACGTTTCCAGTGCACAACAAAGGATACAGATGAGTAACTTGTATATTTATATTTTCATGTAGTGTTTTTCATGTAGTTGTATGGGTGTGTGTTTGTTGTTTCTATGCTGACCAAGGCTTTGGCCGTAACGTCCATTTTGTTGCTTGTGATCAGGTTCTAGTAAAGCTTAAGTCTCATATTTTGGTGATTCATTCAAATGTGTAAGGAGAGTAAATGTTTTTGATTATCTGCAAGGCAGCGTTTTTTAATTGACCTGGGGTCCCAGGTTGACCCATCCTAACTAGGGTACCAGGAAATGTCCTGAGAAGTAAATCCATTGAGTTCCTTCTGGTCTTTAACTGATTTGGGCCAAACAAAAAGTAGGTTTGGACCAGACATGTATTATAATGTAAATTTCCATTCACTGAGCATTGAAATTGTGGAAGATACTACGAAACAAAACAAGTAAAATGATGACCCTTGTATAGTGATATATCATCCTTCCATCTAAATGGGAGGTCACATTTGGAAATATATTATCCTTTGGCACTGAATCAGTTAAACATGTGGGGCTTGAACCATATACCCAATATGCTTCAAGGTGTGTGAAAGGCTCCTTTACATGTACAGTATGTCTTTGGCCACATTATTTTCTGTGGGTGTCATATTTGTATCATCAAGCAAATTATTTGTAACTTTTGCATTATATTGGTTACATACTGCCACATGTATAACATAATGTTTACTTAGTGAACTAAGTATGCTTACTAAGGAAAAAGATACTAGTTAATAAAGCACTTCTGCTATATGCTTTTTCCTTATTTCTTTGAAGGAAAAGGATAATTAATATTTTTTATTAACATTCTGTACTCTGTGGCGAAGGGGTTACAGATGCATTCAAAACACAGCTGCGAGCAATTAGGAAGCAGAAGTATGAGTGTCGGACATTCAGAAAGTATTGACAACCTACTGAAAGTAAACTTGCCCAGGAATCACAAACAGCCAAAAAAATGCTGGAGTTGACTGCTACGTCCTGTAAAGGATGTACAACTAACTGTAGTTCAGGGGTCAGCCATCTTTTTGTAGTGTTGTGCCGAAGTAATGTTACAAAGTCACTCAGCTTGCCAAACTGAGTCCACCATGGCTTGATTCATTTGCGTTCATCCAAAAGTCTTCAAATGGTCGTATATCAAGTTTTAGTCTTTATTTATTGTGTCATATTAATGGCACTGTATAACTTAATAACTAAACCAACTCTTGTGCTACTGTTAACTGTCTGTACTGACATGTATGTGACAGCCAAGAGAATAATTGAGTTGGTGGTGGGGTTGGTCAGGAGAATGGGAAAGGATAGAACAGAAATAAAATGTCAAGATCAGTCAGTGTTGCTCCATACTCCCTCAGTTTGCATTAGATCAAACATTCTTACCTCAGATGTCTAAAACTTTTGTTTTGAAGGGGTGCAAAAACAGATTCACATTAAATAATTATATGCTTCTGTTTAATTTTTTGTTTTCCGCGTTTCCATCCTGTTTCAGGATATTGCGGTCAACATCAGCATCTTTCAGCTGTATGATGATTCCTAGGCTAGATTACGCTCATCAGCACGCCACGACTTTCTGAGCGACCGGCTCCATACTCTCATGCTTCTAATTCTCATGCGCACACATCAACCACAAGAGTATTTGGGGTTACGGAGAAAGCTGCTAACACCTCGACCAGGGAGACCGGCTTCTATTTAATTAAAAAATTTTATTTAAAAAATTAGATCACATAATTCACTCAGCGTGCCATTTAAAAGCATTCCACGTGCCACTGTTGGCACACATGCCGTAGGTTGCCGTCGCCTGTTGTATTCTTTCACACATTTTGTCATCAAATTTATTCTTTCCACACACAAACTTTAGCTCCGAAGCTGCAAATGGTAGATGATGAATTTGGCTTACTGTCAGGACAATTACTGTTCAGTGTAAATGGTCGTCGTGGACCCATATGTGCTAACAGCTGGACTGACAAAAATGCTCAGGTGGCTTGTAAACAACTCAACTCTGAATACGTTGCAGGCACAGTCAAATTGTAAGTCATGATTTTATCATAATCTTTATTTTCAGGCTAGTAAGTCAGACGTGTTTTAAATTTATCTGATTAATGTCACCTAACAGTTCTCTATTCTCAGCAACCGTCTTCAATCTTTATAAGTCTTGACCCCAGTGTCAATATATGCACTTGGTGTATGTCATAAACATATACCGAGTGTCCTTTGTGGATCTCTCTCTCTCTCTCTCTCTCTCTCTCTCTCTCTCTCTCTCTCTCTCTCTCTCTCTCTCTCTCTCTCTCTCTCTCTCTCTCTCTCTCTCTCTCTCTCTCTCTCTCTGCCTGTGTGTATGTGTGTGGGAGGGGGGATGTATGCAGATCATTGTCTCAATGACAACGTTTACACTAACAGTGGACTTCACAGTTCACAACAACAACAGTACAGCTCTGTTCTAAAGGTGGACAAGCTCATGTTTTCTTTTTTCTGATGCTAGCTCTCTTTGAGCTCAAGCATAAGTCCATCCACACTATTTCTAGTAGTGCTGGACTGAATTTTACTTGTGGATTACCTTTACCTGTTAGCAGTCTCGCTCGCCATCAGGCGAACCCACTCTGATTTCAGAGGTACTTGTAATTTAACATCCCCAAGTCAATGGTGATAGGTCAACATTTTAGTCCAACTGTCCAGTGTAGGGACTGAACCCCTTAACCTCTGCATCAGCACACAGGATGTGTAAGAACATGCATTCTTATCCATTCGTCCATGCTGACTTACAAGCACACATATGTCATCAGAAGATGAGACACATTGATTTTATTGCTGCGATATCTAATGGTGTAGCAGACTAGAGATACCACAAATGTGGTATCTCTAGTCTGCGTGAATAGTCTCATGAATAGTCTCATGAATATACAATCATTTGCTACATTGATTGTGTATTCATGATTATATTAATAACCATGAATATACAATCATAGTAGCATACTCAGGTCTAAATACCCACACAATCCTAGAATTTGAGAACCAGGTGACACTCACATTGGTGATCACTGTTCCTGATTATGACAGAATCCCATAATGTCCCAGTGTTCAATCCAGTCTTTTTTTTTTTTTTTTACAGGATTGACAAGCCTAAGCTCAATTGATGCCCTCATTTCTGGACAGACATATCCTATGTCTCTTTAAACACAGACCATATGTTAAATGTGATGATTAACTCAGAAGTCAGAGTGGGTTCACCTGATGGTGAGGGACACTGGTAATAGGGAAAGCTAATTCACACATAAAAACCAGTCCAGTGCACTAGGAGTAGTAACAAATGCATGGACTAAAACACCACAAAAAAATGTGATGGTCAGATGATTGTGATAGCAATTTGAATTTGTCAGGATATGTGAGTGCCCTGCTTTGCTCAGATGCAGAGTTGTCCACTTATTACAGTGAATACTCTGTTGCCTGAATTGTGCTTGCCACATTTTTGTGTGTTGCCTGTCCTTTACCACAAGAAGTGCAGTTGGATTTCCCCTCATTGAGATTCAACCCAAGGTCACATTTCCAGTACTCTCCAGTTCTTTAGATAACACTGTAGACCTGCAAATTATTTAAAAGCATATTATTAATTATTGTCTCATGATGTAATTATCTCTTAATTATAACTAATGGTGTGATTCAGATCTTGAAGGCATTTCACTGGAAAATGTAGAGACAAACATGAATTGCATAGAATTCTCAAAAGAGAGAACCTGAAAACTTATTACAGACTCAGATTTAAAAAAGAAGAAAGCAAAGAAAAGCACAAAGAGAGAAAATAGTGGGTGGATCCTTCTTGTATCCACATGGTTTCATTCTGTGAATTCACTGATACTATTTTTCAGCTAATATTCTAATTATCTTGGCTTATCACTTAAACTCACTAGGGCTGCCCCTGTACTATAACTCTTCACACGCAACACTGATACTACCAGTTAAGTAGAATCACAATTTTAAAAAATAAGACTTATAAAAGCACAACAGAAAGCTATACGTTTCCATATTAACCTCATGGTTTATTTCTAGTTAAATAGTACACAGTGGATTTCACAAGTGAACTCCAACTACTCTGTTATAATTATATTAGCTATATATATATATTATATATATATATATATATATATATATATATATATATATATATATATATATATATATATATATATATATATATATTATCTATTGTATCGCCACACTATTGGGGCTACCACATTTTGCAAGTGGGTCCTGGTTGTTTTGAGGTCTCAGTTTCAATCTCAGGCCACCAAATGAATCTTTTTCTATTTGCTGACTTGGCTCTATATTCTATATCTGAGATGGTCTCATGTCTCACATGACCGCCATGATTCATGCTTCGGACATTCACTGCTTGAGTTCACTCACTTTTGTCATGACCACCAACATGAATCATGACATCTCATCCTAATTGACACAATCCCATTGAAAATCACGCAATCTTTAATTAGTTATAATCCATTAGCAGCAACACTGTTTCACAGAATTGGTTTGCTATCTTATTTTTGCATCATATAAATTGAGCATAGCCTACGATGGGTAGCGTTGTGATATTCTGTTGTGATAATTTGGTGTGTCCAGTGTGTGCCGCGTGGTTACACACCCGCTTCACACGCGTGATCCGGGACTGTTTCCGGATCCGGTCAGGGATATGCACTACTGACGAGCTCAAATGAGGGCGAAACTCGAGTATAGTGCTTCCATATTGACGTGGATAGGCCTTAGGTTCATATCAGAATGCGATTGGCGTTGCCAGTAGTGGGTTGTGCTCAATATTTAAATTTCAAATCCCGAAACAACCACATAATCATATAAATTATAAATTAATATTAGAATCAGCATATTTTTAGTTATTAAAATACCTCTTGATTCACTAATTGCACTTACTGTAACGTGTTATAGTAACTTATGAAATGTATGACTAACAAATATTAATTCATTTAAATTCTTCTTCTTCTTCTTCTTCAGCATTCCGAGCCATTGAGGTTCTTTGCTGCAGATACAATCCGTCTCCATTCGTCTCTCTGGTGGACCTTCTCTTGCCAGTCGTTGATTCCAAGTGCTTGTAGGTCTGTATATATATTATCTCTCCACCGTCTTCTTAATCTACCTCAGGGTCTATGGTAATTTATTTCCTGAATGTACGCGAGTTTTGTTTCCCTATTATCTTCCATTCTTTCTATATGCCCCAGCCATTGTAGTCTATTAGCCTTCATGATACCAGTGATTAGCGGGGACTTAAACAGATCATAAATCTCTTTGTTACTTCTTCTTTTCCACTCTCCACTTTGTGTATCCCTAATTGGTCCAAAGATGTGTCTTAAAACTTTGTTCTCAAAGGTTTGTAGCAAGGCTTCGTCTCCTTTCGTTGTACTCATTGAACTGATTAATTGCCATGGGATAATTAATCATCTTATGTGAGTTCCCGTATCTGCCATGGGCTTATATATTGCCAAAATGTTGTTACTGCATTATAATACAACATGTCTGCTACCAGATTAACAGCTTTTAAGTTAAAACTGTGCCACACCCCTACTTCCCATTTTCCTCCATCCATTTTTGTTTGGTCTAAACCTACTTTTCGTTTGGCTCTGAATCTGTTAAGAATCAAATGTATGTTTTCACAGGTTCAGTCGCAGCTTCTCCGAACTATACTTATCTGGAGTCAAGTGTTATGGGTTTGAGAGCAACCTTTTTCAGTGTCCCAATGATGGGTGGAAGAACATCAACACTACAGGCTGTGGACCGGATTCCAAAGAAGCTGGGGCCATTTGTTTCAAAAAAGGTAAGTGCAATATAGGTGGTCTAAGGGTGAGAGTAGAAGATGATAGAAGATTTTAGTTAAATCCATTCTATTTATTAACTGTGTATTAATATTAGATGTTTCAGGGAACCCTTGCAGGTAAAAATATTTTGGGCATATGAAGAGACATGGATGTCTGGAAAAGATAATTGTGGAAGGAGGTGTACTGGGAAAATGAAGAATAGGAAGATCACAGTGTAGATGGGTTCAAGTTGTGATAGGTAATTTACACAAGACAGCAACAGAGGTAGGACACCTGGCCTATGATACAGAAACATTGTAAACAACTTATGGGGTACAAGTTATGTGCAAGACAAGCCACTGGATGAAATAGTTTTAAACAAAATATTTTAGAAATATTTAAAAAGAGTAGGGGATGTGAAGTGTTAGGCCTTCACATATTCCAGGCCATAATATATTTGTTGTGGTGACCATTTACCTTCTTCATCGTCTTCCCTTCCCAGACAATTCCCAGAAAGTTCTGAAAACTGCCTGTGACCTATTTATATGTGGTTGGGTCAAATCCAACACCAAACTGGTCCACAAAAACTAATCCTGCCTCTGCAGGGACTGAACTAAGACCAATGTCCTGGTACACAGGTGCATTACCCACCAGGCACCCTGGCTCCATTCAAAAGTATAATCAGAGTGTGAACAAAATTGTGTATGAAAACTTACTAGCCAGGATTACTTGGTTCGGACTACTTGTCTCAAATATTGGCTCTTCTTTACAAAAGAGTTAACAATCTGCTAGATAATTAGTTTTACTTTTAGTGAATGTTTTTACATGGAGAATAACTAAAACAATCACCGATAAACTACAAACATTCAATAACTGGTGCCAGAACAGAATATAACTAAAATGGTATAACTGGTCTAACAGAAACACCGATGTGGAGCTCAGGGAGAGAACTACACAAATACCTGTGAATCAAGAAGTGAGGAAAAGGCACTGGCATTTAATAGGAAACACGTTGAGAAAATCTGAGAGCAGTATAACAATACAGTTGTTTGTCCATAACACACAGGGCAAATAGAATAGAGGGAAATCTAATAATACATGGATCAGAGATATAATCAGCGATAGAGATTAATGATATGGAGAAAATGGAGGGAGGTGGCAGAGATAGCAAATGATAGAGTGGCTTAAGGGCCTATGCTACAGTAGAATGGGGGAGGTTTTACGGACAACAAAAGAAGAAGAAGAAGAGGTGAGTACTTTTCTTTGACCAGGAACATTCACAGGCAGATGATTACCGACATCAAGATAAGATACTTATTATGTTTTGGGCCATGTCATGAGACCAGTGACAATTCTCCCATGGATCTACTACATGATGGGTGGAAAGGGGGGAAGGGTATCATGAGAAGAGAAGGTCTCGAGCTCTCTGTGACAACTTGGAAAAATGAGGATGTTAACAACAGAGCTCGACAGAGGAACAAATTACATCAGTCAGCAGAGGGGCATGGAGGATAATAATCTGATGTTATGTATCTAGAAGATAGATAACAGATGGCTGTGAAGCTACATGATTGCTTTTGCCGCTCACAATGACATATGTTGATTATTTTAGGATTTTAAATTCAGTAACAAAGTATTTCTTAGCCACACTGTTAACAAACATTTTTGTTAGTCAAATGTAATTATTAATTCCTATGTTAACAAACATTTTTGTTAGTCAAATGTAATTATTAATTCCTATTCTTCTGTTCAGTATTTCTAAAAGACCAGATAGTGACACAAGATAGTATTTCTGGAAGACTTGGCGTGGTGTTAAGCAGAGCGATCAGGGATGTTTGCTTTGACCAGTACTTCACATTTTCATTAGCCCAAATGGCTTGTCAAGAAATAGGTTATCAAAATGCTGCTTTACTTAAACCAGCAGCGCCTGATTCAACAAATGAGTACAACATGGTTAAAAGACTTATTTGCGAGACAACACATACTAGTCTTACAAGCTGTCGCTATAGTGTTGGAAGCTGCACAGATGGACAAGTTCGTTTGCTGTGCTACAATACTCCAAAGAATGGTAAATTTTACTATCATTTTCATTAATTTGTAATTACTGTGTGCTGGATTTAATTGTTATGTTGCTGTGTTGACAAATGTGACTATTTTCACATGACTTTTCATTATTGCCTTAACACTGTAGTTTAAGTTTTTCAGCAGAGTTTAAATAATAGTGGTAAAAGTATGGGCCTGGTACCATATGCTCAGTACACCTCAAGGCCTTTCACTAATGGTCTGAAGACTGGTGTTGAAGTTGTCCGATCATTCTACTCAAAAGACTAATGTTCTCAGCAATTCCCTTTGCTTTCCTTAACTCTTACCCACACGTCCTTGTCTTTCTGTTTGGTGTGGTTGTTTCTTCGGTTTTCTAATTTTTTTGTCCCCTGGATTACTTTCAAATGCACTTTAAAATTGTGTATGAATAAGGTGGATAGATTTCCCATATATTTATTTTTTAACAAGTACTGTTTCATTTAGGAGCGGCTGGCCAAGTGGCTAGAATGCAGGATTCTCCTTTGGACGATCTGGGTTTAAATCCTTGGTAAGATGTGGGATATTTTTTCTGTCGAGGGCAGAACGAAAATCCTAACCTGCACAGTTCGCGGTGACTGCACTAGCCAAGCGGCCTCAATTCCTCAGGCTCAAAGGCCACCCTGCCGTACACCGCAAGGTACTATATTGGCAGTAAATGACAGTTTAAAATGACTGTTTCATTTCTGCTAGATTCATGGCTCATGTTCTATCAGATATTGCATCTTAGTACAGTTTGACAAATTCATCATTAAGTTGCAAGACCTTTGGAGTAGGTTGCATTCATTACAGCCCTCTGAAAAAACTCTCAGCCTTTTGTCTGTTACTTTCTGGGACATGACGTTGTTTATGAGCCACTTTTCTTCAGTGCTAAGATCTTGTAGAATGTCACTATTCTTAAGCTTCTTGACCCACAGTATTCTATTAAATTTTCTGTAACATTTAAGTTTCCAAAGCCTCAGTTTTCTTATTTAGTGTTTGTTAAATGATTCATGATTCACATCCGTAAATAAACTCAGACTGAAAAAAAACAAAACAAATCATTACTACTGTCAAAACCTGTCATTTACTGCCAATATAGTACCTTGCGGTGTATGGCAGAGGGGTCATTGAGCCTGAGGAATTAAGGCCACCTGGCTAGTGCAGTCGCCGTGAACTGTGCAGGTTAGGATTTTCTTTTTGCCCCCGACAGAAAAAATCCCACACCTTACCGAGGGATCAAACCCGGGTCTCCCGAAGGAGAGTCCGGCATTCTAGCCACTCGGCCAGTCACTCCTCAGTCATGACTACAAAAGTCCATAATTATCAGATACATGTTTTATAAATGTGAGTAGACTATATATGTCAAATGGTCAATTATGTGTAGAAGAATATGACAAACATAAGAGCATGATAGACTATCTTTTGTGCACATTAGTTTAAAAGTTGATTTTTATGTATATTAGGAATTGAGTTAACGTTTATTTTAACTTTTATTGTGGAAAATGATTATTAAAAAATAATTAATTTTTCTCTATCAGATGTCGCAGACTGGAGCATTGGTGTCAACAATGGAAATATTGGACAGTTAAGGATTAACATGTTTGGGAAATACACTGGAGTGGTTTGCCCTGTTGGTTTTCTTGATATTAATGCTAACACCACCTGCACCAATATGAGACATATGCATGGTGTTGTGCTGGGTTCACCAACTTTTTCAGAACATGAAAATGAAATAGTTTGGTTTGGAAATGTCAGCTGTTCTTCAACCACTGGTTCATGTGTCTTCTTAGCAAATGTATCAAAGGAATGCTTTTCTAAGAGTTATTCTGCTGGGCTTGTCTGCTTTCACAATAAAGGTTGGTTGATTGTTTAAAATTAATTACTTCTGAAGCAAATATTTTTAATGTTAAAGTAGCAAGTGCTTAGGACTGAAATAAAATAAAGGTGTTTCTTGTTTCATAGGTTTAGTGAACTTTTCCAGTCCCAGGCGGTTGTTATTTTAATCCAACGTGTAATAGTTATCATCTGTGTGTGTGTGTTACTGGGGACCATTAGAGAAGCAAAGAATAATAGTAACACTGTAACTTGCTATATATGCTGTCGGAGATGACTAAGGAGGGTTGGTGTTAGACTGGCTATGTTATTCCATAGAAAACTGGTTCAAAATCTAGCCAATCAAGAACGAGTCTACAAAGGGCTTGGTATGAGTTGGTTGTGGGCTTATGCTCCATTTAGAGATGATAGATAGGAGAAAGGAATAATAGTTGAGCATATGCACCCTTCTGTGCTAGACAGAAGAAAGGAATAATAGTTGAGCATATACACTCTTCTGTGCTAGACAGAAGAAAGGAATAATAGTTGAGCATATACACCCTTCTGTGCTAGACAGATCTCTGGGGCAGAGAGAATTAAGCAAAGTGTCTAACAAAGAGGGTTAAGCATATACATTCTTCTGTGATAGACTGGTCTCTGTACAGTACACTGGTATAGAGAGAATTTAACAAAGTGTCTAACAGAGAGAGTTAAACATATACATCTTTCTATGCTAGATAGATCTCTGTACAGTACACTGTCTGGGACAGAGGGAATTTAACAAAGTGTATAACAGAGAGAGTTAAACACATACACCTTTCTATGCTAGATAGATCTCTGTACAGTACACTGTCTGCGACAGAGAGAATTTAACAGTGTCTAACAGAGAGAGTTAAACACATACATCCTTCTTTGCTAGATAGGTCTCTGTACAGTACACTGTCTGCGACAGAGAGAATTAAGCAAAGTATCTAACAGAGAGATTTAAGCATTGCATGTGACGTATTTATCAATTAATGAAGTGTGAAAACTTACTATGTGCAGAAAGAGTTCAGAATGCACCCATCAATTTATATGTGAACTTGTGCCATGTGCAGTTTTGAATGTTACAGTGCTCTTGATAACCCATTATGAGAATGCTAACATATGGTTAAAATTCAAGAGCTTTACCACTACACTTTTACACCACAAAGGAAATTCTAAAAACTAATGCATGCAAATTAAACCTGCATAAATGAAGTAATTTGTTTATTAAAAGAAAATGATAGCTATGTAAATATGTCTTTATATTCTCATAACTTTCATTAGCATATTTAATGGGAATTTTGTAGATAGTATACACATTTTTGCCAGTGTGTTACTGAGGCCAATAAGGAAAGCAAAGAATAGTAACACTGTAACCTATCATGTGTGTTGTAGGAGGTGACCAAGTAGGGTTGATGTGAACATGGCTACCTCGTCCCAAAGAAAACTTTAGCAACAAAATTCAACCAATCATGAATACTTCTGCAAAGTGCTTAGCTTGAGATGGTGGATGGTCTATGATCTATTGGGAAATGAAAGGCAGAAGAAGAAGAAGCAGCAGAGGGAGAAAGTTATGTCGTTTTGTTTCATTAGCTGACTGAAAACTGATAACTACATATTTCATTGATAGAAATAACAGTTTTATTGATGTTATTTTCAGATGATTTTGCCTTTCGTCTCATGGATCATGATGCAGAAGTGAGAACTGCCGGCCGTGTGGAAATTTTGTACAATGGTATATGGGGAACTGTGTGTAATAAAGGTGGTGATAATGCTCAAGCTCGTGTTTTCTGTCAGCAGAGAGGATTTCTAGATGGAAGTACCGTTTCTGTCATCCCAAAACGTTATGGAACTACAACGGCTCCTATTTATGTCAAAAACTTGACCTGTACCAGTGATGACAAACTATTTTTAGGTTGTGCAAATGAAGGTTGGCAACAGGTTTCTAACTGCACACATGATGATGATTTGGAGGTCATGTGTTACTCAACAGGTAACAAATTTTAAATGCCTTATAAATTTACATTTCTAATATTTTCATTATGCTAGTTAAGTTAAATGAAAATCTAATTTTTTTTTAAATTAAAAGCAAAAATAATGCCCATTGACAAAACTATATGTTAACCAAATATCACAATCAACAGTGAGGACATTGAAAAGGTCACTCATTGTGAATATTTTGGTTTCAAAATCAACAATAAGGACATTGAAAAAGTCACCCATTGTGAATATTTTGGTTTCATAATCAACAATAAGGACATTGAAAAAGTCACCCATTGTGAATATTTTGGTTTCATAATCAACAATAAGGACATTGAAAAAGTCACCCATTGTGAATATTTTGGTTTCATAATCAACAATAAGGACATTGAAAAAGTCACCCATTGTGAATATTTTGGTTTCATAATCAACAATAAGGACATTGAAAAGGTCACCCATTGTGAATATTTTGGTTTCATAATCAACAATAAGGACATTGAAAAAGTCACCCATAGTGAATATTTTGGCTCCATAATCAACAATAATGGAGACTGTTCAAAATAGGTCAGAGATAAGAGCTCATGAGACTAGCCATGCAGAATTTCAGCAGTATCAAGAGTCTATAGCACAACACCAGCAAACAGATTAACATACAATTTTTTAGAACACTCATCTATCATGTAACAACATGTGATTGATTGACCCCCTTTTTTAACACTGAAGAATGAAATCATGGTTTTTAACTTAAATGTTACAGAAAAGCTCTTAGAATAGCACAGACCAAGAAGAAGAAAGATAACATCATGTCTCAGAAACTTAAATAGTTTGGCTTTATTATTAAATGGACAGTGGTTTGAAAAGAAAAGGGATGGATGGCATGGTTCCTGGAAGAAGACATCAGGGTCAACCAGCACTGTCATTGACACAGGATATTGCAGACACCTTGGGTATGAAATGTGTGAACCAGGAGAACGAAGAAAGGATCATGGAACTCGTTGGCGGGCCATGACAAGAGCGACATTTTGTACAGGATCGGCTACATGATGATGACGAGCTGAGTTACATTTCTGTTTCCCCATTATGCTCTGTTCCTGTGCCACTGAATATCACAAAATGCTCCTCACTGCCCCGTGTAAAAAGTCTCGACAAACCAACAGCCCGCACAGGTATACAATGCATAATGCCGCTGCTAGAATGCCAAAACAAAAGTCCGCCGCAAAAAATACATTTCATCGTTGATGAAAGCAGCAGTCACTAGATTGTGTCCCACCATATCTTAATGTTGCCTATTTATTTATATCTTTCCTGACCTCTAGCTCTTGTGTCCTCAACCTTTCCTCTACTATGGTTTTCAGTAGGTTGTTGTCATGTTATGTGAACCAAGTATCTTGTCTTTCTCTTTTTTATTTCCCTTCAGCAGCAACCTTTTCATATTAAATTCTAGAACTGAGTTTTTCCCCTTCCAAGCTCTCATCCCAGTCTTTTAAAAACCAACATTTCAAATTGAAAAGCCTCAGTTATGTGCCACATCTCTTTTTAGTTAAGATCCATGTTTCCACTCCTTACAGTAGTTTTGAATACAAATAGTATTTTAAGAGCCTTTGATTTTAGTTTATTATATTTGGGTAGAAGTATATATCCCATGCTGCTGAACATGCATGTTGCCATTTTAATTCTTTCCATGATTTGCATTTGTCACCATCAAATCATCAAATATAGACCTGTAAATGTCTATTTGTTATTTACTAATGTTAAGTTCCTTTTTAAAAAACATTGAAATCCTAAACATCACAATAATAGAGTGGCATTTTTGCAAAAGCATCATGATTTATCACTATATAAATAATGCAATAAAAAATTTACCATTAGAAACAATTATTTGACAATGAGATTTCAAAACAAATAATAAAATTTGACTACATGTTATGTTTCTTGTCTAGAGCGGTTTTATCCAGATCCAGAAAAACACTATGGTGCTGTGGCTGTCATGAACGGCGGTGCATACCGGCTTGTCTGTTCAGATAACTTTACCGACCTTGAAGCAACTACATTTTGCCGCACATTTGGATATCAAAAGGGGAAATCTATTTGCTGCTCAGCATTTAGTGTACCTACATTGGTAAGAAATAAGACTTTTAAGGCTCTCATCTCTGTGATTACTCTTACAAATGACACTCTGCATCAATATGTTATTATATTTTCTATTTTCAATGGAAGTTGTTAATACATCTATTATTGATAATATTCTTATTTAATTCCTATATTTTTCATATGGTGCTTAAAAATATGAAGGATACTACTGACAAGAAAATCACTGTCATGCTATTGATAACACTTACACAAAGTAATATTCTTACGATGGTGTCTGTGGCTCAAGGGCATCGAACGCAGTTTTACAACCCTGACATATCAGGTTCAAAGTCCGCCGCAGGTGATTTGAGACCAGATTCCTTTGTCTTGATTTTCACAATGGTATGAGCATTAGCTGCTCAGAAAGCTATGGCAAACTGCTGAATGTAACATTGCCTAGAAAACCACAAATAGCTAATAAATTCTGGCGCTGATTGCAACATCCTGTAAACTAACTTCAATATGCCTACATGAAACATATTTTGAACAAACACTTTGTATTACTGATGTTAGTTTTTCTTCCCATTTGTTATTTTTTGTGACCAGGTATAGTGATATTTCAACTTTATTGCATTCTTATATTAACATTGTGCTGTCGTGATTAAATTAAAAGCTAGTTCATACAAGAAGATAACTAAATGGAATTAAAAAGTCAATTAAGAGTTAAGGATCACACGCATGTGCTGCATATCCTCATCATCATCCAGTACCTTGCCGGTTGGCATGGGCAATGATGCCTCTCCACAAATTACGATCACCAACGGCATGTATCAGTTCGTGTACTGACTCCCTTCCGTGCCATAACACAAGACTCTCAAGAATCTTCTCACGCTGTCTTCCTCTATCTCTCTTTCCGCAAATCTTTCTGGTTGTCACATGTTCCAGTTTTCGTCTTGTCATAACATGGCCAAACAACAATGACTGCCTCTTTCTGATGTTTGTGATAAGTTGTCTTTGATAAGATGTGCTGCATATGTTTCTTGAATATTTTATATTAGAGTTGAATTTATATGTATAAAAAGCTTAAACTATCATTCGTCATATAGAAGACATGTTAGCAAAGCTGAAAGGGGGCTGCATTAATAATGGCATTAGCAGAGTTTTGATGAGGGTGTGATGCCTACTAAGTGAGGGAAATATTGCCACATACTCCTCCATGCTTTCATCAAAGCAAAATGTGATGGCCCTGTTTCCTCACAGACCCGTAGGAGGAAAACTGCTTCGGGACAAATTTAAATTGTAATTGTATCATTCATCATCATCACATGCCATGCCAATAAGCATGGGCAGGCACGGTTCGCCATCTCAAGTGATCAATAGCATCTTCGATTAGTTCTGTGTTCTTGTCCTCATGATGCCATGTGCCATGTTTATTTCTCTGCTTTCCCCTGTGCTCTTTTCCCATTGATTTTGGCATGTGCTATTAAGTTTTCTTGTTTATATCTCCTCGAAATGTGTCCAAACAATCTTGTCTGTTTATGTCTAATATCTGTAATCAATTTACGACTTTCAGCTATTTGTGGCAAAACTGTCTCATTCGTTTTTCTGTATGTCCATGATATTATTTGTACTTTCCTCAGAGACCACATTTTCATTGTCATTAGATCATTACCTGTTTTGTACTTTTGTTAGTGTCTGCTAAGAGAGTTTTTCTGGCAGATGAAATTTAAGGGTATTTACCTATGCACTCACCACTCAGTGCACAGGCTAAGATTTTTATTTTATCTCTTAAAAAATAAAAACTCCTTGCCTTACCAAGAAATAGAACATACATACCACCCAATGTGAGACAAGTATTCTAATGCCTCAATTATGCGTTCATCTCATAACTGAGTAGTTTCAGAAACAAAAATGAGCATAAAATTGGAGTGGGTGAAGTCAAGCTATGTACCATGTCTGGTAGTGTAGATGGCCATGTCCCATTTATGATTTTGCCACTAACCATTTTCTTGCCACCATTCGATATCCCATTACCTGTTTCTGGCATCATGCATCTTGACAACCTTCAATCTTTCCAGTTGTCAACATTCTCCAGTATCTTTTTCTTATTATGTGGACACAAATAATTATGATAGTTTTATTGTTATGTAGGTAGCAATCACATTTATTAAAATGGCTTATTTAGTTGTTGAACAACGGTCTTCATGGGTGACCATGGATTGCTATCTTAATCTCTCTGTTTGTTTCAAGGGTGAACCGTTCTCTTCCTCTATAAATTCTAGCTGCCTTGTTTTCTGGTCATGACCATAATATTGGTTTTTATGTTGTTTAGTTTTAGCCTTTTCTTTTCACTACTAAATTTTTTGTGATAATCTTATGTCACAATTCATTTTCATTAACATTATGTCACCAGCAAACAGTAGAGTATTTTGCATGTGTTTGTGAAATATTATCTTGTAATTACTTTAGTTCATTTCCATCTGCTTTGTGTTGTTGCAGTTTGTTTCTTGTTGTTTGCTGATGAAGGCTTGTCACCACAGTGTCCTCTGTCCTTTCTTTTTCCAGTCATGTATTTTTATTTCCATGTGGCATCAGTTTCAGTAAAAACAAATCGCACAATGAAGACACCGAAGAAGTGGACAAAATACAAACAAACAATAAATAACAACCATGACATCTGTGCTATCTCATGTACATTCTCTCAACAGTACCTGTTCTCATTAGTCATAATTTGTCAAGCAATTTGCCGTGGCAGTTGTCCAGCACTTCTAACGTTTTCTAAAGTTCACAAATTCATCATTTTTAGCCTTGAGTAACCGAAGCTAACAAATTTACTAGTTGTAGCCTTAAGTTACTGAAGCTAACAAATTCACTAGTTTTAGCTTTGAAATTTTTTTTTTGTGCATATCCTTTACAGGACATCACTGTCAACACCAGCATCTTTCAGCTGTTTGTTGATTTCTTGGCAAGATTACGCTCAGTAGTTTGCCATTGCTTTCTGAGCAGCCAGCTCACATACCCCGTAAGTTACCAATGCGATTTGAACCACTGCTGATTCTCACCGTCATCACGCTACCCACGAGAGTATACGAGATTACGGAGAAAAGTCGCTAACCTCTAAGCCACGAAGTCGGCTAGCTTTGAATTACTAAAGTTAAAAACCTGTCACAAACATGAAATAAAAATGTGCACCAACTAATTTTCTAAACAGCTTTCAAACAGTGTATCCATATCTTACTATCAGCGAGGACACATGCCAGCGAGAGTTCTGTGATCTCAGTGATGTAGTGTTTAAATGCTAACGAAACCACAGCAAATGATGATTTTTTTTTTTAAAAAGGAAAAAGAACAATCGGGTGAAAGTGTCAAAATATCCGCCCACCAAATCCAAAAATGTGACACTTATGGTTCCAATAGTTCTCTGACCAGCCTTCTCTTGTGCTGTCTATCTGGGCTGATGGCACACCAGTTTGTGTCAGATTTAACAAGGTAGTATCTCCCTGGTCCACCAGCTCGATTGTGACCTTGGAGTAGTACTCTAATGGCCAGGACTTGACCCTTCACCGCTTGACCAGTTTCTGGTCGGAGACCTGTTATATTTCCACCGGCCAATGAAAACCTCTCACCTTTTACTGGCTCAAACAAGATGTTGCTGCCCATGTAAGTCTCAACCATTGGTTTCAATGTCAGCGCCCTGTATAGATCGATGGCCTAGAACTAAAATGACTCAGTCATGGTGAGTGTTCTTGTCAGCATTCTCACTCCAACCTCAGCAGAGTTCATGTTATCAGAAGTTATAAATTTGTTCCATTCTTGCTTCGGTTTATTCTCTTTGGACTATACACTTGTACTGTTGGTCGAGCTTTGATTACTTTTTGTAGGAAGAATTATATTTTGACCGTACTCAGTCTTTAATTCTGATATGTACTAGGCAAGCTGCCTGCGTATACACTTGGTACCTTCAAGTCTAAAGATTTATAATTTTTTAATTGTTCGGCTTCATCACAATTCTTATCTGCTGTTACATTCACCTCTGTCCTTTGTAATTATAATTTTGAATTTTCTAAATGCCTGTTTTTCATCAGTTTGATTATATCTTTGTATTGTACTTTATCAGAACTTGTGGACTAATCTTTGGAGTACATCAGTAAATCTGGAGGTATTTCAGCTGCCTATTCAATTAATTTTGTAATGTATTTATTATTATTTGTCCTTTTTTATTTTGAAAGGAATCCATACTTTTTTGTTTTGGCAGAGCAATGTTTGTTTTTCTTTTAATTTCATAACAAACACTCAAATCTACTTATTGAACGGCTACATTAAAATGTCATCAGTTTTTCTATACAAATACTATGTTAAACAATAAGTTATGAAATGGAAAAGAGACTGGAGGAAATCTCAAAATGATTTTTAGAAGAATATTAAGAGTATTGTTAGTTAGTTAGTCTTTCCTCTTGAGCCTAAGGCGGCGCATAGGGCAGAAGTCCTGTCTCTCCATGCCTGGCGGTTCGCTGCTATCTGTTGTAGATCTTGGATATTTACTTGGCCATTGAATGAGCCTTCTCTAATGATGGTTCTACGCAGGGTCTCTCTTGGTCTTCCCCGTTTTCTTTTCCCTACTGGTGACCATATGAGGGCTTGGTAGGGGAGTCTTGTCTTGTCCATTCTGAGTACATGGCCGATGTAGTTCCAACGGCGTCTTCTTATGAAATTGGATACTGTATCTTGCTTAGTCTCTTGTCTTATTTGCGAATTGGTTCTGAAGTCTGTCCAGTGGATGTTTAGAAGTCTTCTAAGACATTTGTTCTCAAAATTGTCTAATTTTTTATCTAAAGCTACTGTTGATTTCCAACTTTCACATCCATACGTTAACACTGGAATCACACAAGAGTTGAAGATTTTAAGTTTTGTGTGTTTGCTGAGTGTCTTTGACTTCCAGATGTTTGACAGTTTATTGAAGGCACTAGATGCCAGTGCGATTCTAGATGATATTTCTGGTGTTGAGTCCCCTGTGGATGTCATTTTGCTTCCTAGGTATGTGAAGCTGTTGACTTTTTCAAGAACGTAGCTGTTCAATTTGGTCTCATCTGAACTGTTGGTAAGATCAATAGTCTTTGTTTTTGTGGTGTTAATTTGGAGACCAATTTGCCCTGAAACATTTTGGAGGTGGTTTATTTTCTCTTGGGCATCCGGATGTGTTGAACTCAAAAGCACTATGTCGTCGGCAAAGTCCAGGTCTTCTAGAATTTTGTCAACCCAATGGATACCCATATTTGTGTTGCTTGTGCATTTGCGCATGACCCAATCGATAGCTATTCCAAAAAGCATCGGTGATAAGACACAACCCTGTTTCACTCCTGTTTCGACTGAGAACCAGTCAGAGTTGCCTGTTTCTGTTCTTACGCAGCAACGTGTCTCTTTGTAGAAAGATTTTATGACGTTGGTGTATTTGGTAGGAAAACCATAGATGTTAAGTAGATTCCAAAGTGAAGGACGGTGGATGCTGTCGAAGGCTTTTTGAAAGTCGACAAAGTTTGTGATTAATTTCGACTGGAATTCTACGGAGTCTTCAATGATTATTCTGAGGGTGAAAATGTGGTCTATGCATGACCGTTTTGGTCTGAAGCCTGCTTGTTCTTCTCTGAGCCTTTCATCTATCGCCTTTTTCAATCTCTCAAGTAACATGCTACAAAAAAGTTTTCCTGGTACTGACAATAGAGTGATACCACGCCAATTATTGCAATCAGACATATCGCCCTTTTTAGGCAGTTTGAAAATTACACCATCTTTTCACTGTTGTGGTGGGGATTCGCTTTGCCAGATTTCATTGATCAGCTGTAACAAACGTTGTAAGGTGTTCTCATCTGCTGCTTTGAGCATTTCTCCTGAGATTTCATCTTCACCAACAGCTTTGTTGTTCTTCAATTTTTTGGTGGCTGCTTTAATCTCTTCCATGGTGAATGACTCGCAGGAGGCATCCAGTGGGGGCATAGTAATTTCTCCATCCAGGTTCGGAACAGTGTCAGGCTGCGGTCTATTTAATATTTCTTTGAAATGTTCTGCCCATCGTTGCTTTTGAAGGTCATCGGATAACAGTTGATTGCCTTGTTTGTCTTTGATGGGTATATTTGGTGTAGGTGAGTGATTGCATAGTTGCTTCATGATATGGAATACGGCTCTGTTGTTTCCAGTTCTGGCAGCTGCTTCGGCGTCGGAGGCCAGGCTGTGAATAAAGTTCTGTTTGTCTTTTCGTGCGCTTGATTTCACCTCTTTATCCAACATAGAGTATTTTTGCTTATGGGTTTCATATGTAGATGTGTCTTTTGGAGAAAGAAGTGTTAGTTTTACTTGTTTTCTTTCTTGTATCTTCGTCCAGGTGTTATCGCTTAGCCACTTCTTCTTCTGTCTTTGTACGTAGCTGACTGTGTTTGTTGCAGCATTTAGCAAGGTAGTTTTTAGGAAATTCCAATTTTCTTCAATGTTGTTTTTAATATTCGCACTGCTCGATATACTTTCTTTGTTAGCATAGATGCTTTGTACCTCTGAATTGAATGCGAGTTGGTGTTCTTTAGTCAGTAGGGACTGTGAGTTTATTTTCTTAATTCTGGGTGATCTGTGCAGAGTCTTGAGCTTTATTTTTAGTTTGGCAATGCAGAGATTGTGATCACTGCCAGCATCTGCACCTCTGTAGGCTCTGACGTCTTGTACTGATGAACGGAATTTGGCATTAATGCAAAAATGGTCTATCTGATTTTTTGTGATGCTATCAGGTGAGTTCCACGTGACTTTGTGTATATCTTTGTGCGGAAATAAAGAGTTTGCTACTATCAGATTTGCTATTTCACAGAATTCTAGTAGTCTCTCTCCGTTTTGGTTCATATCCCCTAAGCCGTGAATTCCCATATATCTCTCAACACCCTTATTGTCAGACCCTATCTTGGCATTGAAATCACCCATTACAACAACAATGTCGTGTTTGGGAGATGAGTTGATGGTACCAATTAGTTGTTCATAGAAATTATCTTTGTTGGTGTCTGTATCGTCGTTGGTAGGTGCGTAGCACTGGATGATTGTTAGCTTGAAATATTTCGTTTGGTAACGAGCTGTTATGATTCTATCATTTACTGGTTCCCAGCTGATCAGTGATCTTTCTACATTTTTTGACATGATGATAGCCACTCCATTCGAATGATGGTTGTCGGTTCTTCCTGAATAAATTATATGTCTTTGCTCACAGTTGAGAAATGTCTTACCTGAGTCAGTCCATCTGCACTCGCTAACCCCAAGAATTTCTAGGTTGTATTCATTCATAACATTACACACCTGAGTCGTTTTCCCTGTCTGGTACATAGTTCTGACATTCCAGTAACCAATCTTGAAAGTATCCTTGGAGTTTAACATATTTGAGCGACACATTATAACATTTACTGATCTTGAAGTAACGGAAAATGATTAGTCGGATCGTCGATAAACCGTCTTAAGCCAAGCTAGAAGGAAACACGTTGAGAATATCCCGGTCCGGTTGTAACCGTTCATAACACAACACACACTTCACTACACACGTGGGTTGGATTTTAACGTTCCAATAGCCAATTTGAAATATCCTTGGAATTCAACAAATTTCAGCGAAGCAACATAACATTTAGAGCCAGAAATCTGGTTCTGAAACAACGGGAAATTTTACGATGGTGGTTTGTCGGACCGCCGATCAACCGTTCTAAGCCGAGCTAGAAAGAAACACGTCTCGCCATCTTGACCTAAAAACCGGAAACCGGAAGAGTATTGTGGACAGTGAATAAAATAATTGACAGCTGCAGGTGTTGCTAGACCATTTGTTAAAGCCATAAGAAAATGACAAATGAGATATGTAAGGCATAGAACAGAAGAGGTGGAATATTAAAGTAAGCAGGAAAAACTAGGTCAGAGGAGAAAAGAAAAACAGAAAGATGTATGGCAAGTAGTTTAAACAGCTGAGAATAAATAATAATATAAGGAATATCTACTTCATAAACATTTCAGCCCATGAAGAGAATTGGAGAGTTACAATCACCAATGTCTGAAGAAGAATAAGAAATTCATCTATCTGAATGAATATATTCTATGAAGACTGTATAAATTGTGAAAATAGCTTACTAGTATAGTCTCATAAATGTATTGTCATTTTCACTGAGAATGATTTCATATTGCATCACAGTTCGTCACACATATCATTTAATTATTGTATTTGTAATTTATAATCCACACAATGTTTTTCTTATTTATGGTGATTATTGTTGTTTAGTGTTCAATATTATAGTTATTTATCTTTTATGTAACGACATTTTAAAATACATATTTTATTTTTGCACACTTTATTTTCATCTTCCTTGTGATAGTAACAATAACATTCTTTGGTCTTCATTCTTTTACTGCTTTATTACTGCTTTATTTTCACTGTTTTTCACCATTAACATTTAACATAAGACATTTACCTTTAGCATTCTTTTCTAGTCTCTTTTATAGTATAAGAAAAAAACTATTTTGTTTTCTATCATATTTGTATGATTTTTCAAACATTTCTGTTTATAGAGTATAGGTTTGAGCCGTGTCCGTTGTCAAGGCAGGGAAAACTCTTTGCTTGAGTGCAGTTATATTTTAAGTCGGAGCACCTACTTCTGTCCTTCACAACAGTTTGCTTCTGCTGTTTGTTTTAATGAGGTCAACAATGGTAGGTATTTTTATTATTTAGTAAACATTCACAATAAATATTTTTAAAATAAATTATTTATTTGAGACTGGTAAGTTGTGCATAATATCTTCCTCCTCCTCCTCATTCCTCTTTCAAAGGCATTGCATCACACCTAGTTATGCAACCTCAAATATTAGTGAGTCTGACTTTGGCTTGCATCGGTGTAAAGTTTACTTTCTTTACATAGATCCATCCAAGGAAAGGGCCTCTATCTACCTGTAAGTAGGTATTCTTCTTAAACAATGGTGCCAAGGCAGTGGCCTTATAATATGCTCTTTGCAATGTCTAACTTCCATGGGATGTTTTAACATACACAACTTGCATTGAAACCTCCTGTTTTTCACACTTATCTAAGAATGTTAGGTGTCTGAAAACACTACCTAAGAGATTGAGTGGACATGTGATATAATTTGATAGTAATGGCACAGTAGGCAATCATGGTTTGGGAGAGTGAAACGAAAGAGGATACAGACTTGTAGAATGAGCAAAAGAGCAGGAAATGATTGAATGTATTTTCTTTGTGAGTATGATTTATATTGATTTAATTAACTTTGTATATTAATCATGCATATGTAAACACATGCACACATATGTGTTTGATACATTGTTTGCTTATTTTATTTTAAATGCAGTTTGATTAAAATGCAAGACTGTTAAAAATCATATCTAATTCAATTTAATGTTTTTGTGTTCTTCTATATTTACTATATAAATTATTCTAATTAACATGTTATAATATCGGTAATGAGGTTTAATCAGGTTTGATATACATCAGAACACATTTTATTGCACTTTATTAAAATAATTTCAGAGTTCTCTTTCCCTGTTTTCTACTCTTAGATTACTCAGTTACAGTAGAGAACGACGACAATGGTCGACTTATAATCACTCATTACAATGCCAAAGGTACCATATGTGCCGATAACTTTGACCATGAGGATGCACAGGTTGCCTGCCGTCAGGCGGGTTTTAGCACTGGCCTAGCCTTCCGTGCACAACTTCATCCAGAGACATATCTCCTGTCATGGGCATCACAGCTACAATGTCAAGGCTCAGAGAACTCACTGTCCAACTGTGCCAGGTTTTCCTTAGGCAACACAAGCTACTGCAGATCTGTTGCTAGTGTCATGTGCCTGAGATCAAATGGTGAGTTGAATTTGGAATAAATGCAAAATGGTTCTTTCATTATGTAAAACTTAGTTTCTCTTCTATGAAACCATCCAAATGATGACAGTTTTAGTTTTATTTTAAATACATTTTAATTAGCATCTTAAACATGTAAGTCAGCTAACAGTTGCAGTAAATTTAGTGTTTCTGATTTGAATTTGTAAAGCTGCTTAGATTACTTTCTCATTTACATAAATCACTTTATTAATCATTCTAGGTGATAGTGAAATCAAAGTTCGGCTGGTAAATGGTACCAGCCATTATATTGGTCGTGTTGAAGTTCAAATCAATGGCACATGGGGATCAGTATGCTTTAGTAGCATAATGCAGGAAAGATCTAGTGCGGCATCTGTTATTTGCAAAGATCTGGGGTTCAGGTTAGTGAGAAATTAACAGAAAAATTAGACAACAGTCTATTTTTCTTATTTATATTTATTTTATTAAGCCATTATATTCTGCTTATTTTCATTCTGTTCAACTTAACATATTGTGATTATTATTCTGTTGGTATATATATATTTTTGTTAAGTTGCTATACTTTGTGTGTATGATTTGGCATTCTTTTTCTTATGCTCCTATCTTTGATGACTACATCAATAGGTGAGTTCTCATGATGAATTCAACTGTCACTTATTTTTCTCTTTCTTAGCTCATTATCCTGAGGACAGTTGATTTGAGTTGAGTTGAGCTAAGAACCGACATCACTGCACTCAGGACATTCCCATTTGCGCTTCGTCCCCTCGTTCAACAGCCAGTGAAGAGTCACACTACTAATCGTTCCCACCGCTATCTGATTGAAAGTTTGCCTGGTCTTCCCTCTCAGTTTTGAGACTCTACCAGAACCCCTGCCAATTCCCCCCAATTTCATCCTTTTCACATATAGGTTGTCAATCTGTTCATACTTAACCCTGTTATACACATACTCTAGGTCAAGAGCTACTGCCACTGTCTCTTGCTTATCCTGGAAACCCTCATAAACATCAAATGCGAAAGTAGCCTGATTGGCCTTCCCAGGCCAGTAACTCCCGAGCCCTTTGGGAAGCAGATTACGACTTTCCAAATGTCGCTGGAGCCTGCGGGCTGCCATCTTTTCAAGGACTTTGCCAAAGGTGTTTTGCAGGGTAATGATTCGGTATCCATTAAGTCTGGAGTGATCCTTACCTGGCTTCTGAAGTGGGACCAGGTAGGTTTGCAGCTAATTCTGGGGTGTTTTCCGCCATATTCATGCTTAGGTTGAAACAAAGAGCCATTTCCTCCAAGTCCCCGTCCTTCATGTTACTCATATATTACTCATGTTACCTCACCCCATCTGGGCCTGGCACTGTGTCTTTAGCCCTCTTCAATACCCGTCTAACATCCTCCACCTTAACCTCACAGTCCTCCTTTCTGTGAGCGGTGACAATGCTTCTCTGGCCATATCTCTAATAGCTCTATCTTGCAGGTCCGTCTGTTTTAAAAATCGTGCAAGAAGAACCTCCCCTTTGTCCTGGTCAGTTGTCATAGGTCAGTTATCATCATAAACGGTACCATGTGTACCAGGCATCGTCTGTCTGTTCATCTGTTGGTGCAGCTTCCAGAATTTACCCAATGTCACATCCCTGCTGACTTCATTTATAAACTGTTCCCACTTCATCCTTTTTGCCTCTGCTGCCTGGAGTTTATGAACTCCTGCACATTTACTTTTGTATACCTTTCCGCCTCCTCCAATTCTGTGGCAAGTGAATTTGTTGCTCTCCGCACCCTCTGCCAATTCCTTATGCCACCCTATTTTCCTTCCATGATGTCTCCACCTCTGGTGTCCACCATGGTGGTTGAGTGAAGAGTCTTCTTGTTGGTTTAGAATGTCTCTGTGATCGAAGGCACCCCAATAACGAAGAGTGGTTACAATCATAACTGAATGCTCTGCAGGCTCTTATAGCCCTGACTGTACTGGACTTAGGTATCAGTAGAGCAGGGTAGGTGGTCGCTTCCATGATTCCCAAGGACACTCCATTCTATGTCTGATGCCGCCTCTTGGGATACAAGTGCCAGGTCGATGGCCATGTCAGGGTTCCCCGGTCTCATTGCCAGCCTAGTTGGTGTCCCATCATATAGACAGACAACATCCAACTCAAGCAAGGCCTCAGCAAGAGCAGAACCCTGCCTGTTCTCTCCCGACCTGTCCCATTCTTTGGTGCATGCATTGAACTCACCACATATCAGATACCTGGTACCAGGGATATCCGTGAAACCTTTCAACCAATCCCAACTCTCTCTCTGCTTACGCAAGATTCCCGACTTAAATATATATTTATTAGGTTCCAACTGTATCTTCCGATTGAAATCTGCATCCTCTGCACTTCTTTACTTTCCTGACACCACCCACTCATATCCAATATCGAATGCTGTAAGCCATCCTTGACCACCAGAGCCTGCCCATGTCTTCCCTGCCAAGTTGAGTTTATGTAACTTGAATAGCCAGGGCACTTAAAAGAGTTTGTCTTCAGTTCTTGTAACATCAGGACATCAAAATCGTAGACCAGTTTTTCAAAAATACCATACCCAACCCGTATATTTTTAGTCCCAAATGATTCGTCTTCCTCCTACCCTTCTGGCTCCAGCCCTCTTTTTCCTTTTCCTTCCCCTCTCTCCCCTACCTCTTCTCCTCCACCTCATTTTCTCACCCGCTGGCTATTGTCAAAGGTATTGAGCTCCACCTTAAACTTGGGGGTTTATAATCAGTTTCCCATCTCGTTGATGGACGCTGCAATAGCTAACGGGCCCCATCTACCCGGGGACAAGAGGTTCTAGTGCATCAATTCTGTTGATGAGCACATTAGATCAATGTATACGGGGAACAACAAACAATTAACTTACAATATATATAAAATATCAAATAGTTCATAATATAAGACACAACTAAAGTCACTGCATCAGCCTGAGGACAATTCTGCAGAACATCTTTAACAGCTTATTTGCTTGGTCCACTATTGCATTTATGTAATATTTATGTTACATTTATTTATAATTGTTGTAAGTGTAAGTAAACAGATTTGTTTTTCATATTTATGTTTCATTATTTCTGATCTGTTTATGTTTAATGCCCTTATGTTACTCTGCTTTTATTATATAATATTCTGTGCATCATATTGCTAAATTGTATAGTGGCATAGTCTAAACACTTACTTCTAATATCAAGGAAGACCTTAGCAAAGCATTGTTGTTTTTGTTCTTGTTAATGTTGTTATTGTGGTTAATGTTGCTATTGGTGTTACATTTATTGCTGTTGTTATTTTTAGAACCTCATCAATTTCAGTTGTTCATTCATGTACAACTTCAAGATCTGGGGACTGGTTATGACTTAGCTCCATCACAGTAGGGAAACAACTCACTCACTCACAGCATACTCGTGAGCTCTCTAAATAATGTGTGCAGTATATGGGTACTGATTGTCTACCATGATCATGGAGAATATGTGTGGCTCTTGCAATCTCACAGTGTGCACAGTTTGTAGTCCTCATCAAGAGTCATCTCTCAGTGGATGTTTGTTGTTTACAACTTCAAGAATCTCAGTGCCTATTAAATATGTAGTCTCTAATATTGCTCTTAATGATTATGATGATGATTAATATTGCACAGCTTATAGGCAAACTCTTTTTGTGATTGCTTTCGTGGTTGACTAGTTTTATATGTTTTTTTATAAATGTACATCTAGTTATTCAAGATGTATGCTTTATTTATTTAGTAATAATTTGTTGTCATGTTTTACGATAAAAATTAATATGCACTAATATATTTTCTCAACAGAGATGGCCAGTTTTTGCCACCAGGAAATTTTGGCTCAAGCTCAGGTCCAGTTTGGCTTCAAAATCTAAATTGTAATGGATCTGAGTCAAAACTGCAGCAATGCCAGCTGGAAAGAGCAGAACAAACATATTGTTTATCTCACTTATATGATGCTGCAGTGGAGTGCTTTTTAAGTGGTATGTGTCTATCACTCCTGTTATTTATTTTGTTTCTGTGTGACATTTGAAGATAAATGGGTTAAACTACAAATGATAATATATCAAGTCTCACTGCAAAGTTGCTACACTAATTCTTCAAGAAAATCAGAGTTAAAGGCTATACCTAAGATCTGGAAAGAAACATAAAATGTTATGAAATTCATTTATTAATCCTTCAAGCAATTGCTGAAAAAAATGTGATCTGGGCATTAATTGATTGTTGAATTGTTGCTGTAGCTGGAAAGGTAAGAGAGGAACATCCCTTTGGGCATTGGGCTGGTGTCTGCTGATAATTAAATGCCTAAAACTTGTGAATGAAACATTGCCAACCTTGGCCTTCTTCTGGCTAGCCCATATGTGCTGTACATGCCCTGGCTACATCCTAATTTGCCTCACCACAAATGTGAAGCTCCAATACCAGCCTTGCACACCCTGTTGGTCTCTGACATTGGAGACCTCTGCAACACAGCCTGAATGCCAATGGATATGCTACTTTGGTATTGAGTAGGGATAGAATCAAGACTTTTCAGGGCTCATGTGACCTGAACACCAGTGCATCTGACTAAACAGTTACAACTTAGTCTTCCATAGGCTTTCAGCAACCAACTAACCAAAGAGAAGAACAAACAGGTGATCTTTCATAATGTACAGAGTAGACACAACGCAGTCATAATTTTTGATAAAATGGCTAATACTTTTAAATACTCAGTTTTGTAGATTTTGGAAACACAAGTTTGATAACAGATGAAACAGTGAGGTGGACAATGCACAAAACAGCCATACAATGTTTTATACATATATAATTGAACAATGGAAACTATATACACTTTTCATAATATGTGGTATAATCATGAATGGGTCACATATTTTCATAATAAGTGGTATAATCATGAATGGGTCACACATTATATAAAGTATAATAAAATAATAAAAAATATACTGTAAACTTTGAAAACAATAAGAGAATGAAAGAAGATGATGGATGTGAAACTTGTAAGAAAAACAAGTCATAGATATGGAAATGACAAGAAAATAGCTGAAGAAAAGACCAAGAATACATTTATAAGGAGTCCAGTTTGGTCATATTTACTGTTGGTAACCAAAAGTGGCCGGGCTCCCTGGTCTAGGAGTTACACGACTTTCTCCGTAATCCGCATACTCTCATGAGTAACATGGCGTTGCATGAGAATTGGTAGCGATATTCTCCGTGTTGGTAACTTATGGGGTATTGAGCCAGTCGCTCAGAAAGCAATGGCAAACTACTGAAAGTGTAATCTTGCCAAGAAATCAACAGTCAGCTGAAAGATGCTGATGTTGACAGTGATGTCCTGTAGAGGATATGCGAACACAAAATAAAAAAAAACCAAAAGTGTGCTAATGATTATCTTTACCATAAAAGGTAAGATTGGGAACATCTGTTGGATCATTTCCCAAGAACATGCTGGTGTGTTGGAATACAAGCAGACAGACAGATTGCCTGTGTCTGCATTGCTGGGTGAGGCACTGGTGCACAGTAGGGCAGATGTAGGAGGATCCTTTGGGATCATGTGAATAGTGTGGAAGAATATTTATAGCCTGGGGAGAATGGTGCAGCAGAAAGTCATCACTGAATCTGCCTGACACTCAGTCTCATCTCATCTCATCTTGTTTCTCTTATACCTTGCGGTGTCGAAGTGAAGTATAAACAGCGGGAGAGTGCCCATTTATGGGCTTCATGTATCGAGATTCCAATGGACGCTGCTATTCCGTCTGTCCATTGATTTACTTGGTTGGCCTCTTCTTCTGCTTCCATTTGGTCTGTACTTCATTGCTTGTTGTGGTATACTGTTAGTTGGTAACCTACTTGCATGGTCAAACCATTTGACTTGCTTGCCTTCTAATAAAATCTAATGCTGCTATAACCCCCACTTCAGTCCTGATTTCTTCATTTCTGATTTTCTGGCTTCTTTATACATTGAGTATTCTTCTCACGAATCTCAAATCTGTTGTTGTGATTTGTCTTTTCTCTTTTTCTGTCATTGTCCAGGTTTGGCATTGCTAGCATAGAGTTGATGGGAAGATTGAGTTGTAGAGTGCTTTCTCAGTAATTGTTGATAGACGTTTGTTCTTTAGTGTTGGTGCCATTTGCTCAATGAGTTGGTTTGCCTTATTGCCTGACTACTCAGTACTCTGAGAACACACATAGCCATACACATAATCAGAATGTGTACTGGTACCATTAGGACTGAGACAGCACTGGCTGTTGGAGATAGTTATGAAGGGTGTTCGGAAATGTTGCAAGTGTTGTATGTCAGTTCTTGGCTCAACTCAAATCAACTTTACCATGAAGGAAATTATTTTCTGAGTAAATTATCAAAAATACTTTGCTTACAATTTCAGCTGATGAGTAAAATCTTTTACTTATTAAAAATGAATCTTGAAAAGAACACTTTATCAGATTGGTTAAATATAGCAACTAATATTAAACTAATGGATTGTAATGAATTTTGTTAGTCCCTTATTTAAATCTCTATCATGTTTATTTTAGGAACTGTAGTTTATTATCTTTAAAAATATAACAGAACAAAGATGACTTACAGTAATCAAAAAGTGAAAACTCTCACAGCTAGCTTTGTCATACCCTAAGACATTAAGAAACACCAAAGACAGTATACAAGAGCAGAATCTTCCTTTTGTTCTTGCCCCATGGTGGAAAACTTCTTTTTGTATTTGTTACTTTCATGTTAAACCCACAGACAAGTTCTTAGGATGTGGTAAACAGTTTTTTGGATCTCTTCTTGTGTTCCATACAGCTTTGAATGCAAGGCCATCTCACTAGGCCAGAATTCGCTTCTTAGCAGGCTGTACTTGGAGAAAGCCTGAAGAACATGTTCTGCATTTTGGAGTTTATATTACAGAGACAAAGAGAAAGGGGTACACTAGAGACAACATTTATCTATCAGGCGTGCACAGATCTATCAAAACAAACATACAAGGAATTCAACAAAGTATGACAAGACAGACAAATATGGAATGAAATTGTGAAGCTTCATGACCAGTCCTGGAGCTGAAATACTTCATGATGATAATGATTTTATTAAAGTAATACAGTTAACACACGACTAATTATTTCAGAGCTCCCAAACAATAATTTATCCTGAATTCTGTCCTTTTTCAGTACGGCTGATCAGAAATCCACCTGATGATCAATCCAGAGGCCAACTTCAGGTATTTGATCAGGGTAAAGGTTGGTGGCATTATGTTTGTGACACTGGGGTCACTGATAGAGAAGCCACCCTTGTTTGCAAAACTCTAGGCTATCAGTTTGGTATGCAACAATGCTGCAGTGCTGCAGGTCCTGGCATCAGCAGTATGGAATTTGCGACATCAATCAACTGTCCCTCTTCTGCAACAGAAATCAACAATTGCACTTTATTACTACTGGAGAGTGCCCCAGTCTTCATTATGCATATGTGCATTGCAGTCATTCTCCATTTAACAATGAAAGTAAGTGTTATTTTCATACATACTGTAGAACAAACATAGTACCAATAGTCTTATTCTTTTCATGCTCCCAAGAACTGTATTCACTTGATGCCTAGCAGTTGTCTTGCGGTTGTGAGGTGAAGATGAAGGGCTGCTATTGACATGAAAGACTGACTCAGAAGACATTTGCTTTCAACATGATTTTATCTCTCCTCAGATGCTGAAAATTATAAATACATTGAATACTTGATTGTTTAACAATCTTAGCTAATAAAAGAAAAAAAGAAATATGTAGGTATCTGTACATTGAATAACAATTGTGAATTAACAGCACTATATCTTAAAATTCTGAATTTTCTAGATCTGACAACATCAGTTATGGCTAAATTCATAGACCAACCAACTGTAACACGCTATGGCATTGCTGGGAAGGTATGTAGTGCTGGACTGACAGATAATGAAGCTCGTGTTATGTGTCGAGAGGCTGGATATTACTCTGGTATGCTGCTTCAGCCAGGGAGTCTCGAATATGGTGATGTGATCATATTGAAAGGACTGAACTGCACTGGCTCTGAAGCCAGCATTAAAGATTGCTCATATCCCAACATGTCACAAGCAGGAGCTTGCCCAGTTGCACGTATTGCTAGGATTATGTGCCTTCAGACTAACAGTATGTATTATTTGTTTTTGTTAAAAATATTTTTATTTGGTCAATTCTAATGCCTTTAGGACTACTTAGAGCAGCATGGGCCCACAACTATACATGCCATGCACTTTATAGGCCAGTTCATGATTGATTTGATTTTTGTTTGAATATTTGTTTAGTGTAAGGTAGCCACTCTCAGACTAAATCTCTGTGATCTGCACAAGTGGATTACATTGTTACTGTTCTTTACTTCTCCTTTGGTAACATACAGACGATTTGGTCAGTATTGAAACAAACATTGTTTGTTTTCAAACTGCTAGTATATATTGGTTACTGAATTAATTGACTTTCACAAGTGATTCATGGTACATTTCTACCAACACTCTGTTATGGGTGTTAAGCATGGATGGTGTCTAGGAATTTAAAGAGAGGAAACTCATCACAAGTGGCATGAAATGACCGAGAAAAGCTTCCAATTTTACTAGAACAGACAGAAAGAATTAGAATTTGGCAAGGAGATAAGACTATGAAATGAAGAATGCAACGTGTTTACAACCAGCATTTAACTAGAACGATTAGCATCGACACCAACTGAATTTACTGCAGGAGATGGGACATTTATGAGTTTATCCGGTGTCCTTTGATGTCAATGTTTAAATCAATCAATGAAAACATAATTAGACATGGAAATAGAAATACCATATATACCTCTCCCTTCCTGAGAGATAACAAATTCAGTGGTTTTGGCATCTTATCTAGTATATCATGCCTCACTTAATGTGACTAGAAAATCATCCCAAATTTATCAAACGCCACATAGAGTTGTTCCAGTAGTTGAGACTTTACTGATTACCTACATATGTAGCCCATCTTCCAGTCTTCTATTTCTGCTGTTTACTGCTGGTAAACTGTGTGTTGACGCTCTCATTTATACATTGGTCTGAAACAATGAGGGCCAAATTATTATTACAAATCAATATTACATAAATATGCAGCTCATACTGCAGTGTAATATTCTACAGGTTACTTCTGGTAGTCTGTATGTTGATATTCTCAG
Source organism: Cepaea nemoralis (assembly GCA_014155875.1). Classification (NCBI taxonomy): domain Eukaryota; kingdom Metazoa; phylum Mollusca; class Gastropoda; order Stylommatophora; family Helicidae; genus Cepaea; species Cepaea nemoralis. The sequence continues at coordinate 192,461 of JACEFZ010027529.1, read as the reverse complement.
TTTAAAGTTGGTTTAAAGCTGTGATGATCAAATTAATATAACAAATCATGACCTGAAATTAATTCACAAAATGGGATTGCAAAATGGCAGTTTTTGAGCATCTATACTAAGATATGCTAATAATTTATTACTAAAATCAAAGAAAATCTGGCTTAAAGCTGGAGAAAGACTGATTCTATCAAAGACATACACCACAAACTCGGCACAGTTCTGGTGATACACTTGGCTCAAGATTTAAAAAAACAAAACATCTCCCCCTTCAATTAATGGCAGATGAGGACCAAAAGTCAATGTCAATATTGGGATAGATAATAGACAGAAACCACAACCTGGGAAGAAAAGCCTTCTGACCATAAAACATGGAGATACTCTGTAAAAAGCCACCTTGAACTCTGTGAAAGGAAACTACTTCAACAAGCAGAGGATAAAGGAGTCTGCAGAAAGAAATGCCAGGCTGTGAAGCTAGAGGCTTCCTGCTTTTAGGGCAAATCAATCCAGAGTTAGATTAGACTGAAGAGGGTATTATAATAGATTATTAGATAGCATAAGTAAAGCAAGTAAAGGATCTATTTTCACATGAGACATATTGGAAATATGGCATCAGCTCCATATTATTTGCCCAACCAGCACTAGATGGATGATGTCGCCAATATCCTGCCAGCTGCCTTTACTTCCCAGGACAATATCTAGTTTATATCTTAGACAAGTTCGACCTGGAAGTTCAAGTCAGTGAAAAATAAAATCCCTGCAGTAGATAGCATAGATATATTTTATTTTCTGATCAAATGTGTTTCATGTCAGCAATGGATTTTTCACATACTTGAAATGGATACAGTTTTCTGTACATAAAGTTGTTATACTTTTATAGGAATTTCAGTACTAATAAGAATGCAGAAAAATTGCTGGAACCCATTGTCTCTTTTTTTGTTACTACAGCAAGCATTAAGAACCACCAAGACAGGTATACAAGAGCAGAATCTTCCTTTTGTTCTTGCCCCATGGTGGAAAACTTCTTTTTGTATTTGTTACTTTCATGTTAAACCCACAGACAAGTTCTTAGGATGTGGTAAACAGTTTTTTGGATGTCTTTGTTCCATACAGTTTTGAATGCAGTGCCATCTCACTAGGCCAGAATTTGCTTCTCAGCAGGCTCTACTGGGAGAAATCCTGAAGAACATGTTATGCATTTTGGAGTTTATATTACAGGGACAAAGAGAAAGGGGTACACTAGAGACAACATTTATCTATCAGGCATGCACAGATCTATCAAAACAAACATACAAGGAATTCAACAAAGTATGACAAGACAGACAAATATGGAATGAAATTGTGAAGCTTCATGACCTATCCTGGAGCTGAAATACTTCATGATGATAATGATTTTATTAAAGTAATACAGTTAACACACGACTAATTATTTCAGAGCTCCCAAACAATAATTTATCCTGAATTCTGTCCTTTTTCAGTACGGCTGATCAGAAATCCACCTGATGATCAATCCAGAGGCCAACTTCAGGTATTTGATCAGGGTAAAGGTTGGTGGCATTATGTTTGTGACACTGGGGTCACTGATAGAGAAGCCACCCTTGTTTGCAAAACTCTAGGCTATCAGTTTGGTATGCAACAATGCTGCAGTGCTGCAGGTCCTGGCATCAGCAGTATGGAATTTGCGACATCAATCAACTGTCCCTCTTCTGCAACAGAAATCAACAATTGCACTTTTATTACTACTGGAGAGTGCCCCAGTCTTCATTATGCATATGTGCATTGCAGTCATTCTCCATTTAACAATGAAAGTAAGTGTTATTTTCATACATACTGTAGAACAAACATAGTACCAATAGTCTTATTCTGTTCATGCTCCCAAGAACTGTATTCACTTGATGCCTAGCAGTTGTCTTGAGGTTGTGAGGTGAAGATGAAGGGCTGTGATTGACATGAAAGACTGACTCAGAAGACATTTGCTTTCAACATGATTTTATCTCTCCTCAGATGCTGAAAATTATAAATACATTGAATACTTGATTGTTTAACAATCTTAGCTAATAAAAGAAAAAAAGAAATATGTAGGTATCTGTACATTGAATAACAATTGTGAATTAACAGCACTATATCTTAAAATTCTGAATTTTCTAGATCTGACAACATCAGTTATGGCTAAATTCATAGACCAACCAACTGTAACACGCTATGGCATTGCTGGGAAGGTATGTAGTGCTTGGACTGACAGATAATGAAGCTCGTGTTATGTGTCGAGAGGCTGGATATTACTCTGGTATGCTGCTTCAGCAGGGAGTCCTCGAATATGGTGATGTGATCATATTGAAAGGACTGAACTGCACTGGCTCTGAAGCCAGCATTAAAGATTGCTCATATCCCAACATGTCACAAGCAGGAGCTTGCCCAGATGCACGTATTGCTAGGATTATGTGCCTTCAGACTAACAGTATGTATTATTTGTTTTTGTTAAAAATATTTTTATTTGGTCAATTCTTATGCCTTTAGGACTACTTAGAGCAGCATGGGCCCACAACTATACATGCCATGCACTTTATAGGCCAGTTCATGATTGATTTGATTTTTGTTTGAATATTTGTTTAGTGTAAGGTAGCCACTCTCAGACTAAATCTCTGTGATCTGCACAAGTGGATTACATTGTTACTGTTCTTTACTTCTCCTTTGGTAACATACAGACGATTTGGTCAGTATTGAAACAAACATTGTTGTTTTCAAACTGCTAGTATATATTGGTTACTGAATTAATTGACTTTCACAGTGATTCATGGTACATTTCTACCAACACTCTGTTATGGGTGTTAAGCATGGATGGTGTCTAGGAATTTAAAGAGAGGAAACTCATCACAAGTGGCATGAAATGACCGAGAAAAGCTTCCAATTTTACTAGAACAGACAGAAAGAATTAGAATTTGGCAAGGAGATAAGACTATGAAATGAAGAATGCAACGTGTTTACAACCAGCATTTAACTAGAACGATTAGCATCGACACCAACTGAATTTACTGCAGGAGATGGGGACATTTATGAGTTTATCCGGTGTCCTTTGATGTCAATGTTTAAATCAATCAATGAAAACATAATTAGACATGGAAATAGAAATACCATATATACCTCTCCCTTCCTGAGAGATAACAAATTCAGTGGTTTTGGCATCTTATCTAGTATATCATGCCTCACTTAATGTGACTAGAAAAATCATCCCAAATTATCAAACGCCACATAGAGTTGTTCCAGTAGTTGAGACTTTACTGATTACCTACATATGTAGCCCATCTTCCAGTCTTCTATTTCTGCTGTTTACTGCTGGTAAACTGTGTGTTGACGCTCTCATTTATACATTGGTCTGAAACAATGAGGGCCAAATTATTATTACAAATCAATATTACATAAATATGCAGCTCATACTGCAGTGTAATATTTCTACAGGTTACTTCTGGTAGTCTGTATGTTGATATTCTCAGTTTAAAGTTGGTTTAAAGCTGTGATGATCAAATTAATATAACAAATCATGACCTGAAATTAATTCACAAAATGGGATTGCAAAATGGCAGTTTTTGAGCATTCTATACTAAGATATCTGAATTAAGCTTAAAAGCTAATAATTTATTACTAAAATCAAAGAAAATCTGGCTTAAAGCTGGAGAAAGACTGATTCTATCAAAGGACATACACCACAAAACTCGGCACAGTTCTGGTGATACACTTGGCTCAAGATTTAAAAAAAACAAAACATCTCCCCCTTCAATTAATGGCAGATGAGGACCAAAAGTCAATGTCAATATTGGGATAGATAATAGACAGAAACCACAACCTGGGAAAGAAAAGCCTTCTGACCATAAAACATGGAGATACTCTGTAAAAAAGCCACCTTGAACTCTGTGAAAGGAAACTACTTCAACAAGCAGAGGATAAAGGAGTCTGCAGAAAGAAATGACCAGGCTGTGAAGCTAGAGGCTTCCTGCTTTTAGGGCAAATCAATCCAGAGTTAGATTAGACTGAAGAGGGTATTATAATAGATTATTAGATAGCATAAGTAAAGCAAGTAAAGGATCTATTTTCACATGAGACATATTGGAAATATGGCATCAGCTCCATATTTTTGCCCAACCAGCACTAGATGGATGATGTCACCAATATCCTGCCATCTGCCTTTACTTCCCAGGACAATATCTAGTTTATATCTTAGACAAGTTCGACCTGGAAGTTCAAGTCAGTGAAAAATAAAATCCCTGCAGTAGATAGCATAGATATATTTTATTTTCTGATCAAATGTGTTTCATGTCAGCAATGGATTTTTCACATAATGGATACAGTTTTCTGTACATAAAGTTGTTATACTTTTATAGGAATTTCAGTACCAATAAGAATGCAGAAAAATTGCTGGAACCTCATTGAAGAATGAGCGAAAAGATTAAATGTTAAAAATTCCTTAAACTGTTCAAACAAAATAAAATAGAACTTGAGGAAAATTGGATGTGTTCATCTTACACATTTGGAAAACAGCAACACTTGCATATTAGCAAAAATTATATCCAGATTCTGACTGAGTACAGCATCAGCATGAGTATACCCACACTGTTAGTGTCACAGTGTGCACAGTTGTATCTTGAATGAAGTCATTCAAGCAGTTCTGTGCTGAGTATTTAATACACCCATTAATGACATAACCAGGGGTTGAACATCCACTGAATAAAAATATCGCTGATTTTAAGGGAATATATATTAAGTGCCGGTCTCTCTGGCCGAGGGGTTACACCACTTTCTCCGTAATCCCGTTTATCACGCAGAGTCTCGCAGCGGGCGAGAACTGGGAGCGGTTCGTCCCCCGCTGGTGACTTGCGGGATAACTGAGCCGGCCGCTCAGAAAGCAATGGCAAACTACTGAGCGTAATCTTGCCAAGAAATCAACAGACAGCTGAAAGATGCTGCTGTTGACAGCGATGTCCTGTAAAAAAGGATATGCGAATTTAAAAAAAAAAAAAATATATATTAAGTGAAATCATCAATGAAAGAACATGCAGAGAAAAAATTTTTTTATTGATGACTAGTTGACCATGTGCACAGAAGAGAAACTATTTGTATAGATGGCTACAGTTGATCATAAGCACAGAAGAGAAACTATTTGTATAGATGGCTACAGTTGATCATAAGCACAGAAGAGAAACTATTTGTATAGATGGCTACAGTTAACCATATGCACAGAAGAGAAACTATTTGTATAGATGGCTACAGTTAACCATATGCACAGAAGAGAAACTATTTGTATAGATGGCTACAGTTGATCATAAGCACTGAAGAGAAACTATTTGTATAGATGGCTACAGTTAACCATATGCACAGAAGAGAAACTATTTGTATAGATGGCTACAGTTGATCATAAGCACAGAAGAGAAACTATTTGTATAGATGGCTACAGTTAACCATATGCACAGAAGAGAAACTATTTGTATAGATGGCTACAGTTGATCATAAGCACAGAAGAGAAACTATTTGTATAGATGGCTACAGTTAACCATATGCACAGAAGAGAAACTATTTGTATAGATGGCTACAGTTGATCATAAGCACTGAAGAGAAACTATTTGTATAGATGGCTACAGTTGATCATAAGCACTGAAGAGAAACTATTTGTATAGATGGCTACAGTTGATCATAAGCACAGAAGAGAAACTATTTGTATAGATGGCTACAGTTAACCATATGCACAGAAGAGAAAAGTTAATCATTAGGCTGGAAAAAGACAAACTGTATTAAGATTAATGCATCAGAATAGGGCACCTGAATTTGGTCACCTGACATACCAATCCTGAGGATAGTGCTATAGTATTTCCAGAAATAACAGCACTTGAAATCTCTTTCAGTCAGGCTTCTGCTGAGCATTTGAAAGGAAGAGTGAGGACTGTTCAGTTACCTAAATTAAAAACATAGAATCAGTCAACTGCAGTCCTGATATATCGAAGTCTTTTGGGATGGCTGGTGAATCTGATTTGGAAGTTTAAAAACAATTAGCTACAGAATAGTGAATGAAACAAATAACATTTCGTGACTTTTAGTTTTTTATTTTCAATATGTTTTTTCAATGTTGATAATTATCTGTATTTGTTGTCTATATTCAAATATGTTGGTTTCAATATTCCAGCTCTCCCATACCATAAATGTTGAATTTAATAAAACAATTTTGAAATTGTTCTTCTTAGGTCCCGTTAATTTCAGCATCCGTGCTGATACAAACTTCAACTCAGGCCGTGCTGAAATTCGTATCGATGGGCGTATCATGGTTATAGAAGACAGTGCAATGGACACACTTGAGGCATCAGTCTTCTGTCGTAGTATATCAGATAAGAAATATCTCTATGGCGAGGGGTACCTACATCAGCAGACTGGAAGAGAGGGAAATCCTCAGGTTCTTATGAGCAACATACACTGCCATGGACGTGAGGAGAATATATTGCAGTGTGATGCAGAATTCTTGCCATCAGCTTCAGAAAGACCAATAGCATATATTGAATGCTACAATGGAGGTAATTCCTAACGTCACATTAGTGTTGTGTATTTTTTATTATGGTAATCATTAAGTTAGTTTGGTCATCATTAAGTTAGGGAGTCTCCATGGTGAAGTGGTCAAACCGAAGACTTCGTGCTCCGAAGGTTGTGGGTTTGATACTGGGCTATGTCTTTCGGTTCACGAGTGCATTTTTCTTGGAGACCCCCAGGGGGGGTCATCGCTGGAGCTACAGAGTTTGTGCTTTGTGCGACATTTTTTGGCACGCCGCCCTGAGGAAAGATACCAAGCCATATGGGATAAAACCGGGTGCAATGAAGTCGATCCTTTTGACATTTAAGACTTGTTAAGTTAGTTCACAGACTAGTGTCAAATTCTTTTCAACACTGTATAAGTTTGAACTCCAATGTCCATGCATAGCTGTGTGAAAAGTTGGTTGTCGTCTTTTTCTGGATTTTGATTTGCGGTATTTTAAATGGGACCTTTGGTGTTCTTTGTTATCCTTCCATTGCATCTCATTCAAGCCAAGGATTTTGTCACTGTAGTGTGCTCACTCTGGTCTTCAGTGTAAGGCATGGGCTCAATCTCTCTGTACCAAGTGAGTGACCAAGTGAGTAAACTTCGGAAAAATGCCTTATCGAGTGAGAATAAAGTTCCCTAATACTCAAGAATCGGGCTAGTTTTGGCTTGTTAAAAGATATGATTATTTAGAATTAGCTGAACTTGGTATCCCAAGAAGTAGGTTACAAGTATCTAGTTAGAATTTAAGAGGCAGGCGGTAACTTGATAGACAGTGCACCCCAAACCCTTCTACTTCATACATTTATATATTATGATGCATTGGCACCTTTCTGTCTTGACAGACGATAGTTTGGTACATTGTGCTTCAAACAGGCTTAATAACTGTCATATGGCAATAACTACGATCCATGGCGGTGGCGAGTGTGGCTGGTAAGGCCAATTCTTGCTGCAAATGTTTGCCCACAGTAGGTGCATGTGAAAACATGGTCATTTCCACCATTTTGCACCATCTTACGTCTCTCACGCTCTGTGTGTGCTTTATCTGCAATCATTTTCTCCTTTGTCTTTATTCCATTTCTGATAGTTGCCCTCCATGCAACACGTTCAGCGGCGACGTGCTCCCATTGTGCATTATCAATGCCTGTATCAATCATGTCCCGCTTACAGCCACTAAATGTGTGTTAAGAGTATTCTAAGCACTTGCAAGTGAGAGAGTGCACGCACACACACACACCCTCACATGCACCCACACCCACCCACACATACACACTCACTCTCTCTCTCTCTCTTTCTCTTTCTCTCGACAATATGTGAATAGAACTTTGAGTTAATAAATATGATACACAGGGATGTTTATTCTTTTAAAATCTGTAAAACACCTTGAAAATAAAATAGGATCCTAAAACAATTGTCAATATCATGAGCTAGTCTGTTACAAGAAGTAATTGTGAAGATAGTATGTTTGATTGTCATGTTTCAAATATGTCTGTTGGAATCTGCAAACAAAGAACCTAGAGCAAGCTTTTGTCAAAGAATCTGCTTCAGTTTGTGAGACTTCTATTTTTAAAAAAAAGTATGTGCAGTCCTTTCTCTCCAATTAATTTGTTGGCATAGACTCTCATTTCTTTTATTTATAAACACATCTCCATACTTTTCATTACTCAGAAGTACCTTTATAGTCCCACAAGACTTGACATATATAATCCTTCCCTTTTAACTTCTCCTATCTAGTCATAGTGAACAGAGCATCCTACATCTTGTCTTTCGTATTGAAGACAGGGTTATACTGTTAAACTGCTTTAACATGCACGTTATTACATAAACTTTATGTAAACACTTTGGTCAATATTTAAAAACAGTATTCATTATTGTTAGTATCAATAGCAGATTTTCTTGTCCTCTGGATATCCACCTGGGTGGTTAGTCTCCCTGTTTGTGTGCAACTCACATGGTTAGATAAAAATTACATTTACGCTGGGTTTTTTGCTGTTGTAATATTGTATACACCTTGAAAATTGTTCTTTGAACCAATACTTGATTAGGTAAAATAATGTTAGGAGTAAACTGGATATAGAAAAATACAACCATAACTCCAACATGTACAACAATACTCTCACGAATTGGACTGAATGACCACAAAGAAAATTGCCTAGGAACCAGTTATAAATTAGTAGTAGGATAGAATAACATTACCCCTAGCACCAGGAAAATAATAAAAACAAACAGTGCTTCACTTACCTAGGATAGCAGCTAAGTTTTACCCCATTTGAATATGTGTGGGTGTAATGTGGGACTGTACATGCATATGTATACTTTTTATTTTGTTAAGATATAGATCTTTCCTCAGTATGTCATAATATGCAGTTCTACTAATTTGTGAACATTCTATTCCTTTAAGCTCAACTCCGGAATGGTCCCACAGATATCAAGTCTGCTGGTGTTTTAGGCTCTCTACAATAAAGAACAGCTAGAATCTGGTGCAGTGTGTGGTACAAACTTTGGACAAAACGAAGCAGGTAGATAGTGATTCTAAATGTAACTACTCACAATATTTTATATCTTAGTTTTGTGGATGTCCTCTTGTGTCAAATGTGTGTTGACATTGGAATTTACAGTAAAGAAAAGAATATACTATTAAAACATAAACAATATTTTCCCTCATGAATTTGAATAATAAAGACTTAAACAATAGATTGCATGATTTAATTGTCAGGCAGATTTCATTGCATCTCGTTAGGTAAATACTGCAGAAATCACACAACATAAACTAAAGCAGTAAGATAAAACCTTCAGGCTGAAATATACAACACACATATTCACATAGCCCCGGGAAGGCTAACCCGGTCAACAAATGCCCGCAGAAGTCGGATGTGTCAGCCTAATGGCGCAAGAACGCAGCTCTGCTGTAAACAGGCACAACGAAATCACGTCCGAAAAAAAACTCTGGATGAACACAGAAGAAGAAGAATAGTCACATAGTAATTTGAATTGTCTACCACAATAATTTTTAACTATCATGTCTTTTCGTTTACACAAAGTTGACTTTGTAATGTTGTAAATGAATTACAATTGCCTCTTTACCATTTTAATATCTTCTTCTTCTTCAGCGTTCTGAGCCATTGAGGTTCTTTGCTGCAGATACAATCCGTCTCCATTCGTCTCTTTGGTGGACCTTCTCTTCCCAGTCATTGATTCCAAGTGCTTGTAGGTCTGTATATGTATTATCTCTCCACCGCCTTCTTGGTCTACCTCGGGGTCTACGGTCTTATTATATATTTTAGTGTAAACGGTCTTTAAAATACCTGGCAATAAATCATGCAATCTATTGTTTATATCTTCATTATTCAAAGTAAAATATGTGTGAACATGTACACATAGACACACATACGCCAACTCACAGAGGTACAAAATCACTCAGAGACACACACATACACAAGGGTGTAGAGACACATAAAGAGACACAGGGACAGAGCAAGAGAGACTTAGAGATGCACATAAGTAAGCGAGAGAGAAAGGAGACAAAGAGAGTGAGGAAATTTCAATTCATATACATCCTATTTTATTTCACTACACAGATGTTGGCTGCCGAATGCTGGGCTATGAACATGGCATTTATCATTGCTGCCTGCCCTTTGGATACAACTACTTGAACATAATGTATAGAAACTTCCAGTGCAACGGGACAGAGAGCTCCTTGTTTGACTGTAAATATGAAACATCAAGCGGTTATAATTCGGTGAACTTCTGCAGCAGTCGGCAGAATTATGTTGGCCTGACATGTTATAATGGAACGAAAACGGACAGTAAGTAACAGGATGTTTCATGTGGGTGTGATGGTGCGTGTATGTGTGTGTTTTTAGATTTAGAACCAATAGCAGCAAGATGTTTCATGTGGGTGTGTGTTTTTAGGTTTAGAACCAATAGTAAGTAATAGGATGTTTCATGTGGGTGTGTGTTTTTAGGTTTAGAACCAATAGTAAGTAACAGGATGATTCATGTGGGTGTGATGGTGTGTGTATGTGTGTGTTTTTAGATATAGAACCAATAGCAGCAAGATGTTTCATGTGGGTGTGTGTTTTTAGGTTTAGAACCAATAGTAAGTAATAGGATGTTTCATGTGGATGTGTGTTGTTAGGTTTAGAACCAATAGTAAGTAACAGGATGTTTCATGTGGGTGTGATGGTGCATGTATGTGTGTGTTTTTAGATTTAGAACCAATAGCAGCAAGATGTTTCATGTGGGTGTGTGTTTTTAGGTTTAGAACCAATAGTAAGTAATAGGATGTTTCATGTGGGTGTGTGTTTTTAGGTTTAGAACCAATAGTAAGTAACATGATGATTCATATGGGTGTGGTGGTGTGTTTTATGTGTGTGGTTTTAGATTTGGAACCAATAGCAGCAGGATGTTTCATGTGGGTGTGTGTTTTTAGGTTTAGAACAAATAGTAAGTAACATGATGTTTCATATGGGTGTGGTGGTGTGTTTATATGTGTGGTTTTAGATATAGAACCAATAGCAGCAGGAAGTTTCATGTCAGACCACATTCTATCGTAAGGTATTTAAGACACGAGGAGAGGTAGGCACAAGATGATAGTTTTTGTTAAGCTGGGTTGTTGTTGTTGACCAGAGTAGACTCTGGGATATAGGTAAAAGCAAGTAGTTTGGCTGAAACTCTAATTGTGAGGATAGGCACCAAAACCAGCTGTAGAATACACCCACGTTATTAGTCTCTATAAGATCATGGAACTGAAGCTCATACTTTAATATGTCACAGATGTTATGATGATTGTAATTGTTGTCTTCGATCAACAGAGTACCACCAAATTTATTATCACATTAATAAAGATTGAAACAATAAGGACTTGTGGCATCCACTTTTTGTTTACCCGTGGCCAACCATGGGTCATTCATAGACGTTACAATTACTTGCATCCTCACATTGTGGTTGTCCCATGTGTAGTGTCTAACTGTGCATGTATGAACAGTATTATCTAATCAGTTGTGCAACAACTGCAGTGTAAACTACAAAAACTATTGTTGCATATTTACAACATGGATTGCATATGAATATTGAACGGTATATGAGAGATTAAAATTTGAAAACTTTGCTTTAGAATACAATTATTTCCTGCAGCTTTAGGAATGTAACTTAAATTTTGACATTAATACATTATAAATTCACCTCTTATCGTTCTTCATACCCTCAAATTTTTCTGGTAATATTTCAGATTTCAGCATCTCCATTTCAAATTCGTCTTCAAGCCTCAATACTGGATTTCTGCAGGTGAACTATCTGGGCACGCCTGGTAGTATCTGTAACCTAGGCTGGGATGACAAGGATGCTAAAGTTGCTTGTAGGGAATTGAACTTTGAAAATGGAATTGCCTATTTCCATTACAGAGCAACTTTCTCCCTAAATGAAAATGTTGGTCCATTTTGGTTAACCAGTGTAAGTGCTGAGTAGATTTTAAAAAGTGCTTTGTTTATCATGAATGCCTCCATTTTGTTAATTTTGTAATCTGGCAGCATTTAATGGCAAATAATGATAGCAAGTTCTGTAACTGCTTCAAATATTTCAATTAAAAATTATAACTTGCTTTGTTACTACACAATTATTTTTTCAGTCTTAGAATATAAACAGTTGCTGGATTTCATTCAACATTCTGAATTATTAAATTGTTTTTGTTATATAAAATTTCAGGAAATGAGTTTGTTTGTTCTGATGACATAAAGATTCTAATTTTACAGTTGTTAAGAACCGTTTATATTTGTTTTCCTGTACATGTCTAACTGAGCTATTCATGTTATAAAAACAGGTTAACTGTAGTGGCTCAGAATCACGAATTAGAGATTGTCCCCACTCAAAACTTGGTGATGTTACTGGCTGTGACCGAGCTCATCATGCTGGTGTACTGTGTATGGATGGCTCAGGTAATACCAGTTTTACTAACGTAACACTACCACAATGTATAGATCATGAATATAAATTAGATTCAGCATTACTGAAGTAACATTACCACGCTGCAGATCATACATATAATTGAAATGCCAATGTTACTGAAGTAGCATTATCACCCTGTAGATTGTGAATATAAATGACATGTCAGTATTGCTGAAGTATCATTACCACACTACAGATTATGAATATACATTATATGTCAATGTTACTGAGGTAGCATTACTGCATTACAAATCATAATAAATATATACTATGCCAATTTTAATTTATATGTAGTGTTTTAAGTAGCCAACATGGCTAAAAGGTTACGAACACTTGCTCTCAAAGTTACTGTGAGGTGATGGCAAGGTCACACTCCAGTTTACTTCTGTTGGTTGCACTGCCTTATCACTTTTCTACTGCTGTCCTAGGGCTTTGTGATTCTGCATAACAATCCACATCCACACACCTCTGCCCACATAGCTAACACTCTTTTAACATCGCAACTGTTTTCTTTTCTGCTTCTGCCTTTTATCTCTCAGTGGAGATTAATCCCTCAACCACTGACACTATCCTTCCTATCATTTATTGTGTCCTGCATCCCCTTCCATACCCTCCACATATTATTCATCTCACTTTAATTCTCTTTTTCAAGTATCTCCTGCACCCCCTTCCATGCCTTCCACATATTATTCATCTCACTTTAATTCTCTTTTCTAAGTGTTTCCTGCATCCCCTTCCATGCCCTCCACATATTATTCATCTCACCTTAATTCTCTTTTCCAAGTGTCTCCTGCATCCCCTTCCATGCCCTCCACATATTATTCATCTCACTTTTATTCTCTTTTCCAAGTTTCTCCTGCATCCCGTTCCATGCATTCCACATATTATTCATCTCACTTTAATTCTCTTTTTCAAGTGTCTCCAGCATCCCCTTCCATGCCTTCCACATATTATTCATCTCTCTTTAATTCTCTTTTCCAAGTGTCTCTTTTAGGTCTTCCTCTATTTATTTTGCCATATGGGTTTCATAGGAAGGACTTGCTAGTTATACTATTAACAGATTTTCTCAGTGTGTCTTATTCAGCATAGGCTGGGCTATATATGTTCAGAAGATAACAATGTAAATTAGGCTGAAATAACATTTAGAGAACAGTATAGACTGAGCTGAAGGAACATTTTAGAGAACAGTGTAGACTTAGCTGAAGGAACAGTTTAGAGAACAGTGTAGGCTGAGCTGAAGGAACAGTTTAGAGAACAGTGTAGATTTGGCTGTAGAAATTCTTGGGAGAACATTGCGGTAGTGTAGCAACCAGTTTGCTGGATAAATAGTTAGCACCTATGATAATAACAAAGTGGAACACTTCACACCCTTATCGTTAAAATCTGCCATTTGAAGAAAAGGAAAGGGCCTTTCCCAATAAACAACACTTGTTGAATATTGGGCATATGGTGCTGGATCCATATTTTTTATAGACCAACTAACACTCAAGGGGTGAGATGGTCAGTCTCACGCTGGCCACCTTTATATCTCAAGACATTTCATGGTACCCGGGTCAGTTTGAAAGCTCAGGTCAATTTTAGACATTCTCCTTGATGCAGATTCAAACCCATGAGCACAGGGCTGGTAGGCAAGCATCTGCCCCGTGGTTACCATTATTTTTACAGCATCCTTTGATATATGCTATTGTGAGAGTGAACACTTATATTTTTCAGGAGTATACTAAAAGCAGTTCTTTTTCTATTAGTAAACAGTATGATTGTTGAACGCAGTGAAAAGGTAAATTATATAACTGTACATCTTTCAAAGAAGGAATTCCGGTTGGTTGGTACTTATAAACCACACTATGGAAGAGTGGAGCCAGAATTAATGGCAGATGGTAAATTTTTTAACTACATCTTTCAGGTATGGAGTTCCGATTGGTTGGTACTGATAAACCACACTATGGAAGAGTGGAGGCCAGAATTAATGACCAATGGGGTACTGTGTGTGACAGGTACTGGGATTCTCGTGATGCATCTGTCATGTGTCGACAGATTGGCTATGACACTGGTGACGTATGGAGCACCAGTGACTTACCACCAGGCCAAGGTAACTATCTCTAAATTAGTGTTCATTTTCTTCATCTAAATTAATATTGTTCTTATGATTTTTGTGAAAACTCATTTAATTGCTTCTGTACTTGCATAATTAGTTTGGCATTGTTTAATACGGGCATTTCATGACAAGTAAATAGTACAATGTCACTATACATCTAGTAAGAGAAAGTTGAAGTGTAAGTGCTAATTTCACAGAAATATAACTGGCACCTTGCCATCTTAACAGATTTTATATGCATCTAACATGAATATTGAATGTATAACATTTGGATGAGGATTCTGTGTGTCTATAGGCCCTGTATATGAAATTGGACCCCGATGTCTGGGAACAGAGAAAAATATCAATAACTGCCCTCATGAGGGCTGGACTTCAGATGAAAGTAGTACTTGTTCACAACACTCTAGGGATGCCGGAGTTTTCTGTTACTCTTCAGGTAATTTATTGCCAGTGTTATGAAGATACAGTCATTATTTGAGTCAGTTTTCTATTTAAAGGTTTCTGATTGTGTGTTCTTTATTTGTTATTGTTGTTTTGTTATTTCTGATGGCATTTCGATACTTAAAATTAAATGTATAATTTGAAAAATAAAATAGTTCTTGTTTTCATATTCTAACTATTTGGATCCTTTTGGCAATACAATATTAACTACACCTCTCATTGCTATACTTAATACCACGCTCATTCATCTTGTACATATTTATAGTTGACAGAAAAGTGTCCAATCAGGATGATGTTCACAGCGTAGGCTAAAGTTAACGTTTAGTCTGCTGTTATTTGTCTAGGTCATGCTTTTTTCTTGGCTGGAACATGAGCTCTGAGAAACTCAGCTGAGGAGCAAACCTCAGAAAAGAATTGACCACTGTTCAACTTGCACCATCTTGAGCTGAATTTTTGTATCCCCTCTTGCTCTATGTAACTCTTTCCTCTTTCAGTACCAAATAATTCATCAAGCAATTTTATCTCTCTCTATCTTTTAGTTATTTTTCTACAATTTCTACTTTGCCATTGCTCATCATATTTGTGTGTCTGAAACTTTTCTTCTTTTATAGACAAATATTTTAACACCAGATGTATGTTTAATAATTCTGTTTGTGTTCATTTATCCCAAGTGTAACTATTCTGTACACTTTCCATAAAACATTTCCCTAAGATTCTTTCAATTATTTATGTTTTTACCATTTTCAGAGCATACCAAAAGACATTTTGTTTGAATGTTCTGTATTCTGCATAATCATACATGCTGTTAGTACACCCACAGTAACTTCCTTGGCACTGTTTGTAGTTGTCTTCTCATGTTTCCTTGCAGCTATCAGCAATATATAAAAGAGAGACAATAATCACAAGGAAAATAGCATGAATGTATTACGTTCACAGATGTACATAGTCTCTTATGCCCTGTATCTCCCATTGGAGCATATGCACACAACCAGCTCACACCAAGCCATCTGATCTTTTGCTGGTTATAGACAATGGACTTTCTAGACTATTATTAGGTTGCTCTGTGTATGTCCTATCCAGTGCCATCATCTGTTCCTCACCTTTTAATTCATTGATATTTGTATAGTTCAATACTTAGCTACACACTGGTGATTCTGTCATACCATTTTAGTCCTTTTATTCTGCACAGAGACCTATTAATGAATGTTTGTGGTTTATTACTAATTGTTTTAGTTGTTCTCCATGTTTCTGATCCATACAGTAATATGTACTTTAGTACATTCACATACTAAATTTTGTACTACATTTAACTTCTTTTGACTTCCACATATTTCCTAGTTATATATATATATATATGAAAGTCTGGAGAAAACAATAATGGAGGGGTATGTGTCTGGGAAGAGAGGAACAGGAAGGCCAAAGAGAAGATGGATGCAGGATGTGGCAGATGATCTCCAGATGGGTGTATAGGATGTAGGACATATGCTTATGACCGAGAAGTTTTCTGGGAGGTTGTTATGGGAGCGAGGTTCTGCAAAGGACATGCTACTGAATGAATATGTCCCCCCAGCTTTCCACTTTGTTATCTAAGTAGGTGTAAACATATAATATGCTGCATATTTAAAATATCTATCCAGATTTCTTTAGTATGCTAGGGCAAATATATAATAAGACACCATGAGTTGCTTTATTTATATGGGCAATAGCTACTCAAATATGGTGCATTGCTTGGAACCGAAAAAGTTAAATAATACTTGGAAATAGGCCATATATAAGGAGTCTCTGTGGCAAAGTGGTCAAGCCGTTTGACTCGGGCTCTGAAGGTTGTGGGTTCTATTCTGGGCCACATCCTTTGGTTCACGAATGAATTTTTTCTGAGACTCTTGAGGGTCGTTGCTGGAGCTACGAAGTTTGTGCTTTTTGTGACGCTTTCCGCGTTGTGAAAAAAGACTGAGCCATATGGGATAAAAACCTGGTGCAATGAAGTCGGCCCTGTTGACTTTTAAGCGACTTTTTAAGACCATATATAGTCCCCCATATACTAGCTTCCTAATTATGAGCTTATACGTTCATAAAGAAACTGGGATGACATATTGGTTAATGCACTTGCCAAGGCAGAGGTCCAAGTTCAACTCTCAGCAGGAGAAGGATTATTATTTTTTCCAACCAGTTGACCTCTTGGTCTTATTATAAAAATGGATACCGCACAATTTTGGGAGATTTTTCTGCGAAGGAAAGATGATGAGTAACACAACTGGCCACCCCACCTGATATGTCATGTCCTAGATGATGTGAAAGCTGGCATGTTGGCATATCAGTTGAGAAGTTGCACTAACAAAAGCATGAGCATGGTCAGACAAGGGTTTGATGCCTTGTGTTCGCTTTTTGCTAAAAAACAGAAAGACTGGCTAACTATTCCTTTGCGCACTCAGGCCTGGAAAATCTAAAGATCCTAATACTTCACATACACACAGTAAGCTCCAGCTATGGGCAATTTTGTTGTTGAGACTGTAAATGCCCAATTCTTCACACCCCAACAGCAGTACCTCCTGTGGGACTACTTTTACCTTTAAGACAGCTCTGTGATGAAGAGGTTATGAATCAATTTGTAATCCTGCATACTACGTTCGAAACACAACTGTGGGTGATTTGGAAGCAGACTGCCTTGCATTAGTTTCCATACAAAGGTATCAGTCCTGGTCATTCAGAAAACAATGGCCAATTACTGAACATAAACTTGCCAGGTAATCACAAACAGCCAAATAATGCTTGGGGTTCACTGCGATGTCCGGTAAATTTTATGCAAGTAACTTTACCTTTAATATTCACAAATAATTGATCAGTTACTATACTATATGTAAAGTAGCACTTTACACTGCAACAGCAGTACCTACTACAGGACTACCTTTTCCTTTAATATTCACAAGCAATTGATCAGTTACATTACTATATGTTATCAGTAAAAATGTAATTTAAATGATAATACACTCTTTGATGTCTGTTGCTGTTGTTTTTTTCCCCCAGTGCGTTTAGGGACAGGAAGTGGAAAATTATATTCACATGGCCCTGTGAATGTTTATGATAATGGATCCTGGTATACAGTTTGTTCCACTGGTTTTACTGATGCATCAGCTCGCATTGTGTGCAAAGAACTAGGTTTCTATAATGGACGATCTCTGTGTTGTTCAGCCTATGAGGGAGAAGGTAGCAGTTTTGAGAACTTGCACCCAAACATAACATTTCAGTGTACAGGAGATGAAAACAGTGTTAAACAGTGCATCAGAACTGAAAAATGCCAGAGCAGTGCATATGCGTCTGTTGCTTGCTTTGAACCAGAGGATGCCATCAATGAAACAGGTATTTTCATGATCGTTTTTGTTTGTATGACCTCATATGTTATAAGGTAGCTTCAAGAAGATCATGAAGTAATAGACTATTGTTGAATCTGAATAACGAAGACATAAACCATAGATTGTACGACATAAACCATAGATTGTGCGATTTATTGCGTGGCATATTATGCTGCATTTCATCAGGTACATACTGCAGAATTCACTCAACATTGAGTAAAATAACCAGATACATAATTCAAGCTGAAATATTCACATGTTCGCAAAGTTATGTCAATTGTCTACCACAGTAATTTTAAACTGACTATCATGTCTTTCTGTTTGCACAAAACTGGCCCATGTAGATTAATCATGATGGCTTCTGCAAACTTTAACAAGTGACTATTTCGTGTATTAAACAACACACTAAAAGTGCTGTCTCTATCAATTACATGACCGGTTTCCAAGACATGCCATGCAATGGACGATGCCGGAAGTTTGTAATTGTGGTGTGTCGGCCTTCCCATGATCCCATCGCCTGTGTGTAGTATCTTGTCAATCCAGTTGGGCATGTGTTCAACAAATCTGCTGTGTAACTGACGCTCTATTCTGCCGATGTAGGTAGACTTGCACCTGCATGTGAATTAGTAAATATATTGTGTGAATTCTGCAATATGTACCTGACTAGATGCAGTGAAATATGCCAGGCAATAAATAGTACAATCTATGGTTTGTGTCTTTGTTATTCAAATCCACTACGGGAAAACATTGTTTTATTGTTGAATCATTGATTCTGTCTCAGAATTTAAAACTAAACAAAGCATTAAACAGTTTGTTGCACAGTTTGTTGCCGGGCATATTTCGTGCATCTCGTCAGGTGCATACTACAGAGTTATATATATACAATTACCCGAGAAGGTAACCCGGTCAACAAATGCCTGAAGAAGTCAGTTGTGTGGGCCAAAAGGTGCAAATATCACAACTCTGCTGTAAACAAGCACAGCACATTACGTCTAAAACAATATTCCGGATGAACGCAGAAGAAGAAGAATCTATACATTTTGGAATCTTTTTGAAGCTACATCATACGCGTGTGTGCATGTTTGTGCCCACACTTACACACACACACCACACACTTGTGCGCACACACACATCTATACTTTCTATCAGGCCCAGCCTAGAACTTTTATGTAACTTGTGTTGTCTGCTATATATCTGCAGTTTTTGTGTTTATACCTTCCAAAAACTAAAATTTTTGTTCATATTTGTATTGTATTGCTTTTATAATTCTCAAGCATTTCACATTAGTTCTATATTAATAAAATTATACATTGGTTTAGATGTGTGAAGAAATGTTAAATATGTGTTTACAATGTTTCAAAGATTTTACAAAACTGAGAAATTGTATATCTTGCTTATCTTCTTCTTCAGCGTTCCGAGCCATTGAGGTTCTTTGCTGCAGATACAATCCGTCTCCATTCGTCTCTCTGGTTGACCTTCTCTTGCCAGTCGTTGATTCCAAGTGCTTGTAGGTCTGTATATACATTATCTCTCCACCGTCTTCTTGGTCTACCTCAGGGTCTACGGTCATTTATTTCCTGAGTGTAAGCGAGTTTTGTTTCCCTATTGTCTTCCATTCTTTCTATATGCCCCAGCCATTGTAGTCTATTAGCCTTCATGATACCAGTGATTAGCGGGGACCTAAACAGATCATAAATGTCTTTGTTACTTCTTCTTTTCCACTCTCCACTTTGTGTATCCCTAATGGGTCCAAAGATGCGTCTTAAAACTTTGTTCTCAAAGGTTTGTAACAAGGCTTCGTCTCCTTTCGTTGTACTCCAGGTTTCAGAGCCATACAGCACAACTGGTCTGATCAGTGTTTTGTATATTGTGATTTTGGTGTTACGAGATAGCGCATTTGATTTTAGTAGATGTTGTAGTGCATAGTATATCTTATTTCCAGAATTGATTCTAGTTTGTATTTCTTCCCTTATGATGTTGGAGCAGTTGAAGATTGTACCCAGGTATTTGTATGTTTCCGTTCTTTTAATGGTCATATTATCTACTTGTATGTGGCCAGAGTTTTTAGCCATTCCTTCTCTTGAAATTACCATATATTCTGTCTTATCTTGGTTGATAACCAGCCCCATCTGTTAGGCTTTTTCCTTTAAGTGAGTCAATATTTCCAATGTCTTTTGTTCATTTTCCCCTATAATATCTATATTATCTGCATAACCAAACAGCTTGGATGTCCCTCCAATATCACATTTCTCCTTTATCTTCCTTACAACTTTCTCTAGAGCCGGATTGAAGAGTAGTGGCGATAGTGCATCACCTTATTTCAAGCCAGATGTTATTTGGAAAGGGTCTGATTTCCTGCCTTTATATCTATATCTATAAAATGCAATGTATGTATGTATGTGTGTGTGTGTGGGTTTGTGTGTGTGTGTACGTACGTAGGTACGTATGAATGTCCATTTTTATGCGTTCGCGAACGGTCCATCCGATTGAGATGAAATTTTCAACATATTTTCTTTTCATTCCCGTGCACCAAACTGTCATAGTTTTTTAGTGTACATTCAGCTATTTACTTACTAAAATTTAATATTTAAATTACATGACTTAACATAAGAAAAAATATATAAAGGGACATAACTTTTAGTAGCATTGCTATATCTTAGGTTAAGTCCCCTGGCTATAGATAGATAGATAGATAGATAGATAGATAAATAGATAGATAGATAGATAGATAGATAGATAGATAGATAGATAGATAGATAGATAGATAGATAGATAGATTGATAGATAGTTCTGACCCGATAGATAGAGAGGGTGGGAGAGACGGATAGACGGGCAGGCGGCAGGCAGGCAGACAGACAGACAGATAGATAGGTAGATAGACAGATAGACAGACAGACAGACGGCCAGTTCATCAGACAGTCGGGAACTGGAACTTATATGACTACTTATTTGAATTAAATGAGATGCTCCCCATCAGGGGCTGGGCGAAGTCGGGCCGGGTCAGACAGACAGACAGACAGACAGACAGATAGATAGATAGATAGATAGTCGGGAACGGGAGCTTATATGACTACTTATATGAATTAAATGAGATGCTCCCCACCAGGGACTGGGTGAAGCCGGGCCGGGTCAGACAGACAGACAAGCAGACAGATAGATTCCCGCCAGGGCCTGGGCGAAGCCGGGCCGGGTCAGCTAGTGTTACTATATTATAAGTATCTTCCATGCATAGTCTGGTCATGTTGATTAACTTCCTTGGTATTCCAAATTCCTGCATAGCATTTCATAGACTATTCCTATGGACACTATCATAAGCTTTTTTAAAATCCACAAAAATGTTATGGAGATCTCTTTTATATTCCCAATTTTTCTTGGCTATTTGTCGTAAGATAAATATCTGATCTATTGTTCATCTGTTTTGTCTGAAACCCGCCTGGTAGTCACCTAATATGTCTTCTGAATATGGTATTAGTCTATTTAGTAATACTGCGGATAGTATCTTATAACTTGTGGACAGTAGTGATATTCCTCTATAATTTTCACATTGGAACTTGTCTCCTTTCTTAAAGATAGGTATCAATAATGACTCTTTCCAGTCATGGGGTAATTCTTCTGTCCTCCAGATTTTTATTATTAGTTCAGTATAGCTTTAGATGTAATGCATGGCCACCTGCCTTTATAAATTCAGCAGCAATTCCATCAGCCCCTGTTGCCTTATTGTTTTTAAGTCGTGTGATTACATATAGGATTTCTTCAAATGCAGGTTCTTCAATTTGTGGTTCACACGTTAGAACCTCTTCCTGTGGGAAAGTGTTACTTGGAGCTTCACAATTTAGTAATTCAACAAAATATTCTTTCCATGTGTTGCACATTTCCTCATTGGTATTTATCATATTCCCATTTTTGTCTTTTAAACCATATGTGTTGTGTTGGTGCCCTCGTTTCATTGACTTCAGTTCTTTAAAAAACTTTCTGGATTCGTTTTTCTGGTGATTAGTTTCCATATCTTTGATTATATTACTCATATATTCTCGCTTCTGCTGTCGAACTATTTTTGTAGCCTCTTTACATTCATTTCTATATTGCTCTTCCTTTTGGATGTTGTTGATGTCATTTAACCATAAATGTCTGGCATTCTTTTTCCTAATGACTGCTTCTTCACATTTTTGATTGAACCATCTGTTCTTTCTATGCGTGGTTAACACACCGAGACATTCTTCTGCGGTAGATTGAATTGTATTCTTGATGTTCAACCAAGTTTGGTCAACGCTTTCCTCCAAAGGGTTTTGCAGAGTTTCAAGTTTACATTTTATTTCATCTGTAAATTTCTCTTTGACTATAATTTCTTGTAGTTTTTCTCTGCTATATGTTGGGTGTAATCTTTGTAATTTAGTATAAAAATCTCTCTTAAGTTTTATTTTAAATTTTGCTCCAACGAGGAAGTGGTCGCTGTGGCACTCAGCTCCTCTATAACTTCTAACTTGTTGTATGTTTGATGCATTTCTGTTGTTAATTAAAATGTGATCTATTTGATTATAGGTTCTCTTGTCACATGATTTCCAAGTTTGTTTGTGTATATCCTTTCTTTGTAGTCTGGTACTGCTAATCTGCAGTCCTTTGGCTTCTGCCAGGTTGATGACTCTCCATTCATTATCATTTGATGTTGTATATAGGCTTTCCATACCGGCCACTTTATTTTATGAGTTTGCTCTCTACCTATTTTTGCATTGCAGTCTCCCAGCACAATCAGGATGTCCTGTTTGGGGGTTTCTTCTATTACATCTTCCAGATCATTATAAAAGTCTTCTTTAATATCATCTTCTTTCACTTCAGTAGGTGCATGTACATTAATCATCGTTATATTTTTCCTTTACCTTTTATTCGTAATTTACTAATTCTATCATTAACAGCTTTAAAGTTTAGAACGTTCCTCCATAACTTTTTTGGATGACAAAACCTGTTCCTAATTCATGTTTATTTTGGGTGTTTCCTCCATATATTACAATCATTCCATTTTGCTCTAAAGTACCCTCTCCTGGTCACCTTATTTCTTGAATTGCTGTTATATCCATTTGATATTCAACCAGCTCCCGGGTTAGTTCTTCAGCCGCTCCAGCTCGATAGATATATCTTGCTTATATGTAAATAAAATAAACAATTGAATATTTCAGATTGAAACCAACAAGTATTTTTCACGATATCAAGCTTTGATTATCACATCTGCATATAAACTGGATAAATAAGTAATTTCATCTTCACAGTTTGCCAAAGTCATTTTCATGCTGCCCCTACTGGAGTATACCCTGTGTATACCTTCATAACTCTCCAATCTTCTCTGTCATTTGATACTTGATGAAGTTGTTGTTACTTATATTATTATTTGTCACCTAATTGTTTAATCCTTCCACATACATCTTTCTCTGTCTTCCTTTGCCTCTCTGGCCTAGTATTTTCCCTCACATAAGACTAATTTCTTCACTCCACCTCTTTTTGAAATTATTAAGACATTTAAAATGTGATTCAAGTTACACACTTTCTTTTGCTAGTTCTTTTTAAATATGTTCCTTTTCAGATTATGTGTTTACTATGAATAAGGATTTTGAAACAGCAGGCAGAATTGATGTTACTCACTTGGGTATCAAAGGCAGAGTGTGCAGCAATAATTGGACTGATGTTGATGCCAGGGTCTTCTGTAAAGAAATGAATCATACAGATGGCCTTGCATATTACCACTCATATAAAAATGCAAGTATAATATGTTGTTCTGTTTTGTAAAGTGAATTATTATTATTTTGTTTTTGTAATTTACAGCACACTGTGAGTTAATTTACATTTTGTTTTCACATTGTTGTGTTATTATATGTTTTTTGTTGTTGTAATTTACAGCACACTGTGAGTTAATTTACATTTTGTTTTCACATTGTTGTGTTATTATATGTTTTTTGTTTTTGTAATTTACAGCACACTGTGAGTTAATTTACATTTTGTTTTCACATTGTTGTGTTATTATATGTTTTTTGTTGTTGTAATTTACAGCACTCTGTGAGTTAATTTACATTGTGTTTTACACATTTGAAGTAATTAATTTTTCTTACATAATCTATTATCATCCAGTGGCTTGTCTTGTGCAGAACATTTCCCCCCATAATAATCTTTAGAAATTTATCTCTATTAAAAGCCAGGTGTCCTCTCTGTGTTGCTGTCATGTGTAAATTATCTTCTTAGTCTTGAAGCTATCTACATTGTGGCCTTTCTTTTCTCTGCTTCCCCTCTATAGTTATATTTTTCTGGCATTCTTGCCTGTTTATGTGCCCAAAATATTTAATTGTCCTTAATGTTATTTGTCTTCTTTAACTAAACCTCTTCAGTATTCATTTCTTGTTGGATAGATCTATTTGTTCTCTTTTTGATTGGTTAAATATGCATGCTCTCAGCGCTCTAACATTCGTTGCTTTGTATACTTCAGTCCATAAAGTTTTTAATTGCTTTGGCTATTGCAGAGCAATGTTTGTTCTTCATTTAATTTTTGTCATCACGTTTCCATAGACCATCAGCAGTAAGTTTATAGTCTATTTGGTTTTTGGTATTTCCATCCAGTGATGTCCAAGTAAATAGCCTTCTGATATTTTCTAGGAAATTCTGAAAATGCTGTATAACTCACCATGTACCAAGAACCTTATCATAAATGTATTAATTTGTCCATAGATGATGTAATCACAATCAACAATAAATAAATTGAAAATGTCACACATGTGAATATCTTGACTCTATAATTAACAACAATTGTTTAAAAGACAAGTCAGACGTAGTCTGGCCATAGCCATCGTTTTTGTGGCAATGTGGACCATGTTTTTTGGGCGCTTACTCGCTTTGAACTCAAGTATAATCCATACACACTATTTATAGTAATGCTAGACTGAATTTTGCATATTAACAGTGTCTCTCGCCATCAGGCGAACCCACTCTGACTTCAGGGGTACTTGTAATTTACATCCCAAAGTCAAGGAAGATAGGTCAGCATTTTAGTCCAACTGCCTGGTGTAGGAGTTGAACCCCTTTCTGCATTCTTATCCATTCGGCCATGCTGACCTATATATTGACCATTTCATAGTCACTAAAGAAAATTTGGGCTTTTCAGCTTGAATTTTGCAGAGACGTTCTTAGAATATTGTAGACCAAAACAAACAAAATATTAACATTCTGTAAGATCGTAACATTGCAGAAAACTGGGTCATAAACAGTATCATATCTGGGAAACTGAAATGCTTGGACCTTACTGATATCCCAGGGGCTTGGAGAGAACAGCGATGGAAGGGGTGGTTTCTGGGAGAAGTGGCAAGGTTGACCAGTGTGAAGATGGACATCGGACATTGCAGGCACATGGGGTCATACAGACAACTGGGGTCATGCAGGCACCTGAAGTCATGCAGACACCTGAGACCATGCAGACACCTGAAGTCATGCAGACACCTGTGGTCATGCAG
The DNA here is from genome assembly GCA_014155875.1 of Cepaea nemoralis. Lineage (NCBI taxonomy): Eukaryota > Metazoa > Mollusca > Gastropoda > Stylommatophora > Helicidae > Cepaea > Cepaea nemoralis. The sequence goes on along the minus strand of JACEFZ010027529.1, from coordinate 166,610 downwards.
ACACCTGAAGCCATGCAGACACCTGGGGTCATGCAGACACCTGGGGTCATGCAGACACCTGGGGTCATGCAGACACCTGGGGTCATGCAGACAACTGGGGTCATGCAGACACCAGGGGTCATGCAGACACCAGGGGTCATGTAGACACTTGGGGTCATGATTAGAGTGATGTTCTGCAAAGGATCTGCTACATGATGATGAATACACATTGAACGTTTCCTCATTCCCTTCATCCAATCAGTTATTAATTTACTATATCCCATATACTACTTTAACTCCTTCCGTACAGTGTTCTTACTGTAACTCATTCATATCCAGTCATGTAGAACTTTTAAGTGTCTTCTGTTTGGGACAGAATGGGTGAAAATACTCATTCATATCCAGTTGTTCAGTATTTTAAGTAACTTATGTTTGGGACAGAATGGGTGAAAATACTCATTCATATCCAGTTGCTCAGTATTTTAAGTAACTTATGTTTGGGACAGAATGGGTGAAAATACTCATTCATATCCAGTTGTTCAGTATTTTAAGTAACTTATGTTTGGGACATAATGGGTTAAAATAACAACTGCCAGAGACAGAAAGAAATCAGTAAAACAATTTAATCACCTATAAATTGTGTTGTTAAATAATTATTGATTTGCACTGAAGCATGTAAAATAATGCATTGCTGCTTGTCCTCAGTCGTATTTGTCAGCCAGTATGCTAGGTCCCTACTGGATCAGTGATGTCGCCTGCAATGGAACTGAAGCTTCTCTCAGTCAGTGTGCATTTAATGACCGGAACAATCTTGGCAACTGCTCAGAAGCCCACACAGCTGCAGCAGTTTGCTTCAATGATAGTGGTTAGTGGGTTTTTTTAAATAGTACTTGAAACAGTTTTATGCACTTTAACTTAGGTCAATGTGATTTTATGTAGGACTGCTTCAACAATAGTAGAATACCATTGTATTTGTACATAAAGCAGGCAAACATGAATGCTCATGTGTTACCAAGGCCCATGAAGGGAAGTACAGAATAGTAACACTGTAGCTTACTATGCCAGTCATAAGAGGTGACTAAGGAAGGTTGGTGTAGGACTGGCTACCCCAGCCTGTTGAAAACATTAGCTACAAAATCCAGTCAAGCATGAATAAGTCTACAGAGGCAGGCATAGCATGGCATGAGTTGGATAAGACCTATGTTTCCTTTGAGAGATATAAGGAAGCAGAAGAAAATGAAGATGAACTAGAAGAAGGAGGAGGAAAAAAGGAGACAGGAGGGGGAGAAGAATAGGAAGCAGGAGAAGAAACAGAAGAAGTGTAGATTTGTTGTCTCCCAATCAGTAAAGTTCTAGTATGGTCTACAGTAGCATTGGATTTTATCTCCTAATCAATAAAGTTCTAGTATAGTCTCCAATAGCATAGGATGTTTTTCTCCTAATCAGTAAAGTTCTAGTAAAGTCTCCAATCAGTAAAGTTCTAGTTCAATCTCCAGGAATTAAGGATTTTTGTCTCCCCATAAGTAAAGTTCTGATTCAGTCTCCAGGAGTGGAGGGTTTTTGTCTCCAGGAGTGGAGGGTTTTTGTCTCCAGGAGTGGAGGGTTTTTGTCTCCAGGAGTGGAGGGTTTTTGTCTCCAATGAAGTAATGTCCTGGGATTCGCCTGGCCTCATAAAATGAGTAGCATAGACTCCTCTGAGAAAGCAGAGGCAGCTGATACCCAATTATGTTCTACTGGCACATACATGGGTTTACTTCCCTCTATATTTGTTGAATGACACTGTACTGAATAGCAATTGTTAATATATTACAGATACTTTAGCTTTATAAGTCACATTAATTATATTGATAATCTAGTCTGGTTGATTGTGGACCAAATATCCACATAATTAAAGCAGAAATTGTAATTGTTTAATGAAGTAATGAAATTTAATGGTTACAATTCTTGAAATTTAGTACATGAATTAAACATATATAATATGGAACATTTTATAATTTCTGTCTGAACAATGAGTGCTTGAAAGGACTGACTGTAAGACAGGCCTGTGTGCCCAATTTGTGATCCTTTGAAAATAAAGTTAGTTTATTTGTTCATTAATTCATTTGCACTACGTCATTCCTAGATATGTTAATATTCTATGATACTGATATAGTAGTTACCTTATAATATGTTTGATGTCTTTTTATATTTCAGGAATCCAGTATCGATTGTCTGGGAACACCAATGCTGGTCGTATTGAACTGGCAATTGATGGTACATGGGGCACAATTTGTGGAGATTCATGGGACAATAAAGACGCTCAGGTGGCTTGCAGAAATCTAAATTATACTGATGGAGAAGTAGAAGCAGATAACAAATATGGAGCAGGCAGTGGGCCGGTGTGGCTAAGAGAGATCCACTGTACAGGCAGTGAAATGGCTTTGCACATGTGTCCTCACACAGGCTTCAATGATGAGGTTGTAACCCAAGGCTTTGTTTTCCCGTGGCTATATTCGTCATGCTCCAATCACCTGTCTGATGCGACTGTGTTTTGCTACAAGGAAGGTGATTAAAAATCATTCAATGATTAATTTCTTAATTTCTGATTGTAAAGTTACTTTTATTTATGTTATATGACAGTATATTCTAGATAAGGAGCCCTTTTTCACATAAAGTGATATGTATCACTGTACTTTTGTATGGATATTAAGCATGGACAATGAGCAGTCTAGCTGAAAAACACCTGATGGCTGGGTTTCTAAGGACAATGCAAAGAATACCATGGACAGACAGAAAAACCAATGAACAAGTCCTCCAAGAAACAAATGAAAATTGTACACTATTTAGAAACATTAGACTAATACTGTCAAGATGTTTTGGACATTTTATGACAAGAACAAAATTAGAGAACTTTGTGACAAATGGCAAGATCGAGGGGAAAAGATCAAGGGGAAGACAGAAAAGTAAATACCTGGATGGCTTGGCCACATGGCATGGTTGAGACAGGAACACGGAGCTGATCCATGACTGGTGATTGAGTGAAATGGCGAATCATCACTGCCCACGCTGACCAGCATGGCACATGATGGATGGATGGTTGGATCAGGTGTATTGTATTAGTATCATAGTATTATACAATTCTGATTGTTCCCCCCCCCCCCCAAAAAAAAAAAAAAAATCCTAACACCCCCCACTCTCCCCACTCTCTCTTCCTCCCCTCCCCCCTCCCCACACATACATGCAAACACACCCACACACACTCCCTCTCTCTCTTTTCACATACACAAACACCCACACACACACACTTTCTCTCTCTCTCTCTCTCTCTCTCTCTCTCTCTCTCTCTCCTCTCTCTCTCTCGTCTCTCTCTCTCTCTCTCTCTCTCTCTCTCTCTCTCTCTCTCTCTCTCTCTCTCTCTCTTTCTCTCTCTCTTTCTCTCTCTGATGTCATAGAGCTTTTGGAATCAACAAGAATTTATTTCACGTGAAGATTTCAAATTATACAATATATTGTAAATGTTTACATTATAGTGCCTTTACTAATCTTTCTTGGAAAAATTATCATTAATGAATCAAGCATCATCTTCACAATGAAGATTAACTGCAATGCATCTCCAAAACTATGTCTCTCGATCTGACAGTACACTCTAACTACTGTTCATCCATCACTTAATGCTATCTTTCCACTTGTTTCATTGCCAACCTCTTGTTTGCCTATCTTTGATTTTAAAAGACTCACATATCTTAGTATGAAAGCTTAACATTGATGGTGACAGTAAATATTATCAAGCAAAAGAACAAGAATCAGATGTGGATAGTTATTGATAAAATATTAATATAAATTATGAAATTCTCATAAATGACACTGGATTAATCTGTTCTGACTACAAACATTCATTAAGTGGTGTCCCATGCAGAATAAGCTTATTGAAGAACCCTTTCCATGCCCTGAAGCATATAGGGTATACGGGTTTAGACCCATATGTTTTATAAATCAAGCAACACAAGATGGGTGACATGGTCAATCTCTCACTGGCTGCCTTCAATTCACAGAACATTTCCTGGTACCAACTTTAGTCTGGGTCGACCTGGGAGCCCAGATAATTCTTTTTAAAGAATTCTTTTCTCAATAGAAATTTGAATACGTGACCATCTGGCCAGTAGGCATGCATTTCACAGAACAGAAGGACTATCATGGTATGACCGAATACATGACCATCTGGCCAGCTGGCATGCATTGCACAGAGTAGAAGGACTTTCATGGTATAACAGAGTACATCAGAATAGAAGGACTTTCATGGCATGACAGAATACATGCCAGCTGGCATGCATTGCACAGAATAGAAGGACTTTCATGGTATGACAGAATACTTGACCATCTGGCCAGCATTGTATAGAATAGAAGGACTTTCATGGTATGACAGAATACTTGACCATCTGGCCAGCATTGTATAGAATAGAAGGACAATAATGGTATGACAGAATACGTGACCAGCTGGCATGCATTGCACAGACTAGAAGGACTATCATAGTATGACAGAATCACTAATCTGGTGCTTACCGGGAGAAATACAAATAAATTTTCATTTATCAAGAGGTGAAGAAATGACGCTGGTGCTGGATATAATATATTGAGAAAACCTGTAAATTGTATAATTAGAAAATCTTTTCTTCTAAACAGAAGAACTGAAATAGCATGACAATCACCAATGTAGAGCTCATGGAGAGTACTAGACAAATGCCAGTGAGTCAAGATACACTGGCACTGGATAGGTACTTACATTGAGAAAACCTCAAACTAGTATAACTAGAAAAACCTTTGTCTGGAATCTACAAGGCAAAAGAAATAGAGGAAGACACAAAAGAAACAAAAATAAACATGGAGAAAAGAAGAAGAGACATAAATGAACAATATGTGGAGGATATGAATGGAGCAGCATGGGATAGCTAAGGATAGGATAGCTTGGAGTAAGTTGACGTAAACCATGTACCTCAATGGAGGATAAAGAGCAAATGAAGAAGAAGTAAGGTTATGAATTGTTCAGACACTAATAACTGCACTGTACTGTATGGTATTTAGTTTTTCTTTCCTTCATTAATTAAATATTTTATTCCTGTTAGATGTTAATCTGATAGAATCTAATACACTGTTTTTCTGAACTCTTTATCAGCCAAACTGAACCAAAAGTTAGGTGTAAGCTCTGGGCCCTTGCTGTATAGTCAGTCAGGCAAGTGGGCACATGTATGTGATGCTGATACATTTGGCCGCATGGAAGCCAAGGTGGCATGTAAAAGCTTGCTTCAGAATTACATTGATGGAGTTCCTATTAAAGGAGGACTGTTTGGAACAACTGATATCCCTATAGGAGTTAATGCTATTCAGTGTACAGGTGAGTTTGACTAACATGCATGTAATCTGTTGCATCATCCTCAAAGTTTTATTTATTATTAAATGTTTTTGTTTTATTTGTAATGTTGCTACTTCCAAACAAAGGACCTAGTCTGAATAATTATTACAAAGAAAGACTGTATACCCAAACACAACATCAAAGTGAATGGAGCCAATCTGAAACAAGTCAATGTATTTAAGTATTTGGGTAGTTTAATAACAGCAGGTGGAAGATTTCTTAAGGAAATAAACGTGGAATATCCCAACAAAGGCAGCATTTAACAGGATGAAGAATATTCTCTAAAATTTATCATTGTCAATCGAAGTTAAGAAAAGAGTTCTTTAGGGCTATATTGAGCACATCTTGGTGTATGAAAGCAAATCATGGACAATTAACAGACAAGTGAGGAAATATGTGAAAGTTATAAGCATGTTGTTTTATTGAACAATATTGACGATGGAAGCCAAGGTGGCTTGTAAAAGCTGGAGAGAGAAATAAACAAAAAGCAATAAAAATATCTTGAAACAATTTAACTAACAAAGAGAACTAGTTACTTGCATCATCAGAAGATATTCTACATTCTTTGGGCATGTCACGAGAACAGGGAAAGCTGGAGTATGATGTCACAATGACAAAAAGTAATGCAGCTTTACAGAATAGAATTACGAACAATACAAGGACGTCGCAGTGACTAGCCTTCATCAGCAAACAAATACATACACAAAACACAACATATAATCACAGAGAAGACCCTCCAGTGATTAAATATGTTGTGTTTTATGTATTTATTTGTTTGCTGATGAAGGCCGGTCGCCTCAACATCCTTGTATTGTTCATAATTCTGATCTGTAAAGCTGAATTTCTTTGTGTTATTTTATATAGTTTACATTTCCACAGCTTTACAACATTTCCACAAATTTTATTCAGATGTCACAAAGAGAAAGTTGGAGGGGAGGAGAGACAGGAGAAGACCAAGAGAGAAGATGCTAGACAATCTGGCATCATAGGAGGGAGGAACATCAGTATCATAAATAATTGGCAGGACGCTAGAAAGAGGGCTGGGGAAAGACATGATCACCAATGCCACATGTCATAGACTATAAGAAGAAGAAGAAATGATCTAGTAGCAATAAGCTTTTAGTGCCCTCATGTCACTCTCATCATGACCCACCAGCAAGTTTCTCAATCTCTTGCCAGATTTCCTACTGAATTCACTCTCATGTCACTCTGATCATGACCCACCAATAAGTTTCTCAATCTCCTGCCATTTCTCCTGCTGCATCCATCCTCATGTCACTTTCATAATGACCCACCAACAAGCTTCTCAATCTCTTGCCAGATCTCCTACTGCATTCACCCTCATGTCACTCTTATCATGACCCGCCAATAAATTTTTCAATCTCCTGCGATTTCTCCTTCTGCATCCACCCTCATGTCACTCTCATCATGACCCACCAGCAGGTTTCTCAATCTCCTGCCAGTTCTCCTGCTGCATCAACCCTCATGTCACTCTCATCATGACCATCCAGCAAGTTTCTCAATCTCCTGCCAGTTCTCCTGCTGCATCCACCCTCATGTCACTCTCATCATGACCCACCAGCAAGTTTCTCAATCTCCTGCCAGTTCTCCTGCTGCATCCACCCTCATGTCACTCTCATCATGACCCACCAGCAAGTTTCTCAATCTCCTGCCAGTTCTCCTGCTGCATCAACCCTCATGCCACTCTCATGATCCGCCAGCAAGTTTCTCAATCTCCTGCCAGTTCTCCTGCTGCATCCACCCTCATGCCACTCTCATGACCCACCAGCAAGTTTCTCAATCTCCTGCCAGTGCTCCTGCTGCATCCACCCTCATGCCACTCTCATGACCCACCAGCAAGTTTCTCAATCTCCTGCCAGTTCTCCTGCTGTGTCCATCCTCATGTCACTCTCATCATGACCCATCAGCAAGTTTCTCAATCTCCTGCCAGTTCTCCTGCTGCATCCACCCTTATGCCACTCTCATGACCCACCAGCAAGTTTCTCAATCTCCTGCCAGTTCTCCTGCTGCATCCACCCTCATGTCACTCTCATCATGATCCACCAGCAAGTTTCTCAATCTCCTGCCAGTTCTCCTGCTGCATCCACCCTCATGTCACTCTCATCATGACCCACCAATAAGTTTCTCAATCCCCTGCCAGTTCTCCTGCTGCATCCACCCTCATGTCACTCTCATCATGACCCACCAGCAAGTTTCTCAATCTCCTGCCAGTTCTCCTGCTGCATCAACCCTCATGTCACTCTCATCATGACCCACCAATAAGTTTCTCAATCCCCTGCCAGTTCTCCTGCTGCATCCACCCTCATGGTCTAGGTGTCTGTAATGTCCTATGTCTATCTTCATACTGGTCGACCCTTGCCATTTCTTCCAGGAACCAATGCTACCATTGGTGTTCTTTACAAGCCATTGTGATATTTTATAAGGACAAAATAATTTAGTTTTAATTTTGTATAACATCTAGGCAAAATCTTGGATAAGATATTAGAGAACAATTTTACAGATAAATTCTTCTTCTTCTTCTTCTTCAGCGTTCCGAGCCATTGAGGTTCTTTGCTGCAGATACAATCCATCTCCATTCGTCTCTCTGGTGGACCTTCTCTTGCCAGTCATTGATTCCAAGTGCTTGTAGGTCTGTATATGTATTATCTCTCCACCGTCTTCTTGGTCTACCTCGGGGTCTAGCGGTCATTTATTTCCTGAGTGTAAGCGAGTTTTGTTTCCCTATTGTCTTCCATTCTTTCTATATGCCCCAGCCATTGTAGTCTATTAGCCTTCATGATATAGATAAATAACTTTCAGAATAATTATTCATTTGAATTAACTGATACATTACTAGTTACATTTTTGTTACGGTGCTATTTATATTTTATTTACCAGCTGTACAGATTTAGTTTATCAAGAAAGATGGTTTACAATTATATTTCAACTATTAATCTGTTCTTTGCATTTAGTTTTTTCACATCTTTTTATAAGGTGTTATTTCACTGTATAAAACAAACATTTGCTCCCAACAGGAAATGAAACTGCTCTATCACAGTGCAGGCTGTCTACAACCGGAGTGTGCGCATCAAAGACATACATATCTGTTGCTTGTTTTAATTATACTCTTACAGATCAGGATTTCAGTGAGTATTTCACTTCTTTTCATCATTTATAATCTTTCAGTATTGTAGCACAATTTGCCATTGTTCATCTGTTCAGCTGCTGTGGAGGCGGAAGTACAGGCTTTGATTTTAGAGAATTCTTTGGAGGGTGATACTGTCATTTACACAGATGGGTCGGTCATTCGACAAGTAAGAAGTTCATGGGCTTTTACAGCTCAGGCCAGAGGGAGAATTGTGAAAGAAGATTCTTGTGCTTTTGCTTTGACCACAAGTAGCCTGACTATGGAAGTCATGGCAGTAAGTAAAGCAATAACATGGCTCGAGACACAGACATTCACTAGGGCATGTTTCCTTAGTGACTCAGTGAGCATACTCAAGAAGATAGAGATGGGGTGGATCCGAAGAGAGTGGTTGCTGTCTCTGGAGCGGTCTCGGCTGGCAAAGATTAGTTTCATTTTTGTGCCAGGGCTTCGGGTGTATGAGGAAGTGAGTGGGCTGACAAGCTTGCAGGTAAAGCTACTGTGGAAGGCGGATGAGCCATGGACCAGGCTGACATTCTGAATACTCTATGAGAAGTAAGTCATTCACGAGAACCATGTGATAACTGTGAATCTACAGCCATGGTCAGGCTGCAAGAACAGCAAGTTAAAAGAGGGGTGGCCAAACAAGAACACTACGTGGGAAGCCAAAGAAGATTAATAAACCAACACAGAACTAGTGTCTTCAGTGGCTACACACTGCAGGATTTACTGAGGAGGGGATACAAGCACTTATGCACTGAATGGTTCCATGTACAATGAGGATGATCTGTTGACTAACTAACTAACTCCTTTACATGTTGTCAATTTGAATAGTGTTGCTGTGTTATTTTGAAGTGGTTAATACTGCATGTTTTTAAAGTCTCAATTCACTTTGTGTGTAGAACAAATTTGAAAAATGAAACACCCGGTAGTATAGCTTGACATAAGGACTTTTTTTTTCATGCAGTGAGCTGTAATGATCCCTCAGGAGCATAGTTAACTTGGTTGCATATCCTTTTCATGAAGTCACAGTAAATCCAGCATTTTTGGCTGTTTGTGATTTCTTGACAAGTTTACATTTAGTAGTTTGCCATTAGGAGCAATGAATGGTGTAAAACTCCAAGGGATAAGCATTTATAAATATCTAGGCTGCACAGTGACATCTGATGAAAAATGTGAAACAAAGATAAAGAAAAGAATTATTGTCATTTGTAACATTTTCTAAAATGTTGACAAGCATGTAAATTTACTTCATGAAAGACCGTGTATGGTCTGCCTCTTGCCCCCTTTAGCTGGCTTTGAACTCAAGCATAATCCATACATGTGCTACTACCTCTAGTGCTTGGGCTGATTTTTGTGTGTGGATTAGCTTTCCCTATTACTAGTGTCCTTCACCATCAGTTGAACCCACTCCGACTTCAGAGGTACTTGTAATTTACATCCCGAAGTCAAGAACGCGAAGTCAACATTTTAGTTCAACTGAAAGTGTGCGGTTGAACCCCTTACCTCTACATCAACACAACAGATGTTTAAGAATGAGTGTTCGTATCCATTCAGCCATGCTGGACTCCGGTATGGTCTGTTATTCTGTTTGGATGCAATCACTGGAAAATGAGCAATAAAATGATGAGGTAATTGACAGCAATAGGTTCAGTGGAAAAATATAAGGGTCGTTCATTTGAAACCTGTTTTAATGGCTTTATTACAAAAGCATGAAAGAAACATTAACAGGTGTGGTAGAATTAAACAAAGCATTCATTTTGAATGAATTATGCACCATGAGTTTGTCAGAAGAAGTCGCCGTAGGCATTCAGGCAAGCATCCCATTGCATAGGTAGGCAACGTATGTTGTCTGCAAAAAGGATTGTGGTTGCTCACTGAACCAAGTGTTTACCGCGTTCATTACATCTGCATTTGTGTGAAATCGTTGCCCCTTGAGAGCTTTTGTTAGAGGTCCAAACAAATTAAAATGGTGACAAATCAGGACTATATGCTGGATGTTGCAGAAATTCCCACTTCTTGCAAGCTAATGCTTCCTGCACAATCTTTACAACATGCGGACGAACATTATCAGTGCAACAAAATCATACCGCGAGAAAGCATGCCGGGTCGTTTATTCTTGATGGCTTTTTGCAGCTTGTCTAGTGTTTCCAAGTAGTGGGTAGAGTTGATGTTGACACCAGGCTCTTTAAAGTCAGCTAACAATAGCCCGCTCAGCATATCATTACCAGCGGAAACCTGTAACTTGGATTTTTTGGCTTTTGGTGATCCAGCATGCTTCCATTGCATGCTCTCTCTTTTGCTGCTCAGCTCAAAGTGGTGACACAATGATTCATCGCCTGCCACAATGCGGAAGAGAAATGCATCACCATCCACTCTGTAATGCAGCAAGTGGTTCAAACACCATCCCATGTGTTCCACATTTTGGTGGTCAACATCCGTGGTACCCACTGTGAACACACCTTCCGATATTGCATTTTCTTACGAATGACCTTTTGAATTGACACATTACATCCTTTCGCTAGCGAACATTTGCTTCGACAACGGTTCATCTGTACTGCTGCATCAATTTTGGCGATGGTTTTTTCTGTTGCAACAATATGCGCTTGATCTGTCATGAACTGACGTCCTTTCCGAAACATTTGTGACCAATCTGTCATTGTTGTCTTCGACAAGCATTTGTTACCGTACGCTGCCTGCATTCTTCGATGAATGTCCACTGGTCGACATCCTTCAAATGGAAGAAACTGAATCACAGTACTTTGAGCTTCTTTGGGCGGATTTTGGATCAACCCGGCCATTTTCTTAACGGTCAGAAACAGAACCTATGCATCATGGGATGATAAGCACGTGCTCTTTTATTCATTGGTCAGTACTTATCACATGACTATCACATGATCATGTTCAACATACGCAATTACGCGCTGTGCGGCACGAATGGATTTCAAATGAACGCTCCTAATACTAGGCAAGAACAGCAGAGAACGGCAGAAAGAGAATATATGTAGATAGTATTAGTTTAGTTTGTCAACAGCTGGTTCTCCGATTTCCATTGCCAAGGCTTGTGCCCTGAAGAGGTCACTTCAGCACCATGTAAAGCGGTGACACAACACGGGAAGCATGTGCTCTAGTGGATACTCTGCCTGGCCCCACAAACGGAAATTCCACCGAAAGATGGAGTCATTTTCGTGACACCATCTACAATACAGCACTATCAACATTTGGCAAGAAGCAAACTAAGTCAACCGACTGGTTTGAAGCACACTCTAAAGAGATGCTCCCAGTCCTGGAGATAAAGAGACATGCATTCTCAATGTATAAAACATCACCTTCAGAGAAAACACTGCAGGCATTGCGAACGGCCAGAAATAGAGTACAACAGATGGCAAGAAGATGTGCGAACAGGTACTGGCTACAGCTCTCTGCTCAAATTCAAACTTGTGCAGACACTGGAAATATAAGAGGAATGTACGAGGGCATCAAGCAAGCTGTCGGTCCATCAAAAAATAAGATGGCCCCTTTACGATCAACTGAGGGGGTAATCATAAAAGATCGAGCGAAACAAATGGATCGCTGGGTAGAACACTACTCAGAGCTATACTCAGTGGATAACACTGTCAGCGTAGAAGCTCTGGAAGCCATTGATCAACAGTCTGCCATGCATGCCCTGGATAACGAACCTTACCTCACAGAAATCAGCGAAGCACTAGACTCTCTCAAATTCGGCAAGGCACCTGGAAAAGATAGTATTCCACCTGAAATTTTAAAATGTAGCAAAGAAACAATCATCCCAGAACTTTATGCAATATTTCAGCTCTGCTGGAGAGAAAAATCAATACCACAAGATATGAAAGATGCAAACATCGTTACCCTTTATAAAAACAAAGGCGACAGAAGCGACTGCAACAACTATCGCGGCATATCCCTAGTCAGCATTACTGGCAAGATTTTGCCAGAGTAATCCTTAAAAGATTACACATTCTTGCTGAAAGATTCTTCCCCGAATCGCAGTGCGGATTTAGACCCAACAGGTCCACCATCGATATGATTTTCTCACTCTGGCAGCTCCAAGAGAAGTGCAGAGAACAGAGGAAGCCATTATATATTGCTTTCATCAACCTCACAAAGGCATTTGACCTTGTGAGCAGAAGCGGCCTTTTTAAGGTCCTTGAAAAGGTTGGATGTCCACCCACCCTTCTTAGTCTCGTGAAATCATTCCACGAAAACATGCAGGGGACCATTTTATTTGACGGCTCAACATCCCAGTCATTCAGCATCAGCAGCGGAGTAAAGCAGGGCTGCGTGCTTGCTCCTACACTCTTTGGTATCTTCTTCGCTGTTCTCTTAAGGCAGGCATTTGGGACTGCCACTGAAGGCATATACCTCCACACAAGATCTGATGGCAAACTTTTTAACCCATCAAGACTCAAGGCAAAGACCAAAATAAGATCAAGATGTGTAAGAGAACTACTTTTTGCAGATGATGCAGCACTGACTACTCATACAGCAGAAGATCTCCAAAAGCTCATAGATCGTTTTGCAGCCGCCTGCAAAGACTTTGGGCTCACCATTATCCTAAATAAAACACAGGTGATGGAACAAGACGCTGGTGCGCCCCCGTCAATCAAAATTGCTAATTACGAATTGAAGGTCGTCCACGATTTTGTGTATTTGGGGTCGACAATATCAGATAATCTTTCATTAGAGACAGAAATCGACAGACGCATTGGAAAGGCAGCCACAACATTTTCCAGGCTAGCTAAAAGTTTGGGAGAATAATAGACTAACAGAGTGTACAAAAGCTCAAGTATACAAAGCTTGTGTTGTTAGCACACTACTCTATGGGTCTGAATCCTGGTCCTTGTACTCAAGAGAGGAAAGGAAGTTGAATTCCTTCCACATGAGATGTCTGAGACGTATTCTGGGCATAACATGGAAAGACCACATAACAAACAAACAGGTGCTTGAACGAGCAGATATTACCACAGTGCACACCCTCCTCAAGCAGAGACGCCTTCGGTGGCTGGGCCACGTATCTCGAATGGAGGATCAACGTATTCCCAAAGATCCCTTTACGGAAAGAGGCCAACCGGAAGACCTCAAATGCGATATAGGGATGTGTGTAAACAAGATATGAAAACCATTGGAATAGATCCAGACACATGGGAGAGAGTTGCAACAGACAGATGCTCCTGGAGAAGAGATGTACGAAACGGACTGGTGCTCTTTGAGCACAATCTGATCCAACAAACTGAGGATAGGCGGCACAGGCTCAAAGCGCAGTCACTTACTGCGGGACTTTCCTCGTCTTACAGATGTGGAAACTGTGACAGGGATTGTCACTCTCGCATTGGACTATACAGTCACCAGCGGTGCTGCCAGGTACCTCCCAAGCGGCACAACTCTATAGTCCTTCAGGAATGAAAGAGGCCTACTAGTTTAGTCAACGGATCAACATCATGGCACACGGGTGTATCCCATAAGTGCTCCATTCTTCTCCTAACTCAAGCCTGAGTCCAGAGAATCTCAGCTCAGTGCACGAACTCCATAGCACCGGCGAGGATCCTGAAATACTTTAGGTAGATTTCTAACTAAAATTTTGCCCGGGCAGCGCCGTTAGGCTACTCTTTTTTTTATTTCCAACTGTCAAGGGGTTTTTTAACTTGCACAACAATACACACGGGCGTCCAATCTCACTACCCAGAGACCAGGGGACATTTTGTTACTAGATGTCCACGTGAAAAAATCCCAGCCCTCACTGGGGCTTGAACCCAGGACCTCCAGCACTCGAGGTGGACACCATACCTCAAGACAACTGAGAATTCTTCTTTCTCTTCCCCCCCCCCCCCCCCCCCCATGTATGTAGAAATATTTGTGTAAATATGTGTGTAAATATGTGTGTAAATATGTGTGTATCTCCTGGGCTGAATTTAAGACTGTGTTTCGCATGCAGCATGATCCCTCTCTTCGCCTGCCTAGTTTACTGCAGATCAAAGGTAACAATAATCCATCTGGAACAAGAAAAGCTGGAGAAACTGCCGGATCACAAAAGCAATGCTTTAACTGTCCACCTGTCAAAGCTTCCATCCTAGAGCAGTTGCCGACCAAGGTTTAGGACCTGGTCTGCCCTGCATGATATATAGTCTTTAGGTTGCATTTCCTCACACTAGTGTAGGCCATGAACCCTCCCAATTGTGCTCCTCCACCCGAAACCATTGGCACAATGTAAGGTTCGGGTTTGGTGTGCACTGCCCAACATTCAACGCTAACAGAAAGCAGGTAGTACTGTCTACTGTCATATGGTAGCTCAGTCATATGATAATGACTTATGTTCTTACACATATAACATAAATCTTTACTATATGCAATAATCATAACAAGAGGTTTTGTATAGAATTAAATAGTATATTTTATTACTGAACAGCGTTTCGAGTCAGACTGTCCGAAGACACAATTAGGACTGGGGATGATCATGGTATTCTGGAAATTCGTCAAAATGGAGTATGGGGTAGGATATGTTTGCATGAATTCACTGCAAAAGAGGCAACAGTAGCTTGCAAGGAGCTCGGGGGGTTTACAGGTAATCAGAAAATATGTTCTTCGTTTTTGAAGTTTTTGATAATGTGACTGTAAACATGAAAGAGCAAGAGAGGTGGTAGAATATTATTTTTATTAACAAAAACATTTTCTGTAACAATTGTATATTTTTTTATCACATTTTATGATGACTAAAAACACTATAGTTTCTGAAAATATGCTTAATTATCTCACTAATCTCCATTGTCTCTCTTTACAATTTGATAAAGAATGTTGTGTTGTATTTTTTTTTGTTTTCTTAGATGTCTTTAACTGTTAATTTATTTATAGACTATCTTAGTTTCTGTTATCAGTGAATCTGTAGGTGTATGTAAACATATGTTGAAAAACTATTTATGTCTTACTATTATTTTATTTTTTCTAGAAATTAGTGTTTCTTTAATAACAGCTTCAATATGTAGTATGTTATTTTTTAATGCAATGTCATTGTCTTATATCAGACTGTTCATGATTTGTATTTTTAAATCACAGAATTGTATTAAGTACATTATATTCTTTATTTATTCTGCACATTTCACAGGTGGCGTGCCATATCTACATTTGTACAGAAATCGTCTGCCAATTTTGTGGAGTAGTGTGAAATGTAATGGAAATGAAACATCTCTGCAAACCTGTAAATTTAGTACAGATGTGGATCTGCAGAACTGCCCATATCAGTCAAATGATGCTGGTGTACTGTGCTACAAGGGTGAAGGTATGTCTTGTCATTTCTTGCCACAAATAAATCATAGCTATCCTTTTCATATGTATTGTTCTATTCTGTTCTTGTGTATTGCTCTATCATTCTCTTCTGTATTGTTGTCACCATCTATAATATGCTGTGGAAACTAATGGAAACTTTGCCCAATGCTACAGAATTTGGAAATAATTGGATAACTGGAAGTATAGGCCAGATATTTTAAAAATTGTTACAAAACACAAAACAGGACATTGAAATGACAAACCTTCATCATCAGACACAAAACAAGAAATACAGTTAGTTAGTCTTTCCTCTTGAGCCTAAGGCGGCGCATAGGGCAGAAGTCATGGCTCTCCATGTCTGGCGGTTCACTGCTACCTGTTGTAGATCTTGGATGTTCACTTGGCCGTTGAAGAGCCTTCTCTGATGATGGTTCTACGCAGGGTCTCTCTTGGTCTTCCTCATTTTCTTTTCCCTACTGGTGACCATATGAGGGCTTGGTAGGGGAGTCTTGTCTTGTCCATTCTGAGTACATGGCCGATGTAGTTCCAACGGCATTTTCTTATAAAATTGGATACAATATCTTGCTAGTCTCTTGTCTTATGTGCGTATTGGTTTTGAAATCTGTCCAGTGGAGGTTTATAATTCTTCTAAGACATTTGTTCTCAAAATTGTCAAATTTTTTATCTAAAGCTACCGTTGATTTCCAACTCTCACATCCATACATTAACACTGGAATCTCACAAGAGTTGAAGATTTTAAGTTTCGTTTGTTTGCTGAGTGACTTTGACTTCCAGATCTTTGACAGTTTATTGAAGGCACCAGATGCCAGTGCGATTCTAGATAATATTTCTGGCGTTGAGTCCCCTGTAGATGTCATTTTGCTTCCTAGGTATGTAAAGCTGTTGACTTTTTCAAGAACATGGTTGTTTAATTTGGTGTCGTCTGAACTGTTGATGAGATCAATAGTTTTTGTTTTTGCAGTGTTAATTTGGAGACCAATTTGTCCTGAAACATTTTGGAGATGGTTTATTTTCTCTTGGACATCTAGGTGTGTTGAACTTAAAACGCACTATGTCGTTCGCAAAGTCCAGGTCTTCTAGAATTTTGTCAACCCAATGGATACCCCAATTTATGTTGTTTGTGCATTTGCGCATAACCCAATCTATGGCTATTCCAAAGAGCATCGGTGATAAGACACAATCCTGTTTCACTCCCGTTTCCACTGAGAACCAGTCAGAGTTACCTGATTCTGTTCTCACGCAGCAATGTGTCTCCTTGTAGAAAGATTTTATGATGTTGATATATTTGGTATGGAAACCATAGATGCTAAGTAGATTCCAAAGTGAAGGACGGTGGACACTGTCGAAGGCTTTTTGAAAGTCAACAAAGTTGGTGATTAATTTCTACTGGAATTCTAGTCTTCAATGATTATTCTAAGGATGAAAATGTGGTCTATACATGACCGTTTTGATCTGAAACCTGCTTGTCCTTCTCTGAGTCTTTCATCTATAGACTTTTTCAATCCCTCAAGTAACATGCTACAAAAAAGTTTTCCTGGTACTGACAGTAGGGTGATACCACGCCAGTTATTGCAATCAGACATGTCACCTTTTTTTGGCAATTTGAAAATTACACCATCCTTCCACTGTTGTGGTGGGGATTTGTTTTGCTAGATTTCATTGATCAGCTGTAGCAAATGTTGTAAGCTATTCTCATATGCTGCTTTGAGCATTTCTCCTGAGATGTTGTCTTCACCAACAGCTTTATTGTTCTTCAATTTTTTAATGGCTGCTTTAATCTCTTCCATGGTAAATGACTCACAGGAGGCATCTAGTGGGAGCTTGGTGGTTTCTCCATCCAGGTTGGAAACACTATCAGGCTGCGGTATATTTAATATTTCTTTGAAATGTTCTGCCCATCATCAAACACAAAACAAGAAATACACAATAAAACAAAAACAAAGATTAAAATGACATTAAAGTAAGATAAATAGTAATGTGAAACCATGAAAATTACAAATAAGCATGCAGAAAAAACATAAAATATGTGATACTTAATGCATAGTCTCCAAATATACAAAGGGTGAACAGAGATGGAAGCTGCAATATATATTAGTAGTGGATAATGAGAGAAAAAAACAGCCACATAGGAGTGGGGTGGATACTGTCATTCCTGAAGTATTAGGTGGTTCAGTGATTAAGGTGACAAATAAGGAGGAGAAGAGAAGCAATAAATGATGAGGTAGAAAAAAAAATGTTTGGAATTTTTGTGTGTTTCTTTGCTGTTATACTATTCATATGTACCTTAGTTAGTTAGTTAGTCATGGTTCCAACCTCACAGCAACGCCCCATTTTGCTCCGTTCCTGTGCCAGTTAATATCACACAAAACGCCTCCCACTGCCCAATGTGGAAAGTAGAAAAGACAGGAGTCTCGACAAACAACAGCCCACACAGATACACTGTGCATAAAGCCACCGCCAGAATGTTAACACAATAGTCCCCCACGAAACATCCAGTTCATCTCTGATGGAATCGGCAGTCTGGATGTTTCCTAGATGCTCACCCACACAGTACCAAACAAAATACAGTTTATTGTCGATGGCAGTGGCAGTCAATCAGAAGCCCAGCAGCCACACATTTCTGCATAAGGCAAAAACCGGTCAACTCTGGGACATAGCCAGCTGCCCTCGCTCCGAACATGCAATCACGTTCCAATAAACCTCGGGCAGATTCAGAAGCATTTCACACGAAACTCACAGCTCACAGTGTCACGCACTCACTCAGTAGCAGGGCGACGGAACCATCAAGCCTCCTTAGTCGCCTCTTACGACATGCCTGGTAGGCTACAGTGTTGCTATTCTTTGCTTCATGTATGGGCCCCGGAAACACACAGTATCCTGATGGGATACAGTGAAATATACCATGCAATAAATTGTTTTTATTTCTTCAGTATTCAAATTCTCAACATTATCCCCTCAGGTACATACTACAGAAAACAGTTAAACATACGACAAAGTAGTATAATAAACCCTTTCAACTGAAATACATTAAAAAAACTACATTGTCACATTTTCCACTGTCACTAATGGCTAAGGGCCACAAATATTGACAAGACTTCTGGAAATAATGGCCACCAATATTAGCAGGACTCTTGGAAATATTGGCAGGACTGGTGGAAATATTGGCTACATATATTTGGCAGGACGGTTAAAAATATTGGTTGGACTGACAGAAATATTGGCAGGACAAATATTAATATGGCAGGACTGATAGAAATATTGACAGGATGGATAGACATATTAGCCACAAATATTTGCAGGATTTATAGACATATTTGCCACAAGTATCAACAGGACTGATTGAAATCTTGGCCACAAATAGTGACAGGACTGACAGAAATATTGGCCACAAATAGGGGCAAGACTGATGGAAATATCGGTCACAAATATTGACAGGGCTGATGATAATATTTGCCACATATATTGGCAGGAGTGATGGAAACATTGATCACAAATAGTGACAGGACTTATAGAAATATTCATCACAAATATTTACAGGGCTGATGGAAATATTGGCCACAAATATTGACAGGCCTGATAGAAATATTTGCCACAGATAGTGGCAGGACTGATAGAAATATTGGCCACATATATTGACAGAACTGATAAAAATGTTTGCCACAAATATTGGCAGGAGTGATAGAAGTATTGGTCACAGATAGTGGCAGGACTGATAGAAATATTGGCCACATATAATATAATATTGACAGAACTGATAAAAATGTTTGCCACAAATATTGGCAGGAGTGATGTAAATATTGGTCACAAATAGTGGCAGGACTGATAGAAATATTTGCCACAAATATTGGCAGGAGTGATAGAAATATTTGCCACAAATAGTGACAGGACTGATAGAAATATTTGCCACAAATATTGGCAGGAGTGATAGAAATATTTGCCACAAATAGTGACAGGACTGATAGAAATATTTGCCACAAATATTGGCAGGAGTGATGTAAATATTGGTCACAAATAGTGACAGGACTGATAGAAATATTTGCCACAAATATTGGCAGGAGTGATGTAAATATTGGTCACAAATAGTGACAGGACTGATAGAAATATTTGCCACAAATAGTGACAGGACTGATAGAAATATTTGCCACAAATATTGGCAGGAGTGATGGAAATATTTGCCACAAATAGTGACAGGACTGATAGAAATATTTGCCACAAATATTGGCAGGAGTGATAGAAATATTTGCCACAAATAGTGACAGGACTGATAGAAATATTTGCCACAAATATTGGCAGGAGTGATGGAAATATTGGTCACAAATAGTGACAGGACTGATAGAAATATTTGCCACAAATATTGGCAGGACTGATAGAAATATTTGCCACAAATATTGGCAGGAGTGATGGAAATATTGGTCACAAATAGTGACAGGCCTGATAGAAATATTTGCCACAAATATTGGTAGGGGTGATATAAATATTGGTCACAAATAGTGACAGGACTGATAGAAATCTTGGCCACAAATAGTGACAGGACTGATAGAAATATTTGCAACAAATATTGGCAAGACTGATATAAATATTGGCCACAAATAGTGGCAGAACTGATATAGAAATATTGGCCACAAATAGTGGCAAGACTGATAGAAATATTGGCCACATATATTGATGAACTGATATTAATATTGGCCACAAATAGTGGCAGGACTGATATTAATATTGATAGGACTCCTATAAATATTGGCCACAAATATTAAAGTACTGATAGAAATATTGACAGTACTACTGAAAATATCAGTTATACATAATTTCTGTACTTTAAGAATTAATTTTTCCCATTTTTCTGCTATTTTATTTTGGTCATTAATTGTTATTGCGATCACAAATATTTACTATTAAAATGTATCTACATATCTGTTTCATAATGGCTTTATTTATTAAGGTGTGAATTACAGACTACGGGGTGGAAATGAGACAAACACAGGACGGGTAGAAATCGGCATTGATGGAAAGTATAGCTCAGTTTGTGTTATCAACTGGAATGCTGCCGACTCTAGAGTTCTTTGCAGATATTTGAACTACACGGATGGCATTCCATCCAATGTGAAAAATCGTAGTCTGGAAAGTCTGCGTCCGCTCATGAGCTTCTTCCTGTGTGAAGGCCATGAGGCTGATCTGTTGTCCTGCATTAATTCTGGATTTGACAACGGCCAGAGGAACTTGTTCTGTGGTGGAGATGCTTACACTATTTGCTTTAATGAGGAAGTCAGTGAGTAAACCATCAGCACTTATAATGTAATGTTATTGCACAAGAAAATAGTTTCATTTGTATGTGCATGTATGTGAGAAATTATGTAATGTGACATACTCAAGCAAATAAAAGTTTATGGGCATTATATAACATCCAGAACATTACACTCAAGAGTATATCATCATCATCCAGTGCCTTGCCGGCTGTCAAGGGCAATCATGCCTCTCCACAAATTGCGATTTGCAATGGCATGGATCAATTCATATGTTGACTCCCTTCCAATGTCATGACACAAGATTGTCAAGAATCTTCTAATGCTGTCTTCCTCTATTTCTCAATCTGCAAATCTTTCTGGTTGTCACAACATGTTCTAGTTTTTGTCTTTCCATAATGTGGCCAAACAAAACAATGACTGCCTCTTTCTGAGGTTTGTGGTAAGTTGTCTTTGCCACTCGGCTTCCCTCAAAATGTCCAGATTTCTCATTTTGGCTGGCCGAGTGGCTAGAATGCTGGGCTCTCCTTCAGGAGACCCGGGTTGGAATCCTCGGTAAGGTGTGGAGTTTTTTCTGTCTGGGGCAAATAAAAACACTCTAACCTGCAGTTTGCGGCAACTGCACTAGCCATGCAGCCTTAATTCCTCAGGCTGTTCTACACCGCAAGGTACTATAGGCAGTAAATGACAGTTTTATGACAGTTTGCTAGTTCATATTACTATCTAAGTTAATATGCCAAAGATAACACTAATTTTAGAGTACCATATAAAAGAGTTCTTTCAAGTTATATAGAACAAATTTTAACATATGGCTGCAAATCCTGGACAATTAACAGACAGGCAAAAAAATCTCAGGAAGCTTAAGATGTGGTTTTATTTTTCTTTATTTTGTTTTGTTGCATATCCCTTGCAGAATGCTGCAGTCAACACCAGCATTTTTCAGCTGCTGTTGATGTACTAGGCAAATTTTACGTTCAGTAGTTTGCCACTGCTTTCTGAATGACCGGCTCCCATACCAACACGTTATAACACAACGCGACATGGTCTGCTGCACAAATCAGTTGCAGCTGCATTTCAAACGCCTGGTAAGCAGTTCACGAACTGCGATCGCAAGCCTTTGGCTACAGAGACCGTTGGTTTTATAGGACAATGTTAAAAATTCATTGGACATTCAAAAAAATAGCTGTAACTACGTGTTTTAATTGTTTCAGCTGAAGTATTATAAATGCCCCTATATGTTTTAATTGTTTCAGCTGAAGTATTATAAATGCCCCTATATGTTTTAATTGTTTCAGCTGAAGTATTATTCACTTAATATGATATATAGCTCTGAAGTATGGACTGGATGACATACAGCGACATATGCCAGGCAATAAATTGTGCAACATATTGTTTGTGGCTTCTGTGTTTACATCCACTAAGGGAATACGTTGCTTTGAATTTCTTTCTACTTTGAGCTCTGGCATTTGATTGTAAATGAAGACAATTATATAATTATCTTTAGCGAATAAACTGTTTCTTCTTCATGTTCCTATTTGCTCGTTGTAAGATTGAAATAACTTAAGCAAATATTGTTTACCCTGATCTGTCATATTTAGCATTATAACATTACTACTAATTTGATTATTTTGTATTGCATTTTGATGACGTGTTTTAGGTTTTCCTCTATTTATTTTGCCCTGTGGGTTCTGGACGAGGGACTGTCTAGTTAGACTATTACAAGATTTACTCAGACTATCCAATGCCAGCATTATTTCCCCGTCTCTTGATTCCCTGGGATTTGTTAGGTCTGCACCATGAGGTTAAAATTTATTATTCTGTCACACCATTTTGGTCCTTCTGTTCTGTGCAGGCACAAATTAATAAATCTTTGTAGTTTTAGTTGTTCTCAATGTGTTTGATCATGCTGTAGCACTGATTAGACGTTAAGTATTTTAAGTTTGTTCTTAGAATTAATTCTTTTTGACTTCTTTTTGAAATTCAAAGACACAGACATTCACTAGGGCATGTTTCCTTAGCAACTCAATGAACATGATTAAGAGGATAGAGGAGGGGTCGATCCGAAGAGAATGGCTGCTGTCTCTGGAGCGGTCTCGGCTGGCAAAGATTAGTTTCATCTTCATGCCAGGGCATGCAGGAGTACAAGGAAATGAGCGGGCTGACAAGCTCGCGGGTGAGGCAACGATGAAGGGCAGACGCGCATGGATCATGCTGACATTCTGAATGCTCTACGAGAAGTAAGACTTTTGTATGAACCAAGTGATGACTGTGAATCTACAACCATGGCCAGACTGCGAGAACAGCAAATTAAAAGAAGGGTGGCCAAACAAGAACACTACTCAGGAAGCCAAAGAAGATTGATAAACCAACACAGAACTGGTGTCGTTAGCCACTACATGCTGCAGGATTTGCTGAGGAGGGGATCCGAGCACTTATGGACTGAATGGTTCGATGTGCAATGAGGATGATCTGTCGACTAACTAACTAACTAACTAAATCTCCAAATGCTGTGAAAGCTTCTTTTACTTTTTTTTCCCACATTCTTATTTTAATATTTTTCTCTCTGTTCCCCAACTTTGTCCACATTGCTTCCTAATAATGCATATAATTCCACTTCTTGAAGTGAGGTTTCACATCACAAACAAATGGGGCTTTCATTTGCTTGATTTTATTCACATTATCTTTGCCTTTTTCCTAATCATTCTAGAGGCGTTGGTTGTGACCTCTCATCAAGTGTAATCTTGCATATGATTTAGTGTGGGGGACAGAAGAGCAATGTCATCAGCTCATTCAGATTACAAAGCTGCTCTATCAAAGTCCACTGGATTCCATTTCTGGTGATAGTTATTGTTCAAAACAATGTATTCCCTTAGTAAATTTTAACACAGGCGCCTAAAACAATAGGTTGGACTATTTATTGCCTGGTATATTTTGCTTCATCTTGTCAGGTGCATACTGCAGAGTTATATATCATTAAATGCAATGAAATACACTGGGCAGCATTGTTATTATGGTTTTTTTTTAGAATATACGAGTAGCTTGCTTTGAGCAAACTAGAGCATGTCCTTATTTTGAAGAACATAAAGAATGAATCAAACAATCAGTAGTGTCTGTTGAGAGTGAACCAACATTGATAGCCGTTAATACAATTCAGACATTTTTAAAAGGGATCCACAGGTTGTTTAGCACTACAGTTACATTTTATTTTGCATTATCAATTAACTTGTCATTGTAAGTATCTCCATTTGTGTTTTGTTGTTTCAATCAATCAATCATGTGCCATGCCGGAAAGCGTGGGCGGTCATGACTCGCCATTTCACTCGATCACCAGTGTCGTGGATCAGCTCAGTGTTCCTGTCTCGTCCATGCCATGTGGCCAAGCCATCCAGGTATTTTCCTCTCGGTCTGCCTCTTGGTCTGTTTCCTTCGATCTTGCCAGTTGTCACCAAGATCTCCAATCCATTTCTTCTCATAACATGTCCAAAAAATTTGACTGTCTACGTCTAATTTCTCTAATCAGTTTACGATGTTCATTTGTCTCCTGTAGTACTTGGTCATTGGTTTTTCTGTCTGTCCATGGTATTCTTTGCATTTTCCTCAGAATTTCTGCAGCCATCAGGTGTTTTTCAGCTTGACTGCCCATTGTCCAAGTTTCACATCCATACAAAAGAACAGGCTCTATGTATCCCCTCAACACTCTTTTTCTCGTTTCAATTGACATCTTTTTATTGGTCAGAATGTTTTTCATCTTGCTAAAGGCTACTTTCGCCATGGCGATTCTTGTTCTAATGTCTTCAAGGCATCTCCCATCAGATGTTATGACTGTTCCAAGATAATTGTACCGATTCACTTGTTGAAGAATATTTCCATTTACTTGTATATTACATTGTGGCACTTCTTTCTTCCTAGTGACGACCATAACCTGAGTCTTTTTACAATTTAATTCTAACCCCAGTTACTCACTGTGTACAACAACCGCATCTACTAATTGTTGCAGGTCCTGCGCATTGTCTGCAATTAATACTGTATCATCTGCATATCTAATGTTATTGATGTTTCGTCCTCCAATGCTGATTCCATTTATATCCTCTACATTTCTGAAAATATTTTCACTGTATAGGGAAAAAAGATCTGGAGACATCACACATCCCTGCCTAACACCTCTTTTAATTGGCTGATACTGTCCCACTTCATTATCAATCCTTATTGCAGCTTGTTGTTTCCAATATATGTTTTTTATAAGTCTAATGTCTTTCCCATCAATTTGTAGATCTGCAAGCATATCCACCATGTTGACATGTCTAACTCTATCAAAAGCCTTTGTATAGTCAATAAAGCAAAGATGTATATCCTTGTTTACTTCTATAGCACATTCAATAACTGTTCGCAGCATATATACAGCATTTACTGTACCCTTTCCTTCTACAAACCCACATTGTTCTTCCCCTATTTCAGGTTGTATCTTCTTCCTCACTCTTTGCATGATAATTCTTAGCAAAATCTTTGTGATGTGACTCATTATACTAATTGTTCTATGTTGATCACATTCCAAGGTTCCTGATTTCTTTGGGATTGCAATAAATACAGAGTTACATAATTCAGGAGGTATATCTCCAGTATCATATAATGTGTTCATCAGTCTGGTGACTTGCTCTAGTCCAAATTCTTCTAAAGCTTTAGTCATTTCTGTTGTGATGTTATCTGCACCGGGGGCCTTGCCAGCTTTCATATGCTTAAGAACATTTCAAACCTCCATCTCCAAAATTGGCGGTCCTTCATTATTAAATCTAATATCATATTGTTCATCTCTGTTATCATCATAAAGGTGTTTCACATAATCTGTCCATACTTGTAGAATCTGGTCTTTTTCTATTATGATTTTGCCATCTTTAGTTTTTAGACACCCTGTTGATGTACTTGTTCTTTTATTAGTAAGTTCCTGAATTCTTTTGTGCACTAATTTGGTATTTTGACTGTTGTGTTGGTTTTCAATTTCTAAACACTTTTCCTCAAGCCATGATTCTTTTGCCTCCTTACATAATATTCTGACTTGTCTGTGGATTTCTTCGTATTTGACAGAATTATTTTTGTTGAGTCTTCTTGTTTCCATGAGGTGTAAAATTTCTTCAGTCATCCATTTCTTACGACCTACCTTCTTTAATTTTGGAATAGTTGTTTATGCAGCCACATTGATTGAATTCTTCAACGTTTCCCATTGATCATCCACATCCTGGAATAATATCTCTAGATCAGACAATATTTCAAATCTGTTCTGTACTTCTATGTTGAATTTGTTTTGTATTTCCTTGTCATTACTCAATGTACACAAGTCATATTTAGTGTTTCCTGTTATATACTTGACTTTCTTCAACTTTATCCTCAATGTTCCTGTGAGTAATCTGTGGTCACTATAACAATCAGCACTGGGAACTGTTTTTGCTACTGTTAGCGCGTTTCTAAATCTTCTGCTAATGAGAATGTAGTCAAGCTGGTTTCTAATCCTGCTATCAGGACTCCTCCATGTCCATAATCTTCTAGGGTTTTGCTTAAACCAGGTGTTTCCTACAATCATTTTCTGTTCTTTTGCCCACTCCACGAGTCTGTATCGTCTTTCATTTCTCTCTCCTAAACCATAGTTTCCTACTGTGTATCCATCCCCTTGATTTCCTACGTTTGCATTGAAGTCCCCTATTATGATGTTTATTTCTGAATTTTTACATTTCTTTAAGGCAGCCTCTATGTCATTATAAAATTCTTCTACACTATCTTCACTGGATTCTCCTGTTGGTGCATATACTTGTTGTTTGTTGTTTGCAATTTCGTTATTTATGTGACCAGATCTAAATGTTATTCAAATCAATAAGACTATGCAAAAGTTGTAGTGATGTCTTGTAAGACCTCAGGAAACAACAATAAACCGTTTGAAATAAGACAAGTTATATTTTCATTTTGCAGAAATCACAGATATGCGACTTGGAGATGGAGCAAAGAATGAGGGAAGAGTGGAAGTTTATGTCACAGGACTCAAAGAATGGGGAACAGTGTGTGACGATGACTGGGACAATGATGATGCTCATGTAGTCTGCAAGTATCTTGGCTATGACACAGGTATTCTTCTATTTTAGAACATGAATGTATCTGTATGAAAGACAGTATCTTGATAGGAATCGCGTTCGACGAAAAAGTTTAAATCATGTTGATAAAAGAATCAGTTATTATTTGAAAAATGGCTTCAGATGTGAAAGTTAAACAGCCTGCAAAGCTTATAACAACAAATGAGGCTGGACTGATTGTCACAGGGCTGACCGCTAGCGGCCGCTAGGTCACAGGGGCGCGGCCATCAGATCAGCTCAACTGCGCTCTTGCTCGTTGTATGATCTAGGAGTAAGCTATACACTGAGTGTGTGGGTTCGTGCCCACATCAGACGACAACAACACGACAACCATCACAGCGAAAAGGACTCAAGTAAACTCTGGTGCAGTGACAATCAACGGTATATTGACCGTTGGCAAAACATCAATGAAGTACTCACATGTCTACGATGCTGATGCCTTCAGGCACTCACACCCGTCAAACATTGCCTCATCAGTCTCACAATGCACACTGTCGACCCGGCTACAGTCCTAACTGTCTAGGTTACCTTCATGCTATCTTACCCGATGCTAGAAGCCTTCACACTATCGCACTCGGGTGTCAGAAGCTAAACCTGATCCATGACACCTCGTCCGATGCCTGCTCATGTAAGTAGTTGCGATGTATTGTGCAGTGTCCTCATGTGAGTGGAGTGCATGCGTGCCTTGGAGGTACAATGTTCCAATGTGCCTGCTAGATGTGAGTCCTCTCAATGCTGGCCACCAACTGCCCCACGACAACCGTTTGGTTGTTAATCTACGCACTTGTGACGTCGCCCTTGTTCCGTCAAAGTGCTATATGGTGCTCTTCTTCCACTTTCATCTTCTAGTGCACTTGCCTACTATTTTAACTCTGTCTGGCTGTCATTCAGGCCATGACACTGATATCCCTATACTTTTCCAGTTACAATCCTAAGTAGTAAAGAGATACCTTTTTTTTTCCTGACCAGTATGGTTTGGTGATTGACTCAGCCTACGAAAATGGGTACTGGATAATTTTCTAGGAAGGAAAGCTGGATAGTAAAAGGACTGGCCAAAACACTTCATTATGATATGGTCTCATGTATAAATCCCTTTTATTTTACACAACAATTTTTTTCTGGCACCTTACCATCTTAACAAATGATAGCTTGTTACATTGTGCTTCAAAAACAGCACATAGCCTGGGCTGAATTGAAGAGGCCATGTGTTTCCCATGCATCATAATCCCTCTCTCTGCCTGCCTAGCTTACTCCAGAGGAAAGGTAACACTAATACATCTGGAACAAGATAAAGTTGCAGAAGCTGCCGGATCAGAAAAGCAATGCTCTAATTGTCTGCCTGTCAGATCTGTGATCCTTAAACCTGTTGCCAACACAGGCTTAGGGTCTGATCTGCCTTGCCATAACATTTAGTCTTTAGGTTACATTTTCTCGCACCAAGAGGCACCTGAAGCCGTGGCACAATGTATGGTGTAGAGTTCGGTGAGCACGGCCCAACATTTGGTGCTAACAGAAAGCAGATAGCACTGTCTACTGTTACGTGATAGCTCAGTCATATCTGACTAAGACCTGACTATAAAATAAAAGTACATATCACAAAAATCTTCAGATCAATTGCCTTCTTCATAACAGAGTTCAGTTGCATTGATTGCCAGCTGAAAATAATAAAGTAAGTCTACCTTACATAAAATCAAAAACATGTTAATATTTTCAACATTCTTCATTGCAACATGATGTTTATAAATCTAATGTTTGTAATTGTTAATAACGGTAACTGGCATCGCTGTGGTTTAATGTCAGTGCTCTTTGGTTTGCTTTTAGGTGTTGCTGTAAGTGGTACCTATAAGGAAGGTGAAGGCTACATAGCTCTGGACAATGTTGAGTGCAATGGTACAGAAGGTTTCATTAGTGAGTGCAAGCATCCTGGCATCAACTACCACAACTGTGACCACAGTGAGGATGCTGGGGTCAGATGTTTTAGTAAGTTACTATTGTGTTTTCAGTCTCTTTATTTATAATAATAGTTTTATGTTTAACATTTAAAAACTAAATATTTTAATGTATTCATTCAATCAATCAGGTGCCGTCTCCACAATGAAGGTTGGCTGCAATGGATCTCCAAATGTCTCTCGCCTTGACTGTACATTCTGTTAGGTTGCTGTTCATTCATCTCCTGATGTTATCTTACCTCTTAAATCATTGTCTACTTCTTGATTGCCTTCAACCTTACCCTCCATTGTGGTTTTTAATATAATGTTTCATATTTCTGTTCTGTAAAACTGCATTAATTTGTGTTATTTTATTTGGCTTTTAATAAGAGTGTCATGTCTTTTTATGGGGTTAAAATATTTAACTTGCCTCTGTTTTATTTCTTTCATCAACTCTCTTTTCATTCCCAGTTTCTCAAGAACCTCTGTATTTGATTGTCTTTGTGTCCATGAACTATGACATATTCTTCTGTATATCCACATCTCCAGGATTAATATTTGCAATAGTTTATAGTCCTCTAAAGCTCCTCTGTGGTGTCCCCACCTTGAAGTGTTATAGGGGCTTGCATGTTCCAATGACACCAAAAACTATGTTGGTGATAGCAAAGCTGCTGGTAGATTATTTAATTACATTTGTAAATGTAACATTAACATTTGTAAATGTAACATTAATATTTGTAAATGTAACATTAACATTTGTAAATGTTACATTAACATTTGTAAATTTAGTTCGTGACATACATATCATATAGAAATTGCATGTCTTCTTCCACTGCTTGTCATGACCTTTCTGCTCGCACAAGCTGAGCTGCTTCTTCATTATCCTAGTCTCATGTGTATAGTATGCTATATCACCTGTTTTATAAACCATTTCTTTGCTGTCTGCAGATTGTCTTTGATTTGCACCATAAATTTGCAAATTGCATGCTTTGTATATCACTTTATGCCATGTTTGTTACTTTACTTATATATAAATATATAATCAAATAATATGGTTGCCTGCTGGGCTGGTAGTCATATGTTCAAATCCATTTGAAGGCAGGGATTTGTTATCATTTACCTGGACTTCCAGATCGACACATTCTAAACTGAGTTATAGGAAATTTTCTGGAAAATAAAGCTGGCCAGCTTTTTGTCGACATTGAGTCCTGATTGGTCTAAAAATATGTGCCTCATACCATATACCCAATATACCTCATGGCATGCAGTGGGGTCCTTTACTTTGTTGTTAGTCATGGTTGCCAGAGTACAGGAGAAAAAATGGGCCACTTTAAAATTTTTACTAAGGAAAATTGTTATCTATATGATATGTCAAAGATACTGTTAATGGTGAAGCTAATATAGATTGTTACTTGAAATTTACTTTTCAGTATTGCAGAAACTGCTAGATATTTATTTCTATTATAGCTGTGATTTGAACTGCTTTTCTTATAGTTTTATTGTTTGTCTTCAACAGATAATTCAGTGTCATCTACGGCTGCACCTGTACCCACGGTAAGACCTACTTCCATAATGCCAGATACATCTACAGGCAAAGTTATTTCAACTGCAACAACAATGAAGGTGACTTTGCCAACTTCTGTTAAAACTGACTCACCTAAGATGACAACAAATGTAATGACAAATACAACAACCACAGTTGATTTCAACGTACATAATGCTCACTCCCAGGAAGATAACAGAAACACCAAGGTCATAGCAGGTGCTTGTGTTGCCATCGTGATTGCTATTGCCCTAATAGCGGTTCTTGTCTTTTTGTTTTACAAATACAGAATTAAACAAAACCCCGTACCACACAAACGCTTTCATGACGATGATATTCTACCTATTGACAATGGTTCCCTGGCAGTTTCTAATCGGATGTTTGATACCTCAAATCCTGAAGGTGAAAATCCCATTGCTGATGGCTCCGAGATACACCTTGATCGTGCGGGATATGTTACATTTTCTAAAGGATCCCCTGAATTACAACCTAACACAGAAGCAGGCTTTGATAATCCATTATATGCTGCCATGCGTAACCCGCATGAGATCGGTTCAGAGTCAACCACATGAAATAACAATGTTCCTTAACTTCTACAGTGTGTTATATTGTTGACCCGGAGTTCAGATAGGAAACAAGCCATGATTAAATCACTCAAAATGTACCATAGCTGACTATATATATATATATATATCTTCTTCTGTGGAAGTTAATATACAGGCGGATGTAGCAAGTCATGTACAACAAACTATAGCCTTTTATACAAATAAAATAATAAGTGTTTCTATCATGCACGTGAGCATATATAAACAAACTTATTTGCGTGAGCATTTATGAACAAAAGTGTGTGAGGGAATATATATGAACAAACATGTTTGTGAGCATATATGAACAAACATGTTTGTGAGCATATATGAACACACATATGTGAGTGAGCATATATGCATAAATATGTGTGAGAGCGTATATAGACAAGCATATGTGTGAGAGCATATATGAACAAACATGTGTGTGAGCACATATGAACAAAAGTTTGTGTGGGCATATATGAACAAAAGTGTGTGTGAGCATGTATGAACAAACATGTTTGTGAGCATAAATGAACAAATATGTGTGAGAGCATATAAGAACAAATATGTGTGAGAGCATATATGAACAAATATGTGTGAGAGCATATATGAACAAGCATATGTGTGAGAGCATATATGAACAAACATGTGTGTGAGCACATATGAACAAACGTGTGTGAGCATATATGAACAATAATAATGTGTAAGAGCATGAATGAACAAACATGTTGATGAGCATATATTAACAAATATGTATGAGAGCATTTATGAGCAAACATATGTATGAGAGCATTTATGAGCAAACATGTGTATGTGAGCATATATAAACAAATAAATGTGTGTACATATATGAAGAAACATATGTGGGTAAAGTGTACTCAGCAATGAAGGACAGGACTGTTGTGTTGTAACCTTGACATTCCAGACCACACTATATGGTGATAAAGACCTGCAGATGGCTTTCACATTGTTCCTGATGTGACAAAACTCTTGAGCTGCCTTGTATAATGTACCATTGTCTATATATTGTTTGTAAATCCATACATTTGTGTATCTCTTGCAAGTTTGTTCTGGTTGTTTATTGGTGAACCTTTATATTCTTAGTTACTAGAATAAACACTAATCAGTTATATGTAACATTGTTACATGTTTAAATAGCACTTCTGATTTATAAAGTCATGTCTCTATCTGGCATCTGAATTAGAATTGGTAATTTATTTGTTGACACATTTCAAAGCAAGTAGTACATTGGAATCTATATTCAGCTCTATATTTGTGTATATTAATTATACTTCTGACAGTTTTTATACTTAGAAGACCTAATACTGAAGATGCTTTACCAATCTGTTATGAGTTGTATACTGCTTTATATTTTGTAATTAATCTTTCTGAAACAAAAAAAATATACTAAGCAGGACATTTTTCTTCAGAAATTTTTTAA
This sequence comes from Cepaea nemoralis, assembly GCA_014155875.1. NCBI lineage: Eukaryota > Metazoa > Mollusca > Gastropoda > Stylommatophora > Helicidae > Cepaea > Cepaea nemoralis. The sequence goes on along the minus strand of JACEFZ010027529.1, from coordinate 133,967 downwards.
TCTAAAGTAAACACAATTCAGCCCAAATACAATTAATTTCTTGTACTTCTGACAGTTTTATCAGATTCCTCATTCCATGTCTCTTTCATTTAATGGATACTTCATTTTAAAATGTTGTAATATTTTAATGTTACTATTATCTGAAATTTTGTCAACATGTTTTTTTAATTGTAAGAGATGGATATGTATTTCAAATACAATTAAAAATTTGTTTAAGCCAAGCATGCAACAGTTAAGTAGACAGATGTGTCAGATTTTGCCACATATAAAAGCGACACTGGCTGATACAAACTGTGTCCATGAAATTTTAGATACCTTATGAACTCAAGGAACAGAGAGAGCATGTGTTAAAATATGTAATGACATTTTTAGTTCATTTTACTTGTAAGGTAACCAAAGATGAAAAGAAGTGTTTGTGGTAAACGTTAGCTATCTCTCATTGTTGAATCTCTACTCTTGAACTTAAATTTTCATGGTGTTAAATTATGTTAAATATATATATGCCGGTCTCTCTTGTCTAGAGGTTACACGACTTTCTCCGTAATCTCGTATACTCTCGTAAAGTAACATGACGTTGCACGAGAATTGGTAACAGTTCTCTCCGCGTCGATAACTTACGGGATATTTGAGCCGGTTGCTCAGAAAGCAATGGCAAACTGCTGAGCATAATCTTGCCAAGAAATCAACAATCAGCTGAAAGATACTGATGTTGATTGCTATGTCCTATAAAGGATATGCGAGAAAGAAAAAAAAAATATATATATATATCTTCTTCTTCTTCTTCGTTCATCCGGAGTTGTTTTTTTTTTTCGGATGTGATTGCGTTGTGCCTGTTTACAGCAGAGCTGCGTTCTTGCGCCGTTAGGCCGACACATCCAACTTCTGCGGGCATTTGTTGACCGGGTTAACCTTCCCAGATATATATATATAATATATATATAAATGGTCTCCCTGCTGAAGAGCTTAACGACTTTCTCCGCAATCCTGTATATCCACGTGAGGAACACAGTTGTGCAAGATTTGGCAGCGGATCACGTCGCGTTGGTTACTTACAGGGTATGTGAGCTGGTCGCTCAGAAAGCAATGGCAAACCTATGCATGTAATCTTGCCAAGAACATCAACAACAGCTGAAGAATGCTGGTGTCGACTGCAACATCCTGTAAGGGATATGCAACTTTGTACATATATATATATATATATATATATATATATATATATATATATATATATATATATATATATATATATATATATATATATATATATATATATATATATATAATCACCAAGTGCCTTGCCAACTGGTGTGGGTGATCATGTTTTGCCACATTTTGCGATCTCCAACAGCATATATTATTTCAAATGTGCTGAAACCTTTCCATGCCATAACAAAATGCTTCCCAGAATCTTCTATCCTTGTCTTCCTCTATCTGTTTTTCCAGTTGTTACAAAATATCCCATTTTCTTCTCTTCTCAAAATGTGACTGAAAAATTATGACTGCCTCTTTTTAATGTGTGTGATATGTTGTTTTTGTGTTTTCACCTCTTTTTAAACATTCAATTCTCACTTTGCATGTGCGTAGAATTTTCAGAATTCTTCTGGAGAATAACACCTCTGAGAGCTCAATGGATCTTTGTGTGTGCTTGTTTACTAATTGTTCACGATTCACAGCCATATGTGAAGATCTTATGCAATTACATCCCTGTCATTGGAGGTGTAAAAAATAATTCTTACATGTCACATTAAACCAGTTAAAACCGGTTTATTGTGACATGCAAGAATTATTTTTTTAAACCTCCATTGACAGGAATTTATTGCATAAGATCTTCATTTTATACAAATGCAATCTTTGCTTGTCCTGTTCTATTTATCCCTGTGAAACATCTTCCATCATCCAGATGCCAAGATAATTTAATTTCTCTACCTGCCCCAAATTAATATCATTGACTTTAATTGTACATTTAGGCATGATCCGCTTCTTTGATATTACCATTATATATGTCTTCCTATTAGTTCATTATTTTCACTTTCACAACTGTATCTATCATTTTTTATAGTTCCTTCTGACTTGTTGTTATAAATACTGTGTCATTAATATAATTAAGTTATATATATTATAAACAGCAACTGATCCCAGGCATATTTTTTAAGGATCTCTGTATATGCTCACAGAAGATCTGGCCGACACTGAGTACTCTGAAGAAAGTCCACATGGACACAGACCAAACTGCAACTGGTGCCATTAGTATTGGGATTATTTGCTGGCTGTTTGAAGATGAGGCCGGAGCGTGTATGGGAATATCCCAAGTGCTGTGATCTCAGATCTGGAAAAACCTCAACTGTGTAATAAAAATAAGTCAGGGAACAGTATACATCCTTACCTGGCACACTTCTTTAAACACTGAAATGTTCGAAATTGTTTGTTGATTTTCATAGCCTGTTTGCTGCTAATATATGTACTTTATTATTTTCATGTCTTTGCCATCAACATTGGATTGTTCTGGTGTTGTTTTTTTTTGTATTTTCACTTTTCATACTTTTAAATGGTTTGTGTAGTCTATGAAACTTTAAGTACAGATCTTTTTTTTTTCCATAGCTCTTTCTAATACTGTCCTAAGATATGCATATGACATTGTTTGTGTCTTTTCTCTCTACAAATCCAAATTTGTCACCATTAATTTCTGGTTAAATCGTGTTTCTACTCTTTTCATAATTACTCCCAATAACAGCTTTATCATATGCTTCATAAGATTTATTGTGCTGTGAACTTGGTTTCTTTGGCAGAGCTATAAATATGTCATTTCAATAGGTCATTAGGAATTTACCTGTAATTATAGATGTCATTCAGAAATATTTTCAGTATTTGTAGTCATAAGTTACGTTTTAATCTCATCTTTACTATAACTGGAACATGACCACTATGACAGTCTGCTCCTGGTTTAGTTTTTGCTCCTACTAAACTGCTTCTGAATCACTTTGAAACCAACATCTAATCAGTTTGAAAGTAAACATTATCACCAGGGCTTCCCTAATCAATAATTGTCCAGTTAGTGTTTTAACTAGGAGTTACCTGTTATTATTTCATGAGATTCTGCCCATCATATATATCTGTTACGTTGCTTGTTCTTTCATGTAAGCTATATCCACCAGTCATGTAGCTCACCTTTGCATTGCCTACTTTTGCATTGAATCCCTTGAGTATCTCTGTTATGTCAAACAGTATACACTGGTCTAAAACCATGTATATCCTATTATAAAATACATCAGTATCTTTGTCTGTGCTATCTGCTATTGATGCCTATGCCTGTATTATACTGATATCCAGAGCTATGAGGTTTCACTAACATATATGCATGCTTACATACACACACACACACACTCTCTCTCTCTCTCCTTCTCTCTTAGTAAAGACTTGCAAACTTAGTTGGAAAATAGGAAGAGGAAGACAAAGAGATAAATAGCTGGATGATATGGCCATATGAAATTATCATGACAAAAACACAGACCTGATCCAAGACGGGATTATGTAAGATGGCAAACCATGACTGCCCACACATATTGGCATGGGTAGCACATGATATATATATATATATATATATATATATATATATATATATATATATATATATATATATATATATATATATATATATATATGTTAGTCGACAGATCATCCTCGTTGCACATCGAACCATTCAGTCCATAAGTGCTCGGATCCCCTCCTCAGCAAATCCCGCAGCGTATAGCGGCTAACGACGCCAGTTCTGTGTTGGGTTATCAATCTTCTTTGGCTTCCTGCGTAGTGTTCTTGTTTGGCCACCCCTCTTTTAATTTGCTGCTCCCGCAGTCTGGCCATTGTTGTAGATTCACAGTCATCACTTGGTTCTCGCAAAAGTCTCACTTCTCGTAGAGCATTCGGAATGTCAGCCTGGTCCATGGCGCGTCCGCCCTCCACAGTAGCCTCACCTGCGAGCTTGTCAGCCCGCTCATTTCCTTATACTCCCGCATGACCTGGCACGAAGATGAAACTAATCTTTGCCAGCCGAGACCGCTTCAGAGGCAGCAACCATTCTCTTCGGATCGACCCCTCCTCTATCCTCTTGATCATGTTCATTGAGTCGCTAAGGAAACAAGCCCTAGTGAATGTCTGTGTCTCGAGCCATGTTATTGCTTTACTTACTGCCATGACTTCCATGGTCAGGCTACTTGTGGTTTCAGTGAAAGCACCAGATTCCTCCTTCACAATTCTCCCTCCGGCCCGAGCTGTAAAGGCCCATGAGCTTCTCACATGTCGGACGACCGACCCATCTGTGTAGATGACTGCGTCACCGTCTAGCGAATTCTCGAAAATCAACGCTTGTACTTCAGCCTCAACAGCAGCCGGATTTTCTTGTCTGCATTTTCTATCTAGTTGGATGCAAACTGAAAAGGATGTGCAGAAGTCTGTTGGCACTTGCACCCACTCCTCGCCAGGTTCTAAGTCCTCAAGTGAACACACCTGTATATATATATATATATATATATATATATATATATATATATATATATATATATATATATATATATATATATATATATATATATATACTAGACGACCCGGCCCGGCTTCGTCCAGCCCCTGGCGGGGAGCGTCTCATTTAATTCATATTCAGCCCCTGCTCCCGTTCTCCCATTCCCATTGGTCGGTTTCTGTTGATCCCGTTCCCGTTCCCAAAAATTAAAAATTGATTTTAAACTAACTGACTATTTCAGTTGCATCCGCGCAAGTGAGAACAACAACTGTTCATAACTAATTTCTGGTTTAATCAGAGAGTGAGTTCCCTTGCAGCAAGATGGCAGGGCATTTATTCATCTGTTTCTTAAGCTCGTGCCATTTTCTTTGGTGCTGGAGGAAACATTTTTGATTTTAAACTAACTAACTATGCCAGTTGGCTCCGCGGTAGTGAGAAGAACATCTGTAGAAAATTTCATCTAAATCGGATGGACCGTTCAGGAACGCATAAAGGACACACAAAGACACAAACATTCTCTTTTATATATATATATATATATGTTTTTTTATGTTTACTTATACCAGATGCAAACTTGTTCTTCTAGTTATGACAAATGTTACATTCCTAAAAAGAAGAAAGTCTTTCATATATTTTGAATCTGCTGCTCAATAAGCAATTGCAAAGGTAATATAAATGTATAATGTGAGATATATGTTCATATCACTTTAATGCTGTCTATGACTGCACTCAAACTTGCATTTTATATATGATTTAATCTATCTTGACTCACTGTACTAGACTGTCAGAAATGAGTGTTTTTATACGCCAGTATTTTGAGACAACTGAAAAAAAATATCAGACAAGAACTTATTGTAATTGCTGATAAGAGTAATGGAAAAAGAAATAGAGGAAGGTGATCATAAAAGATTCTGGACAGTCTTGCATCATGACATGGACATTCTGGAGAGTTCTGCATCATGAATGGAGTTTCTGGAGAGTTCTGGATAATGACATGGAAATTCTGCAGATTTTGCATCATGACATGGAGATTCTGGAGAGTTCTGCATCATGACATGGACATTCTGGAGAGTTTTGCATCATGAATGGAGATTCTGGAGAGTTCTGCATCATGACATGGACATTCTTGAGAGTTCTGCATCATGACACAGAGATTCTGCATCATGACATGGATATTCTGGAGAGTTCTGCATCATGACATGGAGATTCTGGAGAGTTCTGGATGATGACATGGAGATTCTGGAGAGTTCTGCATCATGACATGGAGATTCTGGAGAGTTCTGCATCATGATATGGAAAGATGTCAATGCCCAAAATGACAAATACTGGGTAGAGAACCGCAGCTGTCAAGAAGCATCTCACCTGCACCCCTTTGCAAGGTATTTTGTGGATTGTGATTTGAATTGAAAGTTATCTCAAGGCCCATTCATATCATTGTAGCTGTCTATGATGCAAGTATTCAACCAAGTTACAATCTGTTACACAATCCAATATCCTGATTTGTTAAATCGAACTATGTAAATAAAATACATTCCAAGACCATCATGTTCATAATGAATGAAGATGTATCTCCAAGGTCATCAATTAATGTGGCTTAAATTTGTGTTTGATCCATGATTAATATTCCTGTTTTTATAGTGTTGTGTTTAGCATGACCAAGTGTGCACAGCTTGACCTACCATGCCAAAACACAATGTAGTTTGTGTGTGTGTTTATATGAGTATTTCTGTGCATTTTCAATGTTCGGCTTTTGTACTTAAGTTTTTTATTGACTTGCACTGTCATACTCCTTCATGACAAATGCCATTTTTGAGGATTATCAAAAGAAGAAATGAAATAGAGAAATTATCCTTATGTGGGGGAATTAGTGGCCAGAAGTGATAAAGGAAGACAGACAGATATATATCTATATGTTAAACTTTATTAAACATCTGGTTCACAAATAGTACAGATTGAAGCATTGTGATTGCCATGTTTGCTTTAGAGCAGACACTTGAATAAGGTAAGATTCTCCTATGGTTCCGTCGCCCTGCTACTGAGTGAGTGGGCGTCACCGTGAGCTGTGAAATTCATGTGGAATGCTTTTACATCTGTCCTGTGCAGTGACCTGCGTGTTCAGAACAATGGCTACCGACGGTTGCTGAATTAACTGATTTGCCCTTTCGTTTCATGAGTGCATTTTTCGGGAGACTCTTGGGAGTCGGCGCTGAAGCTGCGTAGTTCGTGCTTTGTGCGACACTTTCGGCGGGTCACCCTGCGGTAAGAGACCGAGCCATGTGAGAAAACCTGGGTCAATGAGGTCTTTCTGGTGACTGCCGAGTCCATCGGCGATGACAGTGTACCTATGCGGGCTTGTTGGATTGCCAAGACTCCTGGCTATTCCACTTTTCACGTTGGACAGTGGGGAGCATTTTGTGTGATTTTCGCATGCTCACGGGAATGGAGCATAATGGGGATGATCCGTTGCCATGAAGTTGGAACCTCGACTAACTAACTAACTAAGATTCTCCTGCAGCTGTATGCTTTCTTTAAAGATTATATTTTAGTTTGTTTAATGTTTCATAGCCATAAATCAGTTTTAATTGTCAGTACTTCAGATATTTAAACAGGGAAGAAGAAATATGCTGAAATTCTACAATATCTGGACTTCATCATGTCTCGGAAATTGAATTACCCTGACCAATTTCAATGTCACATGGAACAAACACAGTGATGGAAGACATGGTTCCTGGAAGAAACAGCAAGGGTCAACCAACCTGAAGATGGACATAGGACAGAAACCTTGAGTTTGAGGCAGGGGAACTGGGTAGGATGGAAAATCTTGTTTGGTGGGCTGAGATGAGAGATCTGCTACATACTTATTTATATTCAGAACTTATGAGTATATCTCAGATTCATTTTACTTATGACTCTTAAACCACCACAAATCCTGGACATTATTAATGGTTTAAAACAAAACAGGTACACTTACATTCCAAGAGTTAAATTTAAAACATTTTAAATAGTTTATATTACTCATCAAAGACGTGTTTTGTGTGTTCAACCTACTAACCCGTGTGAAGGTTGTATATATTGTATGGTCTGATGCAGTTCTAACTGTATTACAGTTAGCACAATATCAAATACCCATATTCAATATTTTTCACTACTGGCTATAACCTAGCGTTTATGTAATTTGTAACACATCAGACCTCTTTAGTAGTATCATTATGTCTATAATTTTAGTTGTTATATTATTTATTTTTGTTTTTTTAATTTTATTTTATTGCTAATGCTGAGGCCGGTCTCCCTGACCTAGGGGTTAATGTCTTTCTCGTAATCCCATATATTCTCGTGAGCAACGTAACCTGCATGAGAATCGGTAGTGGTTCTAACCGCGTTGGTATCTTACAGGGTATGTGAGCCGGTCGCTCAGAAAGCAATGGCAAACTACTGAGCATAATCTTGCCTAGTACATCAACAGTAGCTGAAAAATGCTGATGTTGACTGCAACGTCCTGTAAGGGATATGCAAAAAGAAAATAAAATGCTGAGAAAATAGGAATAAATTATTTATCAGTGCACAAAGACATGCCGAGCATGTAGAAAATTGTAGTCATCTTTTACAAGAAATCTTATTTTAAGCCTTATAATCAGAACCTTTTGCAGTGAGCAGTCTGCTATCCATACAAATTATGGCCAGAAAGTTTGTTTTTGTACACATATACCCTAGAGAATCATTCATGTATGTTACTGTCAAGTCTGACATAAATTGTAACGAGCACATAAATACAGGGTGTATTTTTAATGGGTGTGCAGTGTTACAAAATATTGCCGGTCCAAGTTTTGTATTTACCTAATTCCAATTCCAATTCCAATTTTCCAAAAAAAAATTTCAAATTCGGCCTCGTCTAACCTGCTTCATCAGCTGTGGTTATTGTTGAGATCCGTAGTTGTGTGGATTGTTAGTCCTACTTCCTACTAGTTTTATTGGTTCCGCTCTGTTAGAGCTATCCGTCGGATAGGTTTGTTTTGTGCTGGTCCTGGTAAAGACCGGTCCTCGGTTGGGCCTATTGGGCCCGCATTTTCTCGTTTTTGGCTTCTTTTCTCTGCTAGCACTGCTAACAGTTTGTCGTTTCTTGTGTTATTCTATGTATAGTCCTCATAAGGACTTGATATAGGCAAGGGCAGAGCATTTAATTGCAAGTCTCAAGTTGTCCCCCCCGGTAAGCGTTACAGACTCCTTTACGCTTGTGAGTTTTGGCGGTTTTCTTCATCGCGTGTGGGTGTGGCGTGGCAACAAGATGACCAGGTCTCTCTGTCTTGCTAGTTCAGGTGCTCTACCGGAAGAGCCAACCCACCATCCTGCCATGTATCCCGCCAGGTTTTTTTTTTTTTTTTTTTTTTTTTTTTTTTTTTTTTTTAAATACAACATATATAGACATGAACAAATACAAACAATCACACATATATATGTATACACAGTGTAGGGAAGTTATATGGTCTTCCCTGTTCTGCATAGGAACTGTCTGACCAGTCGCTGTGTTTCCGGGTTGCTGTTTATGTGCAGGCACTCCGTCATTGTCATTGGTTTTCCAGTTTTGACGAAGTGATCTCTCAGGTCCCTTCGCTCTCTATTGTACTTGTCGCATACTAGTAAGTAGTGTTCGATGGTGTTGTTTTCTCGGCATACTCTGCAGTTTGGGTTCTCTCTTGTGTCTTTCCAATTGCCTAGTCGCATTCTCCACAACTGCCTGTTTGCCGGTGCTTTCATGTTGGTTTTGACTTGTGGCTTGAATCTGGGTTCACCCAATACTTGGAAGGCATGACGGCCTTTATTGCTGTCTCGCCACTGTTGCTTCCATTCCTTGAGAATGTAGTTTTTGACTATATTCTTCCCTTCTACTTTACCTAGGCCTGTGCAGATTTGATTAGTGCTGGTTATTCCCCTTTTCGCCGCTCTGTCTGCCTGTTCGTTTCCCGGGATACCCCTGTGTGCTGGTATCCATCCGATGGTGACTTGGCAGCCCATGTACCTGAGGTTAGTGGCTGTTGCTAGTATCTCCTCTTTTATGTCAGGTCTGTTGCCTCTATTGAAGTTCCCGAGCGTTTGTACTGATGACAGGGAGTCTGTTAATATACACAGTCTCAGTGGTGGGTTTTCGGCTGCGATCTCTAGACCTTTCATTATGGCAACCAGTTCGGCCGTGCATACTGCTGTCTGGTCTGTTAGCTTGAACTGTCTCTTCAGCTTCCAGTCTGGGACCACTACCCCTGCTCCCACCTCTCCCTGTTCGTTTTTGGACCCGTCTGTGTATATTAGGAGGTTGTCCTTACTGAATTCTTGTATGTATTCCTCGGCCGTGTCTCTTGCATCAATGTCCTCCGTGTCCTTGGTGATGGATTTCGCTAGACTACAGTCAGTGAGTGGGACTGTTAGTTCCCATGGTGGGATTGTTGGCTTGAACCGTCTTGACTGTTTCAGGGTCTCTGCTAGCTCGGTTTCTTCCTTCATCTTCTCTGCTGCTTCCCAACCTGCCGGTCTTTGCAGTTTAACTCTTGGGATGCCCCCCCTTTTGCTGTTGTTGTCGCTGAACGTTTGGTATCCAGGGTGGTTTTTGTCTTGGGCTACCTTAAGCCAGTAGTTATACGTCAGCTGTTTACGCCTCAGACTCAGTGGGAGCACACCCAGTGCTACCTCCATGGCTTCTCTGGATGTACATTTTCCAGCACCCAAGATGATGTTTAGGGCTTGGGTCTGTATGGTGTCTAGCTTCCTCTTGTTGGCTTCTGAAGCTGAGTCGTACACAATGCTGCCGTATTCTAACTTGCCCCTGATAAATGCTTTATAGAACATCAGCATTGTTTGGGTGTGGGCACCCCAACCGTTACCTTTTATCACCCGCAGTAGGTTGCTCGCTTTCTTGCATTTTTCTAATGTCTGGCTTATATGCTTTGACCAGTTCATCTGTTCGTCCAGGGTCATTCCTAGGAACACTGTGCTCTTTGTTCTCTTGATGGTTTCCCCTTTTATCTCTATTTTCCAGTCCTTGTCACGGTTTATCTTCTTCTTACTGCTAAATACCATGCTGACCGTCTTATTGGTATTGATTTTGAAACCCCATTTATCCATCCAAGCTGTTATCTTGTTTATTTGTTTTTGGAGGGGTCCTCTTGTATTCTTTGCCGCCTTGGCGCTCCTCCATATGGCGCAGTCATCCGCGAATTGAGAAAGTCCTGTTTTCTGGTCTTGAATCTCATCTGTCAGGTCGTTCACCAGTATTGAAAAGATTGTAGGTGAGATGACCGATCCCTGGGGAATGCCGTTCTCCTGCACATATGTGTCGGAAACCTCACTCCCTACCCTCACTGAGAATCTTCTATCTTGGAGGAAGTTTTCAATGTATTTGTAGGTTCTACCAGTTATGCCTACTTTCTTCAGTTTAATTAGTGCGGCTTCACTCCAGCATTGATCGTATGCCTGAGCTAGGTCCAGGAATACAGCCAACGTCTTTTCACCTCTCTTAAATCCTTTCTTTACGTGGTTTTCCAATTTAATGATCTGATCCATCGTGCACCTGTTGGCTCTAAACCCGGATTGCGTATGGCTGTACAGTTCATTCTTCTCCAGGAAGAATGATATTCTTTTATTTATCACTGTCTCCATAACTTTGCCCAGGTGCGATGTTAGTGAGATAGGGCGGTATGATTCTACCCTTGTTGGTTCTTTCCCTAGTTTCTTGACTGGGATAATCGTGGCTGTTTTCCACTGCCTGGGGATCTTTCCTGTCTGCCATATTACATTAAACAGCTTAGTAATCGTTGTTATGGTGTTATTCGGGAGCTTTTTGAGGATGGTATAATTTAGTATGTCCGCCCCAGCCGCAGTGTCAGATTTTTCGTTTAGGGCTGACATCACCTCTTCTGTTGTGATGTCTGCATCCATAAAGTGTTCTTCGATGTTTTCGTCTGCTGTGTCTTTTAGCTCTTGTGTCATTTCCTCCCTTCTTTGTCTTTCATTGCTTCCTAGTCTTTTGTTAGAGCAGACTTCGTGGAAGTATTCTCCAAACACTTTGGCTTTGTCCTGGTCTGTTACTGCTAGTTTCGTGCTTTTGATGGTTGGGATTTTGCTGGCCTTTTTATTTCCTTGAATAGCTTTTATTTGTTTCCACACCTTACTGGTTGGTGTGTCTGGACTGTATTTACCTAATATGTTGCATGAATTTTACAGAGGGTGAATACAAAACTTGGACTGGCAATATTTTCAAACACTGCACAGTCATTAAAAATGCACCCTATACAAGCTAATATATGTATGTGTTCAAGGGAGGAGTATTTTTTTTTAAAGTTCACAGCTGAATAGTCCTAATGTGCTACAAAAGAGGTGGTTGGTGTTTATATCCTTGGTACATGCTAACACTTTGATCATAACCAATGCTTCTATATTTATCCATAAATCATCTTATGTACATTTAAAGGACAATTAATGTACTTGATGCTAAGTAATTAAAAAGTGGTATTTTATTAATTAATTTTTAAACTGGATATAGTTTATTTATATGTGTTTGTGACTAGATGTGTACATATTTCTAGGTTTAGCCTACATAATAATAAAGAATAGTAACTGTAACAGAAAGTGGCCTAAAAACACAGTGAACAGTTGAATGGAGAATGTGAGAGTAAGTAAGTACCCTTTTACACATGTTAAGATACATGGGGCATATGGTGTTCGATCCATATTTGAATAAACTAATCAGCACCTGTTGGGTGATGTGGTCAGTATTGTGCCAGCCGTCTTTACTTCCCTATACATTGATTGGTGCCAATTATGGGGAGTCTGTGGCAAAGTGGTCAAGCCATTTGACTCGTGCTCTGAAGGTTGTGGGTTCAATTCCGGGCCGCGTCCTTCGATTTACGGGTTAAATGTTTCGGAGACTCCTGTGGGTCATTGCTAAAAGCTACGGAGTTCGTGCTTTGTGTGACGCTTTCCGTGCTGCGGAAAGAGACCGAGCCATATGGGATAACACCCGGTGCAATGAAGTCGACCCTGTCAACTTTTTTTTTTAATTTTAAGCTGAGTTAATCTGGGAGCCCAAGCTTTTGTTTTAATTTGAATTTACCATGATGTGGTTCAAACCCAAGACCACCTGTATGGCAGGCAAGAGTCCAGCCACACTACCATGGCTCCCATGTTGTTTGTTTGTTGTGTGTGGCTCTCTCTCTCTCTCTCTCCTCTGTCTGCCTGCGTACGTGCGTGTGTGTGTGTGTTATGTATGTATGTTATGTTGTTATGTACGCACGTACATACGTTCGTTCGTTCGTTCATTTGTTCGCTGCCGAATGGATAAGAAAATCTCTACATACTCTATGATCATTGTTACTACAAGTAGAGACAGCTGGACAACCTACTTGATCAAACCTTACTACCTCGACCAGATGGTCCCATGCAATTGAAGATGATGACTGGAGTGATCACACCATTACAAGGAGAACCATTAATGTGGAAGAAGAAGCCAGAATAAGAAGATGATCCTACCTACATCATACTGAATGCAAGTACTATGTTATCTCTGTGACAGTTAACACTTCAGATTCTACAATTCTAATGGCAGAACAACGTGCATAAATCTGAGACTAAAGAGAACAGAACCAGCCGTATAGTATGAAGGACGTAAAATATTACAAAACATGTTATCAGGCAGTTTCAAAGCTTGATTTCAATAAAAAAACATTTCAAGGTTTCTTAAGGTGAATTTTAATTACAAGTTACATTTGGGGAGAAGATATTCCAAAAGAGTGAATTGACTGCAAATCTTGTAAACAAGATCAAATGACACCAACTCGAGACAATTACCACCTCATGGACAGTCCAGAACAAATGATTATTCTGCACCTCAGAACAGGAAACAATAGATTACACAACCACATGTATAAAAAATTCAAGATTGGTGTATCAGCCAAGTGTATATGTGGATTGGTGCTGCAGATAGCAGATTGCATACTCCAAGACTGCCACAAATACTACATATTTAGGCAAACTTTCTGACCCATAGAAACAGCAGTGGAAAATAAACTCTATGGACCACTGAGAGAACTAAAAAAAGAAATAGTTAAATTCATACAAGAGACAGCATTATTGCAGTTATAGACAAATTTCAAGTGAACGAAAGAAGAAGGAGATCAACTGATACAAAATATCAGAAGTAGCATTCATTTCTTTAATGTCAGCCATAGCCAAACTATCTTATTATTAGAAACTAGAATCAGTGCTAAAAATTGGTCACTTCAATATGGAAAGTAGCTGGGAACTCTGTTACGTAAAATAGTGTGTCTAATGGGATCATCATCATGTGCCTTGCCAGCTGGTGTAGGCTTTCATGTTTCTCCACAGATCTCAGTTCTTGGTGCTCTGTATCAACTCTGCTGGTGATTGATTGATTGATTGATTGATTGATTTAGGAACCGACATCACAGCATTCGGGACATTCCCATAAGCGCTCCGTCCCCATCCTCAGCAGCCAGCGAAGAGTTCCAACACTAATAGTTCCAGTAGCAATCTGATTATATGTCCGTCTCGCCTTTCCTCTGAGCTTCGAGCGTCGGCCAGATCCCCTCATCACACCTCGCTGTCTCCATGTGATATTCCTCCATGTCACCATCTCACTCCATTAGGTTAACTTCTCCCACCGATTTTTTCAGTCACTGCAATGTTTTTCTCTTAGGATACATTATAATATAAGTTTGCAATATTAACATATTGTAGAATCAATTTATCCTCTCAGAGCAAGAAATGGATTCTATAATCTTGCAAACTTATACCCATAGGTAGGCAAAGCCCATCATCTTGGCTGAAATCTTGTCTAGTGGAATAGGATACATTATAATATAAGTTTGCAATATTAACATATTGTAGAATCTATTTATCCTCTCAGAGCAAGAAATGGATTCTATAATCTTGCAAACTTATACCCATAGGTAGGCAGAGCCCATCATCTTGGCTGAGATCTTGTCTAGTAGAATAGGATACATTATAATATAAGTTTGCAATATTAACATATTGTAGAATCAATTTATCCTCTCAGAGCAAGAAATTGATTCTATAATCTTGCAAACGTATACCCATAGGTAGGCAGAGCCCATCATCTTGGCTGAAATCTTGTCTAGTGGAATAGGATACATTATAATATAAGTTTGCAATATTAACATATTGTAGAATCTATTTATCCTCTCAGAGCAAGAAATGGATTATATAATCTTGCAAACGTATACCCATAGGTAGGCAGAGCCCATCATCTTGGCTGAGATCTTGTCTACTGGAATCACCTGACAAATAGGTGCTCAAGTGTGACAAACTGACTTGTAAGGTGCATAGTTCGATGTGATACACTTCCCTCAAAAGAGGAATGTAGAAGAAGAAGAATCAATTTTCACCAGCACACAGTGATTATTTTTAAACAACATACAAAAAATATGGTCAAACAGAAGTGTCCTTAACTATTAACACTATTTTAATTTTATCAAATCTTTTAATATTATTAAAATAATCTCTTTCAACATGTATAATTGCTTGAAAGACATTTTAAATGTCAGAAGAAAAATCAAACAGATGACACTTGATGCAATTCAAAGTCACATTTGTTTGACTACAGTACAATAATTTAAAAGACAGAATTTTCACTCATCACAACACACAAACAACCAAAGTACTGTAACAACTATCAGAGCTATGACCACCTCCTCTGGTATGAACTCTTTCTCCATAATCACAATGAAACCTAGCACCTGTCTCTCTTACACAGAGGAACTCATGACCTAGTTTTAAAACCGTGACTGAGGTTGCATAGTTACAACAAACCAGTGACATGACTGCTGCGTTAAATGAATTTTCAAGATTAGATGTGTTTTTTAGAGCACACAAAAACATGAATAATGTGCAATGATCCAAGCTATTCCCTTGAGACATAAGGAATACAACTATGCCGGCAAAACTAACATACAATAAACATATCAGCTACCATTCTTCTCGTGTAAATTTGAGCATGTGTCTGCCCACCTATTGATCTATCTTTATACTATCAATCCCCATATGGATGATGACTTTTGGTCCATATTTATTGTTAAGCACAGAAGACAGTTTGGGGGCCACAGTAGTGTAGTGGCTAATTTTTCTGATCACATCTCTGGAGTCAATTCAGCCTCATAAAAATGGATAGCAGAGAATTTCATTGAGTTGTCTTGGAATGAAAGGTGATGAGAAAGGGAATTGACCACCCCATCTCATGGTGCAGAAAATGTTATGGCCTAACACTTCACACTCCCACGTAATATCTGCTGTGGGACTACCTTTACTTTTTATGTAGTTATTGACCCTATCTTTCTTTCACTCTCTTTCAGTCAAGTTTGCCATTGATCATTGTGTTCATGTTGTCCATTTCTCATAAAACCTACCCAAAATGTATTAACTGCCTCCTTTAATTAATTTTCTTGAAAAATAATGTACTAGCATTATGCATCATTGGTTTTCCTTTCTGATCCACTGGTTTGTCTAAGCAGTCACTCCTTTATTCATTAGGGTTAGGTTAAGATAAGGTTAGGATAAGGTGAGGTTATGGCATTCTCCACTCACCCATGACCATATAACTGACTTTTAAGGTCTTTAAAAAGTTAGCTGTCCACATAATTAATTCACTTCAACAACATGACCACATCAAACATAATAAAGGTCACTCCAAAGCACAACTGTTTGATGTCAAAAATGATGTCAAATTCAGTAATAATAATGTACAAGTAATAACATTCACAAAAACAAACAGGGTCTTATGATGAAGACATGTAAAGTAACAAAGATAACAAACATATAAGCTGTTTCCTTAATCACATGGATGTTCTCAGCTTTTAAACATAGGTAACATTGATTTTATTAACAACTTGCATGAATGCAAAAGCAGTTTTACAAAGCAGATTTACTGAATCATTTACAGTAGTTGACATAAACAACAATTTAATTAAATCTTTAAAGAGTAGAAAAAAAATTGATGAATAGAAGAATTCTTTACACGTCATCAAAATGCAATACAAAATAATCAAATTAGTAGTAATGTTATAATGCTAAATATGACAGATCAGGGTAAACAATATTTGCTTAAGTTATTTCAATCTTACAACCAGCAAATAGGAACATGAAGAAAAAACAGTTTATTTGCTAAAGATAATTATATAATTGTCTTCATTTACAATCAAATGCCAGAGCTCAAAGTAGAAAGAAATTCAAAACAACGTATTCCCTTAGTGGATGTAAATACAGAAGCCACAAACAATATGTTGCACAATTTATTGCCTGGCATATTTCGCTGTATGTCATCCAGTCCATACTTCAGAGCTATATATCATATGAAGTGAATAATACTTCAGCTGAAACAATTAAAACACATAGTTAAACACATAGTTACAGCTATTTTTTTGAATGTGGAACAACTGTTATCCCAACGGTAATTTCAAATTTACAACAAACTGTTTGTACAAAACTGGCTGGAACCACCTGATTGCTAACACCTCACTTGGTTTGATTAATTCAAGGACTAGAGGATCAACTGACTTCATTGCACCATGTTGTACCCCATATGGCCTGGTCTCTTCCCACAGAGCAGCCTGCCAAATGTGCTGCACAGAGTATGGGCTATCTAGTTCCAGCCCACAGCCTTTGTGACACAAGGCAGGCATACTGACCCCTTAACCGTGGAGACTATCTTCATCATACTATGAAATTATTCATTAGTGCTTCGATCTTATCCTATTTTCATCACACTATGAAATTATTCATTAGTGCTTCAATCTTATCCTTTATATCACATCTTTTATACATATTTAAAATTATCCAACAGTTATCCAGTCTCATCCTTTATATCATATCTTACTGCACTATGAAATTATCCATTACTGCTTCAATCTCATCATTCAAACCATACTAAAAGAGTTTCTCAGTGCACAATCTCCTAACTGCTGGTAATTATCCAGATGTGTGTATACCAACATCCACATACATACATACATACTATAAGCATTAGATATTCTGTTGTGGATAGATTTCTAATTGTGAATTTTTGTCAGGGCAGCAGGCTCCTAACCTTTTCCAACTTCAGAAGAAGAATAAACAAAGACGCTAGGAACCTGGCCAAGCCTACACACCAAAAACCTCCTTTGTCATGGATTGGACAGCATATTTTGGAAACCAGCTACGTTATTTATAGGGTCAATGCATTTCATGTGTTGTTTAACACATAAAATGGTCACATGTTAAAGCTGACAGAAACAATCACCATCCATTTACAGAAGCCAACTTTGTGCAAACAGAAATACATGACAGTCAATTTAAAATTACCGTGTTAGACAACATGTGTGATATATATTTCAGTTTGAAGGATTTATCTAATTACTTTAATTTAATGTGTGTGATTTCTGCAGTATGTACCTGACAAGAAGAATTGTTAACTCTTTCTGAACCAAGAAACTCACCAGACATGTATTGGGTATTCTGTCACATGCTTCTCTGAATTCTTTCTGCTTCATATAGTTGTTGCTTTGATCTTCTTACAGTCCATGCTGTGTGGCACTGGTGATCATGTCTGTCCCACAGCTTTCTGTCTCATGAACTGCCAATCATTTCTGATACTGATGTTCCTTCATGCCATGATGTTAAACTGTCCAGTATATTCTCTCTTACTCTCCCCCTGCCGAACTCCCTGGCCAAGAGGTTAGCAGCTTTCTCCATAACCCTGAATACTCTCGTGGTTGACGTGAGCGCACAAGAATTGGAAGCAGTTTGAGTCACGCCAGTGACTTATGAGAGTATGGAGCCGGTCGCTCAGAAAGCAATGGCACACTACTGAGCGTAATCTTGCCAAGAAATCAACAATCAGCTGAAAGATTCTGATGTTGACAGCGATGTCCTGTAAAGGATATGCAAAACAGACTCCCCCTGCCTCTCCTCCCATCCCACTTTTCCATTCTGGTGACATACTTCCCCTTCTCATGGTATGCCCAAAGAATGGAGACTGCCTTATGATGCTGTGAGTAGCTAGTTCTCTTTGTAAGTTACCTTCTTTCAAGATATCTTTGTAAGTTACCTTCTTTCAAGATATCTTTGTAAGTTACCTTCTTTCACGATATCTCCATTGCTCTTCTATCCATGGTCCTCTCATTCTTCTGTCAAACCCCATCTCCTCAGCTTCCAAATAATTCCTCACTTGCCTGCTATTTGTCTATAATTAGCTTCCATACATCAGGATTGGATCAATATAACTCTTGAGAACTTGAATCCTCACTTATTATCTTCAAAATTATATTTTAACTTCTATCCTATGGAATTGATATTATAGAAAGAATTAATATGCATAATTGTTGTTTGTTTTTTTTAATCTGAAAAGATGGATAGGCATCCGATCTACAATCCATGTATTAAAAGTAGGATAGGAGAGGGGGGAGGATAAGGGGTTGGGGTGTCATTACCTGGTACCTCCGTAAAAATCTACATGAAAATATTTAATTAAACTTAATTGTAATCCATTTTTCCACACACATTCTCAAATGACTGCAACTGTTATTTAAAAATTCATTCATTCATTCAGTAGCATGTCCTTTGCAGAACCTCGCTTCCATAACAACCTTCTGGAAAACTTCTCGGTCATAAGCAAGATGTCCCGTGTCCGATACAGCCATCTGGAGACAATCTGCCACATCCTGCACCCATCTTCTCATTGGACTTCCTTTTCCTGCCATCTTCCTATAATTTTTCTAGATTCTGTTAGGGTATTTCCCAACTTGTCACAGATAACATTTAATTGAGGTTAAACATTTCTTGTCAATAACTTCTTTTCTTTGAACATTTCATAATCTCTTCTGTTCTTATGATATTGCTCTATTCTAGTACAACAATCTTGTATATATAAGGGGCGTTCATTTGAAATCCGTTCGTGCCGCACCGCGTTTAATTGCGTACGTTGAATATGATCATGTCATAGTCATGTAATAAGTTCTGACCAATGAATAAAAGAGCAAGTGATTATAGTCCCATGATGCATAGGTTCTGTTTCTGACCATTGAGAAAATAGCCGGGTTGATCCAAAATCCGTCCAAAAAAGCTCAAAGAGCAGTGATTCAGTTTCTTTCATTTGAAGGATGTCGACCAGTGGACACTCATCGAAGAATGCAGGCAGCATACAGTAACAAATATGTGTCGAATACAACAGTGACAGACTGGCACGAATGTTTTGGAAAGGACGTCAGTTCACGACAGATCTTCGACAGCCCGGTCAAGCTCATATTGTTGCACAGAAAAAAACCATCGCCAAAATTGATGCAGCAGTACAGAGATGAACCGTTGTCAAAGTATACATTCCCTAGCGAAAAAATGTGATGTGTCAACTGGGACAATTCAAAAGGTCGTTCGCAAGAAACTGCAATTTCGGAAGGCGTGTTCACAGTGGGTACCACGGAAGTTGACCGACCACCAAAAAGAGGAGCGCATGGGATGGTGTTTGAACCACTTGCTGCGTTACAGAGTGGTGGGTGAGGATTTCTCTTCCGCATAGTGGCAGGCGATGAATCATGGTGTCACCACTTTGAGCGGAGCAGCAAAAAAGAGAGCATACAATGGAAGCAAGCTGGATCACCAAAAGCCAAACAATGTTACAGTTTCCGGTGGCAAGGTTATGCTGAGCGCACTTTCTGACCATGAAGGGCTATTGTTGGCTGACTTTAAGGAACCTGGTATCAACATCAACTCTACCCACTACTTGTAAACACTAGACAAGCTGCACAACACAAAAAGCCATCAAGAATAAACGGCCTGGTATGCTTTCTCGCGGTGTGATTTTGTTGCACAATAATGCTCGTCCCATGTCCCAAAGATTGTGCAGGAAGCATTAGCAAAGAAGAAGTTGGAAATTCTGCAACATCCAGCCTGTACCCTGATTTGTCATCATGTAATTTTCATTTGTTTGGACCTCTAAAAAAAAGCTCTAAAGGGGAAACGATTTCACACAGATGCAGACGTAATGAACGCGGTAAACACTTGGTTCAGTGAGCAACCATAATCCTTTTTTGAGGACTGCATTCGCCGCTTACCTAAACAATGGGATACTTGCCTGAATGCCTGCGGCTACTTCTGACCATCCCATGTGCATAATTCATTCAATATGAATGCTTTATTTAATTCTATAACACCTATTAATGTTTCTTTCATGCTTTTGTAATAAAGCCATTGGAATGGATCTCAAATGAAAGCTCCTAATATGTTTTGTCCTTTCTTGTGTTCTTTATTATTTCTCACATGTTAAAGATTTATACTTCATCCTGCTGTTATCAGTTTCTCTTCTTTTCTGTTTCAGTTCCCTTCGTAGTTTTATTAATTCTAATGTGTCTGATGTCACCCCTGGTTTACGTTGCTTAATATTATTGATCGGAATTAAATCTTTGGCTGCTGTTATTAAGATATCTCTAGCTTGTACTGCCAGTTCATCAGGTGTAATTTCCTCCTGTATAGTCATCAAGTCCCTAAAACGATTCTTCACTTCTATGTTGTATGCATCTGGTAGTTTTGTGAGATCAAAACGAAGTGGCCTTGGTCCTCAGATAAGCTTTTTGAGGTTTACTATTACATCTGCTTCTAATAACTGATAATCTGTAAGACAGTCTGCGCTTCTTAGGGTTTTTGCCAATGTTATGCTTGATCTCTCTATTTTATTTTGTCTTAAAATACAATAATTTATCTAGTTTTTGGTTGTACTGTCTGGAGACTTCCATCTGACGAGTCTTTTTTGGGTGTTGTTTAATAAGTGTGTTTCAGCTCTTCCGTAACTTACTTTTGCATTAAAATCTCCCATTATTATTGTATGTCATTCTGACCAATCTTATCTAATGTGTCTTGAAGTGTGTTGTAAATAAATCTTCAGTTTCATCCTTCTCTGCTGTTGATGTAGGTGCATATATCTGTATGAGAGTTATGTTTAATTCTCTCATACATATGAGAGTTATGTTTGGGCTTCAGGTCGCCAGCATGGCGGTTAGACGAGCCGTTAAGGCCTGTGGCGTGTTTATGCTTGTGGCAACGGTTTGCAATCACATTTTCCTCATGTTGGACTGGTATTAGGCTACAGGGTTCCGTCGCTCTGCTACTGAGTGAGTGAGTGGGCGACACCGTGAGCTGTGAAATTCATGTGGAATGCTTTTACATTGTCCTGCACAGAGAACTGTATGTTCAGAACAATGGCTACCAGTGGTTGCTGAATTGACTGTTTTGCCCTTTCAGTTCATGAGTGCATTTTTCGAGAGACTCCTGGGAGTCGGCGCTGAAGCTGCAGAGTTCGTGCTTTTTGCGACACTTTCGGCGGGTCGCCCTGCGGTAAGAGACCGAGCAATGTGAGAAAGCCCGGGTCAGTGAGGTCTTTCTGGTGACTGCCGAGTTTCATCAACGATGAACTGTGGTATTCGTGGATGAATTTTGTGTTGACATTCTGACGGTGGCATTATGCAGTGTACCTGTGCGGGCTTGTTGTATTGCCGAGACTCCCGTCTATTCCACTTTTCACATTGGACAGTGGGGAGCATTTTGTGTGATATTCGCTGGCATGGGAATGAAGCATAATGGGGACGACCCGTTGCCGTGAAGTTGGAACCTCGACTGACTAACTAACTAACTAACTGAGAGTTATGTTTTTTTGGATTGCCTCTAAGTCTGATAGTGAGGAATTTATTATTAACCGGGTTATATCTAATTAAAGCTCTTGCTGTTGTTTTACCTAAACAAAATGCCACTTCACTCTGGCCTCAGACGTCTTTACCAGAATATATGAAAAGACTTCCATTTTCTAGCCACTTTAGTAAATTTTCTAAATTGCTTTTTAATTATATAACCTGCATAGTTGGATATCTCTTGAAAAGACAAATCCAATGGTACCTTATTCAATTATAAGCCGAGGTATTAATATTTGTATGACAGTTTATCATTTAATATAGACAAAGCGTGACCTACCTACACACTCACACAACTGTTGGTTACACTGACGCCAAGAGATATTACCACTGCCGCTGTCTAACTCAAGGACAGATAACTGCTGCCAGTTTATATATATACACACGCACACATAGATATATACATCTCTTCGTCATGCTGTGGTGACGTCAGACCGCGGGAGCTACAGCACATGCTGTTGTCAATGTGAAGCGGAAATCCATTTTAACCAGAGAATTTGCCTTTAAAAGTTATTGAAAAATAAACGACCCCAACTGTGTAGAGTTATGACAATTTACACATAAATATTACAATGGGTGTTGAATGCAAACATGCATTCATTATCATTGCCTTCGCTCTGAATAATCATTAAGAATATTAAATGATCATCGCTTGATTTCGATTGTGACAGTGAAAAACCCACCACTGAAATATCCCATTAAAGCATTATAGCATGCGATCTTAATTATTTCAGTTTGGGATGTGCGTTCCCATTGAAATAGTCAAAAATTACACAATATATGCAAAAATGGATGCTCAGTTGAATTATTCATACTAGATCGATTCCCCACGTCTATATAAAACACAATTTTTGAGTCAAATTATGTCTTAAAAAGCTTTATCTCTGTAAGAAGAAAAATTTGAGAAGACAAGATGTATAGATTTGTAGACAATGGAGGGAACTGCAAAACTCTGCAATCAGTTTCTGTTATTAATGTGATCATGAAATAATCGTGCAATTTAACATCATGAGTACTCTAAACCTTCTTAAATCGGAGTCACAAAAACAAGAAACCAAAAGTCACCGCAAGAAAATCTCCGGTAAAATACGGCGAACCTAAAACATAGTGCCTACATTTTCATTTTTAAAATGTCCCTTGCCTCTCCAATAATGTTCACTAATTCCTAACATTTGAATATTTAACCACTTAATCTCATCACATACAACCTTCATCTTTTCCTCACGCAGACTTCTCACATTCCACATTCCTAGTCTCACTCTCCTTCTTAGTCTGTTAGTCTGACACATGGGATTTCCTTGGTAACACCATCGGGATTATCTCCGTCATCATTATTACTAGTACTGGCCCCTGTTTCACATTCTTTCCCACTCCAGCGATGTTCACTAATTCCTAAAATTTGAATATTTAGCCTCTCAATCTCATCACATAGAACCTTCAGCTTTTCCTCACACACACTTCTCACATTAAACGTTTCTAGTCTCACTATGCTTCTTAGTTTGACACATGGGATTTCCTTCGTAACACCGTCAGGATTATCTCCGTCATCACGATTACTACTTCTGGCCCCTGTGTCACACTCTTCCCCGGTGTTATCTGATCTGCCTGGCCTGAGTTTCTTACCGCCACATCTCTAATTATGGTTTCTTTCATAGTTGTTAGGATTTCTTGACAAGTTTTGCAGAAAGTAGTTTGCCGTTGCTTTCCTTCTGGGCAGTGACTGTATTAGTCAATGGCCATAGCCATTGTCTCTACTGATAAGATCATCCATATAACATCACAGAGTGCAGACCATAAAAACAACAATCTGTCGGCTGCTATCACACTCCATCCACCACCTGCTTCCATGGCTTCACGTAAGCTTGATGGGTGTGAGGGGACTAAACGGTTACTCCACCTTGTCCAAGGGTGTCCCGTAGACTAGTGGATGAAAGGAGGTGTCTTATGTAACAATACCATTCTTATAAAAATATGGAGAAATTGTGAAATATGAGGGCGAGTCAATAAGTAAATCACACAGTTCTGTGTGGGATGGCAGGTAAATGTAGTTGGTGTTTTCTACAGGTGTCATTAGGTGACAGCAACACCGAACTTTGTATTCTCGTTCGTCAGGTGGTGCTAGGTGTCTCATGCACATGCGCAGCACATAAACAACATGGCGACTGTACTTATGGAGTGTACAACCAAAGAGCAACGTGCTGTTGTGCGATTTTTGTTGGCAAAAGGACTGCCTGCAAAAGACATTCATAAGAAAATGCTTCCTGTTTATGCTGACAAATGTTTGTCCCGCAAAGCGGTGCAAAGCTGGGTAGAAATATTTTCTCAAGGACGCTCTAAAATTGTTCATGTAATCCAACCTGGTCGTCCCGTTAAGATTGCAACAGAAGCATCCATGCAGCGGGTGGAGGAGATGATCAGAGGTGACAGGCGAGTAACAATAGACTCTGTAGTATCTGCAATAGGGTGCTCACATGGTTCAGCATACAGCAAAATGCATGATAGATTGAAATTTCCAGGACTGCTGACTAGAGGAGTGTTGCTTCTTCATGACAATGCCAGACCACATGCGGCTCGATTAACTCAGGAGAAAATTAACTAAGGTGGGAAGTTCTGGAACATCCACCTTACAGCCCCGACTTAGCCCCTAGCGATTTCCACCTTTTTGGTCCACTGAAAACCCACCTTGGTTGGAGACATTTAGCGAATGACGCCGAAGTTGAATGTGAAATAAAAACATGGTTTAGAAAGCAGAGCACGCAGTTCTATGCAGCCAGTTTGAGAAATCTGATAAAACGATGGGATAAGTGCATCAATATTGGTGGAAATTATGTTGAGAAATAAAGGGACAATGTATGTATAAAAATAAACTGGTTTCAAGTTGTTGTCATATTTAGTTATTTTTCTACAGCCATTTGTGACTTACTTATTGACTTCCCCTTATAATTTAACACTATAACATATGGGTATAAGAGCACTTTCTATAATGAATAATCACACAATAGACAATAAATTTTTGTAATATACAAGTAGAAACAATATCGAAGGCTATAATACAGTTGCTGCAGCTGAGCACTTTCATCGGCTCATACAACATCAATATTCTATAGTGACATGAGTATTTACAATACTATGGGGAACAAATCTTATTACAAAATAGTTCATATAATTACTAACACTAGTGCACCCATAATCTGGGATTCAGGGCTTGTAAATCTAAGCATTCATGCCAATTAGCCAGTATTTATGGCCACTAATTTTTATTTAATATTTTATTTAATTTTATCACGAATGAGCATTTCTAATAAATGGGAAACAGAAGTGTGATCATTCCTTTAATAATACAACATGGTTTTCAAGTGGATGTGTTAAATTTGTGTGATCATCTACTTTCATATCAGCAACATGTTTTCTCAATAAAACTTAGTTAGCAATTTCTATTAGTGATAAGTAAATCAACATGAAAGCTTCCCATTCATCAATGTGCTAAATAAACTTGTGAATTATAGATAGGTTCAGCAAATGATGAAGATAGGTATTCTAGGTGCCATTTCAATTTAAACTCAAATGATAGTTCATGATCAGATCTTGTTGGAAATTCAAACAATGAGGTAGAATCATCAACAAAGTGGGTGGGGTCTTATCAATGACCACTGAGACTTTAATTCCTAAACCTTGTTTAAATCAGGAAAAAAAATGGTGATTACACCAATAAAGAAGAATGGAAGAAGTAGGTGCAGTAGCCAGAGATTCATTCATTGTGTGTCATGCCAGTAGGCATGGGCAGTATTGTTTCACCATCTTACAGATCACCAGAGTTGTGGATCTATGTTCTTGTTCCGATCATGCCATGTTTTCAAGCCATCCAGATATATACTTCTCTGCCTTCCCTTGTTCTTCTACCCTCAATCTTGCCAGTTGTCACCAAGTTCCCTAGTTTATTTCTTCGAATAAAGTGCCTAAAAATATTTGACTGTCTTTATATAATTTCTCTAAACAGTTTGTGGCTTTTATTTGCCTCTTGTAGGACTCGCTCATTGGTTTTAGCCAGAGATAGTGTTTAAATAAATTATTTTGTGTACTTATTTTCTGTACAGAATGTTCAGTACAGGTTTAAAACTATTTTTAAACATACTGAGGAAGCAGTCTGTTTCATATTTTGGATGCTGTAGGTGCAGTAACTGAAATATAAATAAGATGTTAATTTATTTTATTTAGAAATGGATATACTTTGCTGAGATGTACTACTTGGATGAATATACCAAATGATTAGCTGCTTTTTGTGGGTAAGTGTGATATACAGTTTATGTTTGGAATTATTTATAATTTTCTGTCTGCCATGCTATTTGTTATCACACACATGCAGCTACAGGTAAAATATTTCTACTTTCATAATCTGCATTTAGTTCTCTACGCATCCACGTACAATACCAATATAGCTTAAAATAAATGTACAATTCACTGACAGGAGAAAATTAACTGTCAATGGAAACCGCAAGGGAGACAAAATCCCAGCACAAAACATTGGAAATCCCTTACAAACTGAAAGAGTTTAAAATGTTCAATGATAATAATTGATGTATTTATTTAAACAGAATAACCAATTTGATGACAAAAACATGCTTGAAAGAGAGCAACTAGCAGTTTTCACCAAGGACAAGAGCTATGAGGGTGTCAAACAGGTAGAAGTGTATATTGAAAACAGCAAAGGACACTGCGCCAGGACCTGATGGGGTCAGGTACTCCTATATGAAAGGTGTGAGCGATGGAGATTTGGAGATGGCTATTTATTTTAATCTGAGCATTGGGACAGTATCAGTGCCCCAAGAGTGGGTTCACAGCTATTTAATCCCACTCCCAAAGCCAAGCAAGGGCCATTTATAGCTAAATTATTTTGTAATAAGCAAAAATAGGCGTTAAACAGAAGAATACATTCATTTTTATAACTTAATAAATAAACTTAAGCTATAAAATATGGGCAAGAGTAAACATACAAAAATGACACAAGGCTAGTACAAAAATAATATGTTTCACCTACAGCTTACAAAAGCATGCTTCTTGAATCAGAAATATCACAGATATGCTTGTAATTGTCAAACTATGAACATTGTGTCCATAGTGAAATGAAATCTGAACATAAACTGATATACTGAAGTCTTTTTCTCTTCCTAAGCTCTACATTAGAGATTCTTTGGAAACTTCTGTGCAACAGCTGATAAGTGACAACAAAAGCCCAAAACATGTGATAATAAACATGGATAGGTTGATGGTCAGAGGTTTTATTTTTGCGCTTGCTTGCTTTGAACTCAAGCGTAGTCCATGCACACTACTTCTAGTAGTGCTGGACTGTATTTTGCATGTGGATTAGCTTTCCCCTATTAACAGTGTCCGTCGCCATCAGACGAACCCACTCTGACTTCAGAGGTACTTGTAATTTACGTCCCCAAGTCAAGGACGATAGGTTAACACTTTAATCCAACTGTCCGGTGTAGGGGTTGAACCCCTTAGCTCGGCATCAGCACACTGGATGTTTAAGAACATGCATTCTTATCCATTCGGCCACACTGACCTACATGGTGAGAGGTAAACAGGGTGGGTGAAATTTCATTGGAAAGATTAAGGGATACTGAGTTCAAAAGGAAAGTCTGTCATAAGATTATCATATCTTCCAGCATGACAATGGAAGTGGTGGCTGTAACAGCAGTATTTTGATGGCTGGAGAATATACAGTGCAACATGTTTGTAAAGGACTCACAGAGCGTGCTACTTAAAATAGAAACTGATATATGCTGTGTGGAGTGGCTTGCATTGCTCGACAAAATGAATTTCAATATATTATTAATGTCCAGCCCAAGGCAGGCAACTCTGCAAGAAAATGAACAGGCTGATAGCTGTCTGTGAGCTATTTTATGACAAGACTGATGAGAAGAGTGCTCTCTGGGTCAAAGTGCAGTAAACTGAAGATCCACATCTGGAGTGGCTGATTCATCAGGGAGTGAGCATACAGCTTATATATACTCAACATGTAGGGGAAAATGGAATTTGGGAGGGGGGGAGAGATAATCAAACTACATCTGCATCTGGTCTTTCACACAGTCTGGCTCTGAAACATGCGCACTAGGTAACAAGGATGAAAGCATATCATCGCATTCAAGATGTGGCGTTACAAATAAATGACAAGAACTATCTGGATTGAAAAACTGACAAACGAGAAAGTTATGGAAAATGTAATGGAGCAATAAAGACTTCTAATTAAAGCAGACACAAGACAAGAAGACACCTATGGAATGGTTGGTAAGTAAGCTTCAACTAGAACATAGGCTGCAATATTCAATGATTATATTAGTGGTAACCAAGACTGATTGAAACAAAACCATAAAGCATGAATAATTTCCAAAACCATTCAAAGAATAGAAGAAAGGAAAAATATAGAAAGATTTAAACAATAGTAAAACCAGAAATACTAACGTCAGAGCCTGTTTATATAATCTATCATTCTGGAGAGGCTAAGAGGTACCACTGAAAAACAACTAAGACATGAAATGGCTGGATTTTGACCAAAGAGGTCCTGCACCAACAAGATGCCAATATAACACATAATAATAGAACAAAGCATTGAAATGAATTTGCCACTTTACATTAGATTTGTGCAATACAAAAAAGCTGTTGAATGCATTGATGTGGAATCTGTTCTGAAACTGATCAGGCAATATGAGAATCCCATCAGAAGGTCATTAACTTATTAAAGGCCACATATAATATTAGGGGCATTCATCTGAAATCCGTTCATGCTGCACGACGCTATATGCGTACATTGAACATGATCATGTCACAGTCATGTGATAAGTACTGACCAATGAATAAAAGAGCAAGTGCTTATCATCCCATGATGAATAGGTTCTGCTTCTGACCGTTGGGAAAATGGCCGGATTGAATCAAAAATCTGTCCAAAGAAGCTCAAAGAGCGGTGATTCAGTTTCTTTCATTTGAAGGATGTCGACCAGTGGACATTTATCGAAGATAGCAGGCATCGTACTGCAACAAATGTGTGTTGAAGACAACAATGACAGACTGGGCACAAATGTTTTGGAAAGGACGTCAGTTCATGACAGATCTTTGATGGCCGGGTCAAGCGCATATTGTTGCAACAGAAAAAAAACCAAAATTGATGCAGCAGTACAAATGAACTATTGCTGAAGCATACGTTCGCTAGCGAAAGAATTTGATGTGTCAATTGGGACAATTCAAAAGATTGTTCATAAGAAACTGCAATATCGGAAGGTGTGTTCACAGTGGGTACCACGGATGTTGACCGACCATCAAAAAGAGGAACGCATGGGATGGAGTTTGAACCACTTACTGCGTTACAGAGTGGAGGGTGATGCATTTCTCTTCCGACATAGTGGCAGGCGATGAATCATGGTGTCACCACTTTGAGCCGAGCAGCAAAAGAGAGAGCATGCAATGGAAAGGTGCTGGATCATCAAAAGCCAAACAAATCAAGTTACAGAGTTTCCACTAGTAAGGTTATGCTGAGCGCATTTTTTTACATGAAGGGCTATTGTTGGCCGACTTTAAAGAACCTGGTGTCAACATCAACTCTACCCACTACTTGCAAACACTAGACAAGCTGCAAAAAGCTATCAAGAATAAACGAACCAGCATGCTTTCTCGTGGTGTGATTTTGTTGCACGATAATGCTCATCCGCATGTCACAAAGATTGTGCAAGAAGCATTAGCAAGGAAGAAGTGGGAAATTCTGCAACATCCAGCCTATAGTCCTGATTTGTCACCATGTGATTTTCATTTGTTCGGACCTCTTTAAAACAGCTCTCAAGGGGCAACGATTTCACACAGATGCAGACGTAATGAACGCGGTAAACACTTGGTTCAGTGAGCAACCACAATCCTTTTTTGTGGACGGCATTCGCCGCCTACCTAAGCAATGGGATGCTTGCCTGAATGCCTATGGCGACTTCTTCTGATCAACCCATGGTGCATAATTCATTCCTCTTCTTCTTCTTTCCTTCGCTTGAAATATGTCTATAACTGCAAAGTTGTCTCTTGTATGAATCTAACAGTCTTTTGTAGTTCACTCAGCGGTCCATAGAGTTTATCTTCCACTGTTGTCTCTCTAAGCCAGAAGGTTCGCCTGGATATGTTGTAGTTTGGGCAGTCCTGGAGTATGTGCTCTGCTGTCTGTGACGCCAAACACATGTTTCATAATTCATTCAAAATGAATGCTTTGGTTAATTCTACCACACATGTTAATGTTTCTTTCATGCTTTTGTAATAAAGCCATTGGAACAGGTTTCAAATGAAAGCCCCTAATACATTAAATGCATAGCTCTTCACGGGTAAATTGATAGATGTTTGGGGGGAAACAGGAGTGTAGTAGGGATGCCTTTTTCCACTTTTATTATTCTAGCTGCCCATAGAATGGAATACAAAGACAACAATAGCTACCACCAGGAGTGGAATTCAATGGACAGAGTAGCTTGATGATCTGGACTTAGCTGAAGACACTGCCCTCCTGTCATACACACAAAATCGGATGCAAGATAAACACACTTAATCTGAGGTTACAATAATTAGGTCTAAAAATTAATAGGTGAAATATAAATAAAATTAGGTAAAATAAAGCAAATTAATAACTGAATTTCTCTTATCAAACCTAACTTCAAGGGTTAAAATCATACAATTACTTAGGTAGCAGTATAGACTAATAAATCAATGTAATAAGTAATGAAACAATACTTTACATCATCATCATGTGTCCTGCCAACTGAATTAGGTATTCATGCATCTCCACAGATCTCAGTCCTTGTTTTAATGTTTACATTTTCATCTTTTAAGCAATTCCATTTACTGAATAAGTTAACATAAATAACGGTCTTTAATTCCTTCTATTCCAAGCAATGCACCATGTGTAATTTGCTATTGTCTGTGTGTGTCAAACAATGCATGGAGTATTGTTATATCTTTCATGTATGGTTTGAGCATACTAAAGAAATCTGACTAGATATTTTAAAATGCACCACAGTAGATGTTGTCTCTTTTCAAGATAACACACTCATGCTTTTTTTTTCATTGTGGTTAATGCCCTTCTCTGGCGTCTGCTACAAAAACTGCTGGGATTGAAAGAATTAAAAGACTGAAAGCGTTTAAAAAATAATGTTCACTTCAGTGTTATTTTGTTTATAATAATCATCACTGCTTTCCCAAATGAAAGTAAGCACACTTGAAACTATATTTTACTTCACATCTAAGTAAGTTTAGCAGGCGCATTAGTGAAGTTGATAGGGAACTGCACTGATAATGTCATGAGAATGGTCAAAAGAGGGTTCAACACCTGGGCTCATCACCTGCTTAGTGAGTGGAAGATTGGCCACCTGCTCTGCCATGCACTCAGGCCTACAAAACGTAAGGGCTCTATCACATCACAGACCTATAGCTAGATACTGCTTCATGATAATTGTTTTTTTTAAAGTATCGTAGATAGTTTCTTCTTCTTCTTGATCCCAGGCTGTAGAATCGTCTGCTTTTCGCAACCAAATGCTATTCTTATGAAAGTGCAGATCTTGCTGCAGGTGCTCCAGGGACCCATAGAGTTAGTCACTGTTGGGGATGGCAGTATCATAATCAGATAAATATAATCCCAAAGCAGTTATTATAGTCGAGTCGTGAAGTGTTAGGCTGTCATATGCAACTCATGGCAACATCAACTGGAATAACCAGGACCCTTTCTTGACAACTTTCCTACCCAGACAAATCTGAACCCAGTATCCATTTCACTCCCTAGGGTTGACCTCAAAAGAGCTATAGTGATTGAAATAATTATAATGCTTCCAAAAATGCCATGTAGGTAAGCATATACGACACTTGTTTTAGGAGAGTAAAAACAAAGTAATTATCCTTTGGATTCTTAATTAATTATGCAACAAATTGACTAATAAAACAAACACTTAATGTAAAAAATCAATTAGTAATCCATTAGATCTGGAAAACAACTGCAGCAAGCATCTGATAAATGAAATAGAAATTGGAAGCAATGTTGTACAGAATGTGGATAACTCTCAGAATGACATCAGCAGAGGTAATTTTCAAAGCAATGTACTCCCTTTGTGAATTTAAACAGAGGCCATAAACAATATGTTGCGTAATGTGTTGCTTTGGTATTTTTTCCTGCATCTTTTCGGGTGCACACTGCAGAGTTGTGTATCATATGAAGTGAACAGATAAACCCTTTTCTGACTGAAATACAAAACACGCATGGACACTGATGCTGTTTGAATGTGGAACATGTGTTATCACCATTAAAACAGTATCAGTGATTGTGTGTTAGGTCTTACAGCCAGGGAAAGATGCATCTATTCACTTCATATAACTCTGCAGTATGCACCTGATGACTGGTAGAGAAATATTCCAGGCATCACATAGTGCTCCCCATAGCTTCTTTGCCTAAAGAGGGAATGTTATTTATTTATCCTAGGAACCAGTAAATTGCTACTGGACAACAAATGCACGTAGAGTGTATGTCAATATACAAAATGGTAAGAAAGGCAGTGCAATGTTGCAGTGTCTGAAAACTGAGCTTCAGGTCATGAGCACCAAGTGAACATTGATTATAATTAGCATCAAGCAACAGGGGTCATTTAAAATCACAAGTTCACAAGTCTATAGGCACTGTAATATTTCTCACAACGTGTTGTCCAACCTTGCAAACTTCAACAACTCTGTGTTTATGTGTTTCTCGGAAGACAAATGGAAAGACATGGTGTAGCTTTTCACAGTTAATCGACACCAAACTATTCCCTGGAGAATTCCTACTCCTTTTGTGGTCATAATACAAAGTTTTACAATCTGACTGAAAATGACCAAACTCTGCAGAGACTAAAAAGTTTAACCGTCTTGGCACAGGTAGATTCCACATTTCAAACTTTCTTCTCACCAGTGGAAAGACATCAGACTTTTTACTACACAGTGATGCTTTGGCCCCCATAGTTTGAGCCCATATGCGAGTGTCGTCTTCATTAAAAAAGAAAATGTCTACGTTGGGCCATTTAAATGGTTTGTTGCTCGCTGGCAAGGACTTCATAAAAAATTTCCACTGCACTTTTCTAGGCATAAATAACTCAAAACCTGGCACATTTCCTAAAACATTGCTGATCATTTTCCACTGTGAAGAATTCATGATGACATCAATATCATCATCCCATGGAATCATACCATGGTGGCGCGCAGCTCCTAATGCTGAACCAGACACTAGGAAGTAAGTGAGGTTTGCAGCTTCACATGCACTGACAAACACATCCAGTGTAAATAAAGATATTTCTCTTTCATGTTTTGTCATCCCAGGCTTAAATTGCTGCAGTTGTTCAAGCTCAATTTTTGCTGCACTGTCTGACGCAGACAATGTATTAAGTAGTGCAACTCTGTCATAGTATGCCTGGAAAGCTTCTTGAGAAAGAATGAACTTCTCTTGTAGAACATTAGTGTCAACATTAAATTTGACTGGACTGTAACTGAGCAGAGGGTCATCGGCAGGCAAGGATTGACCATCCAACACAAACTGAGGATAAAAATGAATATACAACTCAATGAGATAAACAATGTGACAAGTACAACTTAATGTTAAACACCAACCTAATGAAGTCTGTCTGTAAATTATTGTAACTGCAATAGATTTGAAATCTGACATTCTATTATTGCCCACTACGCAAAATAAGTGTAGAGTTATATGGAACAATCAAGTAGTTTTTGTGTGCAGTGTATAATGAGTTGACAGGAAGAAGGAAGACTGTTGCCACACTTAGGATGAATTGAGCTATAGGGTGTATTTTTAATGACTGTGCAGTTTTTGAAAATATTGCCGGTCCAAGTTTTGTATTTACCCTCTGTAAAGTTCATACAACATAATAGGTAAATACAAAACTTGGACCGGCAATATTTTCAAACACTGCAGTCATTAAAAATACACCCTGTATATACTAGTACTGTCACCCTTATGCTAACAGGACCCATAGGAAAATAAAGAACAGTAACCTGCCATGCATAAGAGATGACTAAAGAGGGTTAGCACAAGAAAGACTACCTCATCCTGTGGAAAACTTTAGCTGCAAAATCCAGCCAATCCTTAATAAGTCTGTAAAGGGTTTGGCATGGATTGGTTGGCATATACTCCAATGGGAGACAAAAGGCAGAGGAAGAAGCAGAAGACAGTAGTAATATCCTCTTCTTCTGTGTTCATCCAGAGTGTTTTTTCAGACGTAATTGTGGTGTGTCTCGTTATGCACCCTTGAGCCAAAACCCTTAGGCCAACACATCTGACTTTTGCGGGCGTTTTTTAAATCCAGGTTAGGCGTCCTGGGGGACTCTCACTGTTGTGGTGTCATCCACATCCCAGCTGGTCAAGTTAGAACGGTTGAAGACTTCACGGTCAGCCCTCAAGGGAAGGCAGGGGCAGTCCATGGGCATTTACTGCCATCCAAGGAGGCTTCCATAATTGCAGAGCCGATGCAGAGCCGATCCATAGCGCTCTGGTACCATGCTCACCCAAGGAATCACCACGTCCTGCACATGTATTGGGCATTTTGTTTGCCATAGGCCGTTCCCCTCACAAACCAAGTACGGTCGGTCTGCAGACGACATCCACTCAGTGAGCTTTCGGTTCTGACATGTGCTGGACGCTGTGCCCGGAAGACTAGATAGTCAGAGCTGTACCGGGCACAAGGGACATTTCACTCTGACGTTTTTGTATTGTGCCAATTTATTTGCAACCTTTAGGCCGGCACATCTGACTTCTGCAAGCATTTTTTAAAACCAGGTTAGCCGTCCTGGGGGTTTCGAGGGACATTCTGTTGTGGCGTCACCCACATCTCAGCTGATCAAGGTAGAACGGCCAATGACATCACGGTCAACCCTCAAGGGAAGGCAGGGACAGACCATGGGCATTCCCCACCATTCCAGGAGCCTTCCATAATTGCAGAGCCAGCACATTACGCTCTGATACTGGGCTCACCTAAGGAATCGCCACGTCCTGCTGAGGCTGCTTTAATTCCTCATTACCACGTATTGGGTATCTCGTTCGCCACTGGCCGCTCCCCACGCAAACCATGAATGGTCAGTCTGCAGCTGACATCCACTCTGCAGCTTTCACTTTGGACTTCTCCGTAATGGATTCACTAGCCAAGCGTTCCATTTCATGTTAATGAGACAACATTCACTTAGTATGCTTTCGCTTCAGACTTCGACGTAATGGATTCACTAGCCAAGCGTTCCATTTCATGTTAATGAGACAACATTCACTCAGTATGCTTTCGCTTCAGACTTCGACGTAATGGATTCACTAGCCAAGCGTTCCATTTCATGTTAATGAGACGTTTCTCCACCTTTGATTACGTTCACTCAATGAGTTTTTTATACAGACTTGCATTGTAACCATTATGTGTGATTTTTCCACCTTTAGTAATGCTCACAAGGTAGGCTACATGTGCTGCCAGCTCAGCATCTTACCTCCATGCAGCAGAGAGTGAGTAATGGCCAGGCCCTCTCATCCGGGATCTGGGGAAACCCTCATATCCTTCGTCTGAGAGCCATAGAACAAGTATATGGACGAAGCAGGCTCAGCATCTCACCTCCATTCTGCAGTGGGTGAGTATCGGCCCAGCCCTCACATCCAAGGAATATTGACTTAGAGGCGTCCAGCCATATCCCTCAGCTGAGAGCTGTAGATTATTATTCTGGACCAAGAATGCAGTGGCATCGCGTGCCTGATTCGAACTTTATGGATAACTAGCTTTGACTGCCTGTCCCCAGTCTACCTACAGGGCAGCAGGTGTGTGTCTCTTGGTATGATTCCTATCCCTTGACCTGTCTGACATGTAGCTGTGCTACCATCGGCATAGCTCATGGGGACATTGGAACATACAAGTCACTCTACCACAACAAGGTGGAAACACGTCAGAGGGGGTAGTAATATAAAACATCACAAAAAAGAGTAGGTTGAGATGCCGCATAGAAAAAACACACAAACTCAATAAACAATAGCTCTAAAAGTTGACCTCTAAAAGTTGACAGTGGCATTCCTGGCCTCTGTAATCTACCCTATTTGTTACATTTTATATGACCTTGCCATGTTACCAGCTATCTCTCCCACTTAAGTATACTGATAATGTGATCTCTGTCACTCTTCCACTACAACAGATCATGAGACAAAATAACAGCACCTTAACAGGGAAAACATTTGTTTCTGTTATGCCAAGAAATAACTATGTGGCAAAACTTATCACATCCTTAATATTTCTTATTACATTTCACAAGCCTATGATGATAAGGGAATTGCAGTGGCATAGTGGTTAGTGTTTTTGACTGTCAAGATGGATTGTAGGGTTCAATCTCCAGCAGAGGCAGAATTGTTTGTTTCTGACCAGCTCTGGGTTGATCCAGTCTCATAAAAATGGGCACCCAATAGTTTTCTACATTGTCTAGGGATGGAAAGGCAGTGAGGAAAGGAACTGGCCATCCAATCTCATATGTCATGGCCTGGAGTCTGTGAATGTTTAACACTTCACACCTAATGGCAGTGTCTGCTCTAGGCCTACCAGTATCTGTTTTATAATGTACTATCAGTTGGTGAATGAGTATTTAGGGTACCAGTTTCCCAACCCAGAGATCCAGGTTATAATCTATCCTAGGTGAAATAAACATGTTCATGACAGCATCTGTAGGGTAAGCATTCCAGAATCCTCAGCACTTCCTAATTCTCATCACTTCCAAATTCTCAGCCCTTCCAAATTCTTATCACTTCCAAAATCTTCAACACTTCCAAATTCTCAGCCCTTCCAAACTTTTCAACACTTCCAAATCTTCAGCACTTCCAAATTCTCATCCCTTTCAAAATCTTCTGCAGTTTCAAATTCTCAGAACTTTAAATTTTCAACCCTTCCAAAATTATCAGCACTTCCAAATTCTCATCACTTCCAAAATCTTCAGCACTTCCAAGTTCTCCGCCCTTCCAAATTCTTATCACTTCCAAATGCTTCAGAACTTCCACTTCTTATCACTTTCAAAATTCCTCAGACAGTCCGTTATCCTCCTGGCTACATCATTCCTGCGAAAAACATGTATCACCATCTGGGAATTGCTAATGACAATTATTTAGGAGAAACAAAGTTAAACAACAATGCAACATGACTTCCAATGCTGAAAATGTAAACAGTGTTTCTTAAATCAATTACCTTTAAGAGAAAGAAAGTGCTATGTTCTTTCCACATTCCTGGAAGAGCAAATGAAAAGAAGGAGTTCCTGAGAGGTGTCACAAGCGTTATAATTGTTACTGAAACCAGTGCTACCTTCAGAATGATCCAGAAAGTTGCGCTCAGCTTTGAGCGCCTCCACGCAATCACACGCATGACAGCTTCTTCTGTAAACATGTCAAGTAGTAAAACAAATGTTAGTATTAATTAGTAAAAGTAAAAGATCCCCTTTGCATACCATGAGGAAGAGGTATATGGTTTCATTCTGCTGCTGCTGCAGCTGCTGTCTTTCATCTCCAACTGGAATAGACAACAACCAATGCACTCCAAGTCTTTTGTATCATCATCATAATTATGTGACATGCCAATAAGTGTGGACAGCCATGTTTCGCCATCTCATATGATCACCAAAGTCGTGGATCAGCTGAGTTCTTGTCTCGACCATACCACGTGGCTAAGCCATCCAGGTATTTACTTTTCTGCCTTCCCCTTGTTCTTATCCCCCCTCAATCTTGCCAGTTGTCACCAAGTTCTCAAATTTATTTCTTCTCATAATGTCCAAAAATTTGTGACAGGCTATGTCTAATTTCTCTAATCAGTTTATATGGTTTTCATTTGTTTCTAGTAGGACTTGTTCATTGGTTTTTCTGTCTGTCCATGGTATTCTTTGCATTTTCCTCATAAACCACATTTTCACAGCCATCAAATGTCTCTAGTATACTTGTTCATGAATGGTTGGAGTTTGCAACTAAAGCTTTCTACCGGATAATGTACTGATCTAAAGCTAATCTTCCTGAATTGGCCCTTATGTCATGCATGGCAGGTTACAGAGCTACTTATTCATTTTTTAGTTTGCTTGAAATTTGTCTGTCTGCAATGTTGTTTCTTGTGTGAACTTCACTGTCTTTGTAAGTTCACTCAGTGGTCCATAGAGTTTATACAGTGTTACTATCTTTACATCTCTGGTGGGCACTGGTAACATGTGGGCACTGGTATGTAATACAGGGTGTATTTTTAATGACTGTGCAGTGTTAGAAAATATTGCCAGTCCAAGTTTTGTATTTACCTATTATGTTACATGAACTATACAAAGGGTGAATACAAAACTTGGACCGGCAATATTTTCAAACACTGCACAGCCATTAAAACTACACCCTATACTAGCCACATATTTTTAGACCATTCGGCACTCAATGGAGGATGTGATCATTGTCACACCAGCCGCTTTTACTTGCCAGGAAATATCCTGGTAGCCATGTTAGACTGGATCAGCCTGGGACCCTGGATCAATGAAAACAACTCCTGCCTTCAAGGGGGATTCAAACACATGAACACTGGCCCAGCAGACAAATGTGCTAGCTACTGTGCAACATCATGTAAACATTCATATTGGTTGCAATATATTATAGGCAATAACATTATATTTAATGCACTAAAATGGAACCCAACATGTTTGAAATTTGAAAGAAAGTATTATTTGAACAAAAATAGTGATATAGCATTGGTTTTAAAACAACTTTCAAATTACCGTAATAATGTCCACAGAAGAATGATATTGCAGGGCAGATTAGAATAGAAGTTAACAAATCTGGACACCTTGTAATTTAAGACTGCTTGAGATGACTTTCCTATTGTTGATGCACTTCCAGAATACAGGAGAAGTAACACAAAACCTTCTTCCTATTCCGGCTTTTATCTGACAATGGCGTATAGACCCTCGTCAAACTGATGCCTAATCTCTAATGTTTCCTGCACCTATTTTTACATTAGTCATCCCTGTCTCTTATTCTCTTCTGTGTGTGTCTCTAATTCTCTTCTGTGTGTGTCTCTAATTCTCTACTGTGTGTGTCTCTTATTCTCTTCTGTGTGTGTC
This sequence comes from Cepaea nemoralis, assembly GCA_014155875.1. NCBI lineage: Eukaryota > Metazoa > Mollusca > Gastropoda > Stylommatophora > Helicidae > Cepaea > Cepaea nemoralis. The sequence continues at coordinate 94,601 of JACEFZ010027529.1, read as the reverse complement.
TCTAATTCTTTCTGTGTGTGTCTCTAATTCTCTTCTGTGTGTGTCTCTAATTCTCTTCTGTGTGTGTGTCTAATTCTCTTCTGTGTGAGTTTCTAATTCCCTTCTGTGTGTGTGTCTAATTATCTTCTCTGTGTGTGTCTCTAATTCTCTTCTGTGTGTGTTTCTAATTCCCTTCTGTGTGTCTCTAATTCTCTTCTGTGTGTGTCTCTAATTCTCTTCTGTGTCTCTAATTCTCTTCTGTGTGTCTCTAATTCTCTTCTGTGTGTGTCTCTAATTCTCTACTGTGTGTGTCTCTTATTCTCTTCTGTGTGTGACTCTAATTCTTTCTGTGTGTGTCTCTAATTCTCTTCTGTGTGTGTCTCTAATTCTCTTCTGTGTCTCTAATTCTCTTCTGTGTGTGTCTCTAATTCTCTTCTGTGTCTCTAATTCTCTACTGTGTGTGTCTCTTATTCTCTTCTGTGTGTGTCTCTAATTCTCTTCTGTGTGTGTCTCTAATTCTCTTCTGTGTGTGTCTCTAATTCTCTTCTGTGTGTGTCTCTAATTCTCTTATGTGTCTCTAATTCTCTTCTGTGTGTGTCTCTAATTCTCTTCTGTGTGTGTGTCTAATTCTCTTCTGTGTGAGTTTCTAATTCCCTTCTGTGTGTGTGTCTAATTATCTTCTCTGTGTGTCTCTAATTCTCTTCTGTGTGTGTCTCTAATTCTCTTCTGTGTGTGTCTCTAATTCTCTTCTGTGTCTCTAATTCTCTTCTGTGTCTCTAATTCTCTTCTGTGTGTGTCTCTAATTCTCTTCTGTGTCTCTAATTCTCTTCTGTGTGTGTCTCTAATTCTCTTCTGTGTGTGTGTCTAATTCTCTTCTGTGTGAGTTTCTAATTCCCTTCTGTGTGTGTGTCTAATTATCTTCTCTGTGTGTCTCTAATTCTCTTCTGTGTGTGTTTCTAATTCCCTTCTGTGTGTGTCTCTAATTCTCTTCTGTGTGTGTCTCTAATTCTCTTCTGTGTCTCTAATTCTCTTCTGTGTGTCTCTAATTCTCTTCTGTGTGTGCCTCTAATTCTCTTCTGTGTGTGTCTCTAATTTTATTATGTGTGTCTCTAATTCTCTTCTGTGTGTGTCTCTGATTTTCTTCTGTGTGTGTCTCTAATTTTATTATGTGTGTCTCTAATTCTCTTCTGTGTGTGTCTCTGATTTTCTTCTGTGTGTGTCTCTAATTCTCTTCTGTGTGTGTCTCTAATTCTCTTCTCTGTGTGTTGTTAAGTCTCCGTCTATAGCTTTTGGTCTGTGGGTGCCTGAGGACAGACTTTCTTGTTATACAGTAAACAGGTTTTCTCAACGTGCACCCAATTCAGCACAAAATCTTTTCCTCATCTCTTGATTCACTGAAATTTGTTTAGTTCATTCTAAGATCTCCCATTGGTTATTCTGTCTTACCATTTTAGTCCTTCAGGCCAGCTTCACATTTGCATAGACCTTCAACTGTCTAACCAATAACCGATCAAGTAACTAAGTGAAATAACTAATCACAATCAACTTTCTCTTGCAATGATGTTATCCATTTTAATAAAGCACGTAGATATATTAGCATGCTGAAAGCTACCAACCAACACAGATGAATGTAACACTCGGTCAAGGCCACTTTTTACATGCTTTGAGGTGCATTGGGTAAATGGTGCTGATCACATATTTGCATATGCAACTTGACACTCAAAGGGTCATGTGATCAATATGTGGCCTTTACTTCCCAAGACATTTCTGGGTACCCATCTTAGGCTGGGTCATCCTGGTAGGCCAGGTCGATTTTAAAAATCTGCCTAATTGCGAATTTGAATCCATGATTGGCAGGCAGGCAAGCATACAGATGAAAATAATAACCAAAAATAAAACAAAACAAATAATGCAACTTTATCCTATCAATGAACATAAAAGAAGAATTATGTAAATTGAGACTGCTATACGGTAGTAACAATAATTTAACAAAGACAGATTAGTAAATGAAATACAACTGTTAATATTCCTCTTAACAATAAGATAGAGATAACAAGGTTTGGCATAAAGTTGCGAACAAAAACTTCACCTACAGCACTAAAAGAATACAAAGCAACATGTTACCAGCAGCTGTCTATCACATGTTTACATTTTAATTGGGAGCATTTGTATCTTATTGTCTTCACCTTCTGTCTTTTACCCTCCAGTGAAGCAGTCCCTCAACCATCTAATGCCAAACCCTCCTATTCTTTGCTATCTGCATTGTTCCTTATCACTTATCTTTGACTTTAATTCTTCTCTGTGTATTTTGGTCTCCATATATTTCTTGTGCCTTACGGATTTGAGTTGAGAGATTTTCTAGTTATGCTATTACCTGTATTTCTTGACAGTGACATAGTATATCCTACGCAGTGTTATTGTCTTTCTCATCTCCTGAGTCTCTGTGATCAAGAGCTCCATATTGACTAGTCTATGTTACCATTTCAGCCCTACTATTTTGCGCAGACACTCATTAATGAATGTTTGTAAGTCTGTAAGTAGTTTGTAAGTAATGTTTGTAAGTTTGGAGTCTCCGTGGCTAAGTGGTCAAGCCGTTTGACTCGGGCTCCGAAGGTTGTGTGTTCGATCCCTGTTCGGTTGTGTGTTCGAAGGGCAGCGTCCTTCGGTTCACGAGTTAAATTTTTCGGAGACTCCTGTGGGTCGTCGCTAGAGCTACGCAGCTCGTGCTTTGTGCGATGCTTTCCGCGCTGCGGAAAGAGACCGACCCATATGGGATAAAACCCGGTGCAATGAAGTCGACCCTGTCGACTTTTAAGCGACTTTTTTTTGGGTAATTACATGCTATTTATTGTTGTTCTCCGTGCTTCAGGTCCATACAGCAACACCAATTTTATGCCAAATATTCTAAGCTTGGTGCTGGTTTAAATTTCTTTTGCTTTCCGCACATTGCATAATGAATGCTATGAGAATATTGCATGATAGTGCTGTAAAAGTTTTACTTGCCTTTGTATTCTAATTTTGATGTCTCTTTTTCTCAAACATTGCCAACTAGACATCTTGAAGAATGTCTCACCACCTTATATGTTATTTTTATAACAAAACGGTTCAGAAAGGGGGAGTTCCCGGGTGCACGGAACATACAACCATGATCTGGGACGCTATCCAGACAAGGAAGACAGAAAAAGCAAACTTTCAGGTGATATAGTTGGAATTGGCCACCGCCTATGGGCTTTTCCCCCCACCAGATGCTGTTGCAGGCCCTCAGGATGTATCACATACCCGAAGAGATCACGATGATGCTAAAGCAGTATTTCTCGGGGTTCACTCTTCTACCTTGATGTTCAGGACAAGATGGATCGACCTCCAGGTGGGTTTAGCAAATGGAATGTACGAGTTCGCCGATATTGTTCTTTATGGCCATGAAAGTCGTTCTGGGCGGTATCCGACCCCGGCTCTACACAAGGACCGACACTTAGTGAGGAGTGCAGAATATCGCCACTCAAGGCCTTCATGGACGACACGACAATCCTGACACCAGATGAGAACTATACCCACCGCATGCTGGATCAACTGGTACAGAATGAGCTTTAAGCCCAAGAAATCGAGAAGCCTGTCTATAGTGAAGGACAAAGTGGCGGCAACTGCATTCAAGGTAGCCAACCAGACAATCTCCACTCTAAGGGAGGAACCCGTCAACAAGTCCCGGCAATGAACACAAAGTAGCCTACTTCCAAATCGTCCACAGCTGATTTCGAACCCACCACTCGGTGTGATGGGGAATTATAACCTGCGTGTCTCACTATCCTCAAAGACACAATTTCTTTTGACTAACACTAATTTTACAGAAGGTCCTCATAAGACGGTGATAACGCTGTCATTTTTTTTTTTTTTAAATTGAACCTTATATATCCGCAAGCTTAATGCCGACACATACAATGGAAATCGTGAAACTTGAAGCAACCGAATTCATCATAAATAACCAGGAAGTGATTTTCCCATTGTCTGTGGGCATCATGGTTTATCCTTTTGTGCGCTGCCACAGAAGTAGTACGCACAGATAGAGTGAGGCAGCCTTTTACATACCCCGAATCGTATAGGACATGTGTTGCTAGCCACATATTATTTGCATAGGCCAATCGCCATCCGATGGCTGACGTGGTCAATATCACGCCAGCCACCTTTAGTTCCCATGTATTTCCTGGTACCAATTCTAGGCTGGATTAAAATGGGAGCTCGGGTCAATTTTTAAAATTCCGCCTTGCTGGTGATTCGAACATATGGCCACTTGGCCGGCAGGAAGGCGTGCTAGCCACTTCACTACCGCGGCCCCCACGGAAGTAGTAGTTTCCTTATAACCAGCAAAAGCAAACAAAAGTTTCACACTACAAACGAAAATTACCATCTGTGTCCAGTGGTGGACTGTCAGGGTGCCAGCTTGCCCGATGGCACGTGAGCCCTCTTAACCATTAGAGAGTAAAGAGTATGCTTTGTAAGGTGGCGGAAGAAATGTTTCGTGTGCAATGGCTATCCTCGATTCAGAGGTCATAGATTGTGAGAATTGTATTGATTTTTTTGTCCTGGCCATGCGGCACGACAGGTCAACATTTTAGTCCAACTGTCCGGTGTAGGGGTTGAACCCTTTACCTCTGCATCAGTACACCGGATGTTTAAGAACACGCGTTTTTATCCATTCGGCCATGCTGATCTAAGAACGTGTCTAAGTGTACAATTAAAGTAAACGACGTGATTTGGGGGCAAGTGCGGAAATTGAAACATCTAGTCCCATGCATACCATCAGTAGATGCACCGCAGAGATAAAGAACATAATACGATAGATAAGATACAAGTTGCACATCCCTTACAAGCCGAAGATAAGATAGAAGTTGTACATCCCTTACAAGCCGAAGATAAGATAAAAGTTGTACACCCCTTACAAGCCGAAGATAAGATAAAAGTTGCACATCCCTTACAAGCCGAAGATAAGATAAAAGTTGCACATCCCTTACAAGCCGAAGATAAGATAAAAGTTGCACATCCCTTACAAGCCGAAGATAAGATACAAGTTGCACATCCCTTACAAGCCGAAGATAAGATAAAAGTTGCACATCCCTTACAAGCCGAAGATAAGATAAAAGTTGCACATCCCTTACAAGCCGAAGATAAGATACAAGTTGTACACCCCTTACAAGCCGAAGATAAGATAAAAGTTGCACATCCCTTACAAGCCGAAGATAAGATAAAAGTTGCACATCCCTTACAAGCCGAAGATAAGATACAAGTTGCACATCCCTTACAAGCCGAAGATAAGATACAAGTTGCACATCCCTTACAAGCCGAAGATAAGATAAAAGTTGCACATCCCTTACAAGCCGAAGATAAGATAAAAGTTGCACATCCCTTACAAGCCGAAGATAAGATAAAAGTTGCACATCCCTTACAAGCCGAAGCAGTCAACTCCAGAATTATTTTACTGTGTGTGAGTCCTGGGCAAAATTATGGTCAGTAGCTTGGCATTGCTTTCTGAACGACCGGCACTCATACCATGAATATGGAAAGCAACGCAATGCGGTTTGCTTCCAAATTGCCTGCAGCTGTTTTTCGAACGCTGTATGCGGGATTACCAGCTGCGTCCGTAGACGTTCGTCAAATAGCTGGCAAATAACATAATATGACAAGCAAACAACTCCATTTTATTAAATAAAGAACATGTTATGCAATAAGTCCTTGTAATTGAAAGTAAGAAAAAGAATTCTTGCGTGCTACATAGAACCAGTTCTAAGATATGGGTAAACAAGAGGCTTAATCCCCAGAAGATTTGGAGAAGTGATTTTATGGAAGATGCTCAAAATTCCTTGGACAGCCAAAATGAGTCATCTGGACATTTTGAGGGTGGCTATGTCGCAAAGACAATTTATCACAAACACCAGAAAGAGGCGGTCATCTTTTGGGCACAGTTTGAGAAGCCAAAAACTGAAACATGTTGTGACAACTGGAAAGATTTATGGAAAGACAGTTAGGGAAAGTACAGAGAGAACATTCTTGCCAGTCTTGTGTCATAGGCCCGGAAGGGAGTCTACACACGTATTGATACATGCCGTTGGAGACCGCGAGATGGGGAGAAGCATGCTCGCACACGCCGGTCGACAAGGCTTTTGATGAAGATATAAACAAGCAATGAAAGCTCAGTGATCACGGATGCTGTAGTGTGTGGATGGCATTCTAAGCTAGTTATATTCCATGCTAAATTACCATGTCACAATATTTTTCATTCATTCATTGACACAATTCAATCATATTTCCTCATCTGTCCTGACGAAGCACAAAGGCTAAGTTAGGCGGGCATGCGTGTCCTGTTTGAACCTTTTGAAAGTAAAGGATCGTTTGTTCACTCTTTCTCCTTGCAACCACAAGCGCGCCCAATGTTACGGACGTCACCGAGATGCGCTGTACTGTGTTACAGTGCGACATCTGAGCGGGTCCTGACTCAATATCACAACGTGAGAATCAACGTCCATTAACGTAGCAGTTAAATAGAAAGGGATGGGTTGGTTCCAGTTAACACTTTAAAAGAAAACACATGTTCTAAATGGAAAGTAAAGCCGTAAAATCGGGTGAAGAAGTTAGGCGGGGGGTTCGGGGGAGGTTAGGGGGTGGCGAGTATGCTACATATTCTGTTCCGGGGACAAGAAATACAACAATTCCCAAAACTACCTGAGACCGGATTCCTTAACTCGTTGTTTCCCAAGCAAGTGTTTTATAATAATAATGCATGCACTAACACTGCTGGTTAAACGTAGATATAGCATCTGAAGCTGAATAAGTTAAAGAAACGACTGAGAGTAACAACTGAGAGGGAACCACAGAATAACAATGAATTGGGAACCACTGAGTAACAAGTGAGAGGGAACCACCAAGAGTAATAAGTGAGAGGGAATCACAGAGTAACAATTGGGAACCACAGAGTAACAATGAAGAGGGAACCACAGAGTAACAAGTGAGAGGGAACCACCGAGAGTAACAACTGAGAGGGAACCTCAGAGTAACAATGAAGTGGGAACCACAGAGTAACAATAAAAAGAGAACCACCGAGAGTCACAATGAAGAGGGAACCACTGAGAGTAATAATTAAGAGAGAATTTGTTTAGGAACAGTGGTGCGGTGTTGTGCTCAGCAACTCTGATTGATAATAAAGGTATTGCCAATATTCTTGCACAAATCATGGTAATATTCATGCTAAGTCCGTGGAGAAGTGGCCAAACCGTCTGCCTCGCGCTCCAGAGGTTGTGGGTTCGATTCCGGGCTACGTATTTAGATTCACGAGTGCATTTTTCTCGGAGACTTCTGGGGGTCGTCCCTGAAGCTACGGAGTTCGTGCTTTGTGCGATGCTTTCGTCAGGCAGCCCTGCAGAAATAAACCGAGCCGTGTGGGATAAAACCCGGTGCAATGAAATCGATCCCCTAGAATTTAAAGAATTTTTTTAAACATGTAAAGGTAGTCCCAAATCAATTAATCCCGTTGCGCTGTAAAGTGTTAGGCCTTCACATCTCTCGGCCAAGACATATGATATGAAGTGATCGATTCCCTTCTGGTAGCCTTTCTTTCCATGTCAATTTCCGGGAAATTCTGTGGTAGCCATTTTTTAAAATGAGTCTTGAGTCGATTCAAGAGCCGCATCAATAGTGAGAAAATGAGACTTTTACAGGTGGGCGTACTAGACACATGGTGCCGAACGCATGTTTTTATAGACCAATCGGCACTCTCTGGGTGATGTGGTCATGATCGCGCCGGCCGACTTTACCTCCCCAGACATTTCCGGGTACCCATCTTAGGCTGTTTCGACCTCGAAAATTTTAAAAATTCCCTGATGCGGATCGAACTCATGACGATTGAGATGGCAAGCGAGCATCTTAGAGCCGTATTCATGACGGGAAATACTCCTGCTTCTGCTGGAAAGTGAATCCATGAGTCGTGGCTGGTAGTCGCGCTATCCACTACTCCAATACGACTCCATTATTCAGGTACATATTGCACAGTGTGTCATATTCTGCACACGTGATGCTTAAAGAGAGTGGGAACAAGGAATGTAAATTCCCAATCTTTGATAATTCCCTTCAAAACGAAATACATGTCCTTTGTGGCACGTTGAGATCAACCCCACCACCAGGCTGTTTTTTAAAGCTAATTTACGTTCAGTTAGTTTGTCATTGGTTTCTGAACGGAAATCAACGCTGAAGTCCAACTGACCGGTGTAGGGAACGATATCCCTAGCCTGTCATCATCGCACAGGAAGTTCAAGCACAAGAGCATTCAGCCCCGCGGCTATGACGACTGCCGATAATTCCCTACATTGTCATCATGTGCCTTGTCGGCTGACCTTGGCGTTCATGTCTTTCCACAGAGTTTGGTCCTTACTGCTGTGGTTGCTTGCTTGCTTGCTTGTGTTCGTTGGCTTGAGCTCCAACGCGAAGTCCTGCATGTCGGATGAAGGCATCCTGTTGTCAAACATCAGTGTGATGTCATACAGGACCTGAGGTTTGCGTGAGTATCCGTTGTCCCATGTCTGGCTTATTGGTGTGCAGACTGGTGGTTCCTCGCCGTACAGGCAGACACTCTCTGACTTCGGAGGAATCGGCGATCCTACTGACTTTAGCCAGGACCCCGAAGGGACCTGTTGCCCAAGACGCTCGACGAGGACGCGTCAATAGGTCTTGGCCAGTATATAACCCGGCCCTGGTGCCCTTGGAAACACCTCTGCGTCCCCACTGCTGTGGATCAACTGGATAGTCCTCTATGCCACCGCCTCAGTCCATATAGCATCATTTTCTTGGTCTGTCTGTGCCTCTGCCTCTTTTCCTACTGATCTTTCCAGTTATCACAATATTATCTAATGTCTCTCTTCTTATCACATGACCAAAAAATGTTCTCTCTTTCTTATCCCATCCCATCATGTGTCATGCCGATAAGCGTGGGCGGTCATGTTTTGCCAGCTCACTCGATCACCAGAGTCGTGGATCAACTCCGTATTCCTGCCTCGACCATGTCACGTGGCCAAGCCATCCAAGTATTTACTTCTCGGTTGGTCTCTTCCCTTCGATCTTGCCATTTGTCACCAAGTTCTCAAAGTGATCTTTTCTCATAACATGTCCAAACAATTTTAACTGTCTACGTCTTTACTCGGTCTCCGAAGGTTGTGGGTTCGAATCCGGATCGCGTCCTTCGGTTCACGAGTTAAATTTTTCGGAGACTCCTGTGGGTCGTCGCTAGAGCTACGAAGTTTGTGCTTTGCGAGACGCTTTCCGCGCTGCGGAAAGAGACCGAGCCATATGAGATAAAACCCGGTGCAATTGTATTCTTTGCATTTTCCTCAGAAACCACATTTCCACAGCCATCAGATGTTTTTCAGCTTGACTACTCATTGTCCATGCTTCACATCCATACAAAAGTACATGTTCTATGTAGCACCTCAACACTCTTTTTCTCGTTTCAATTGATATCTTTTTATTGGTCAGTATGTTTTTCATCTTGCAAAAGGCTACCTTCGCAATGGCAATTCTTGTTCTAATCTCTTCAAGGCATCTCCCATCAGATGTTATGACTGTTCCGAGATAACTGTACCGATTCACTTGCTTAAGAATATGCAAATTTACTCACATATCACATTGTGGTATTTCCTTCTTCCCAGTGACGACCATAATCTGTGCCTTCTTACAATTCAATTCTAACCCTAGTTGCTAACCGTGTGCGACAACCGCATCTACTAAACATTGGAGGTCCTGTTCATTGTCTGCAATCAAGACTGTATCATCTGCATATCTAATGTTATTGATATATCTTCCCCCAATGTTGATTCCTTCCATAGCTTCTATATTTCTGAAAATATTTTCAATTTACAGGAAAAAAAAGATCTGGAGACATTACACATCCCTGTCTCACACCTCTCTTAATAGGCATATATTGACCTACTTCATTATCAGTTCTTATGAGACAGCTTGTTGTTTCCAGTATATGTTTTTTTAAGGTCTTTTCCGTCAATTTGTAGATCTTCAAGCATCCTTATCATGTCGACATGTCTCACTTTATCGAAAGCCTTTGTGTAGTCAATAAAGCAAAGATATAGATCTTTGTTTACTTCTGTAGAACGTTCAATTACTATTCTCGGTATAAACACAGCATTTACTGCACCCTTGCCTTCTACAAACCCACATTGTTCTTCTCCTATTTCGGGTTCTATTTTCTTCCTAATTCTTTGCATGATAATTCTCAGCAAAATCTTAGTGATGTAGCTCTTTCTTAGAGTTGCATTTAATGTTCTATGGTTTATTAGCCTCTTCCAGGCAATCGTTGTTAGTTTCTCTGGCAGTCCAAGATATTCACAGCATTTTTCTCATACACCGCATCACCGTTGCTTCCAAGCTGTTTCTAATTTGCTTATTAATGCTCCACGACTCGCTGCCATACACCAAAACAGCTGCTGCCTTTGACTAACTAAACAGGCATTGACCTTAGTTATGTTACTATTAGCTAACTAAACGGGCATCTATCTTAGTTTTGTGGCTGTTAACTAAACAGATGTCAAAAGGTAAGTGCACTTACATATCAACTATCACGCTTCCTGAAACATCCAAACATACCCATGTCGGCAAAACGACAGATACTAAACAGCATATTCACACCAACCCTATGCTACCAATCACTAAACAGCATATTCACACCAACCCTATGCTACCAATCACTAAACAGCATATTCACACCAACCCTATGCTACCAATCACTAAACAGCATATTCACACCAACCCTATGCTACCAATCACTAAACAGCATATTCACACCAACCCTATGCTACCAATCACTAAACAGCATATTCACACCAACCCTATGCTACCAATCTCTAAACAGCATATTCACACCAACCCTATGCTACCAATCTCAAAACCTTGGACTTTATCCAAATCATACTTTTCACAAATCAACACCTGCATGAGGAGAGCTGCCAACTTAACAATCCGAGGCCGAGTAAGAAATGATGTTATCAGACAGACAGTGGGAGCAACACTTTGTGCCACATTTATTGAAAGACAGAAGATCAAGTGGTTTGGCCATGTCGTCAGAATGCAACACCAGCAACTACCATCACTGGCTTTACATCAAAGATCATCTGCGACGAGACCAAGAGGACGTCCAAGAAGACAATGGATCGACGACATAAAAGACATTGTACAATCACACGGAATGACACTATCCAGTGTCGCCCATCGGGCGCTGGAGCGCAAATTATTCCTCCCACGGCGCTTGTCGGCAGAAGTGGAAGATGATGATTATGATGATGATGATGATTTTGAAATGTATTTACGGATAATTTAAAGATCGGGTAAATCTCTTAATCATTTCGGTAACACTTTAGTTACTTCAATTCTTTAAATTATATACGTATCATATTATTATTTCTTCTTCTTCTTCTTCTTCTTCTTCTTCTTCTTCTTCTTCTTCTTCTTCTTCTTCTGACGCTGCTGCTGCTGCTGCTGCTACTACTACTACTACTTCTTTTTCTTCTTCTTCGCCTTCTTCTACTATTACTACTACTGCTATTACAATTGATACTGCTGCTGCTGCTGCTGCTGCCTGCTGCTACTACTACTACTACTACTACTACTACTACTACTACTACTACTACTACTACTACTACTACTACTACTTATTATTATTATTATTATTATTATTATTATTATTCCTTTGTATTTATCACCTGCTGCAGCACAGTCCCTAAACCAACCCAAACCAAGACATCCAATATTTTGATGCTCATTCCATATCCTCCATATATTATAAATCTCATTTTCTAGTTCTCTTCTTCTTGTAACTTTTAGTCTTCTTCTACTTCCTCTGCCGTGTGGGTTTCAGATAATGGACTTTCTAGTTATACTATTCTCATTTTTGTGGGGGTTGTTAGCCGCACTAGATTGTATTAGAAGGCAGCAAGTCAAATTGATTGGCCATGCAAGTAGGTTACCAACTATCAGTATACCACAACAAGCAATGATGAACAGACCAGAGGGAAGCAGAGGAAGAGGTCGACCACGTAAACGATGGTCGCAGGGAATAACAGAGTCCATGGGAATGTCGATACATGAAGCCCATAAGCTGGCACTTTTCCGCTGTTTATACTTCACCTCGACACCGCATGGTACAAGAGGAACATGATGAGATGAGATGAACTAAACAGACCGTTTTTTTAAAATTATGAGTGGTCTCGAGGTATGGTGTCCGCCTCGAGTGCTGGAGGTCCCGGGTTCAAGCCCCAGATTGGGCCGGGATTTTTTTCACGTGGACTTCTAGTAACAAAATTGTCCCTGGTCTCTGGATAGTGAGATCGGACGCCCGCGTGTATTGTTGCACAGGTAAAATTTCCCTTGGCGGTTGAAAATCGAAAAAGAGTAGCCTGGCGGCGCTGCCCGAGCAAAAATTTTGACTTAAAAATCTATCCAAAGTATTTAATGATCCTCGTCCGGTGCTACAGAGTTCGTGCACCGAGCTGAGAATCTCCGGACTCAGGCTTGAGTTAGGAAGTAGAACGGAGCGCTTTTGGATTACACCCGTGTGGCGTAATGTTGATCCGCCGACTAAACTAAACTAAATTATGCCACTACGAGGCATTTACCTTAGTTATATTGCTATTAACTAACTAAAAAGACATTTACCTTATTGTTATTAACAACATAACAGGGCAGTTAGTTACCTTAATTATGTTGCTATTAACTAACTCAATGGTACACATTACCTTGTTTTTCGTTATTAACTAATGTAACGTTCGTGTGTTTACGCCAATGTGAGGCGGGTGTACGAATTAAGAATCTAATAGAATAATAGAGGTTACAGGGGTCAGAGAAGAGGTATGCAGATGTTGGGTCAGAAAGGGTGGGTAAGGAATCCCAAGACAATGGCTGGCCCCAAACACAATGGTGCAGTTATATCACGGAGATGTCAGTCTGAGTCACCAGGGCACAGAGAAAAACGTGATAGTAGATGAATAGACAAAGGAAACCCAGAAATGTAATGTTGGAGGAATTTAGAATGCGGTTCAAGGGGTTAAATGGTGTCTCTTGGGAGGTCCCGGGAAGAGTGAATAAAGACAGAAGTCTGGGCAAACTGAGTTCAGTTGAGTTTGGGCTGAGTGAGGAAAACTAGCCAAGACAGTGGCATTCAGGACAGTGGATTCTGAGGCTAAGTGAGGGAGACTTTGCTAGAGCATTCAGTCTGAGGCTAAGCCAGTCTGAGGCTAAGCCAGACAGTGGAGTTCTGAGTTCTGGACCAGTGAGGGGATCTGAGTCCAGACAGAAGAGAATCAGAGGGGGTGGTTAGATTCACGGACGGAGAAGAGTCCGTAACAGTGTATTGTGCGATGCCAGTAAACGGCAATAGTGTGGTCGCAGGATCTTACTGTGTTAAATTATACTCTGAGTGTGCTGGAACTGCGCATAGGCAATATAGATATATTTCACTGTTGAATTTTCCTGTAGATTGTTATAGCATCGAGTTTGTTTCGAATTAAATTATTGTACGCAGGCTGATGTTCTATATTGATTCATCGTTGTTGATCAGTCGTCCGGACACAATATTCACAATGACATCCTCTAGACACAACAACAGCCATTTATATCTGTAAATCTGTCAATAACCTTGCGACAACTAACTAAATAGACAGCAGTTATGTTGTTTTTTTTTTTAAAGTTGTGTTGCTATCAACTAACAAAGCAGACATCTTGCAGCCATCGCGGCCATGGGGATGGGTAGTATCCGAGTCCAAGTAACCGACATTTCTTGTTTACTGAATATATTCGGAGAATTTGGGTCAAGAGGGCACTTAAACAACATGCATACAAACTAGGCGTGTTGCTTTTTTAAGTGGATGCCGTCATTTGTAGATCCATGACAACATTGAGAAATATACAAAATTGCTCATGGATATTGTGCTTTACTTCTTCGAAAAAGCAAGACGATGGGGTAACAGGAAACCCAACGGAGTGGACAGGATGAGAATTGGAGGAAGGGCAAACAGTGCAAAGGTTATGTAAATAAAGGTAAAGTAAAGGACATTTTTGCACGCATTGAGGCGCTTGATTTACTCATAGATCAACTGACACTCAATATGATGTATACAATCTTGATGAAAATACAGTATGACGTTAAGTAGCGACACTCAGTCAGACAACATTGTTATACCTAGGGACTGATGACAATTTTAAACATTCATCTTTAACTTATTAGAACTTATTATACATCAACTTCTGAAATGCCGGCTTTTGCTTGGCTTGTTCTGCTCTCAATCTCGGTCACGCATCTTCCATCTGATGTTATGGCTGCTCTCAGATATTTTAATTGATTAACCTAAACACGGTTAGCGTCTTTCTCCGTAATCCCATATACTCTCGTGAGTAACGAGATGTGCGCGAGAATCAGTAGCGGTTATAGCCGCGTCGGTAACTTACGAGGTATGTGAGCTGGTCGCTCAGATAGCGATGGCAAACTACTGAGCGTAATCTTGCCTAGTACATCAACAGCATCTGAAAAATGCTGATGTTGACTGCAATGTCCTGTAAGGGATATGCAAAAAAAAAAAAAAACCTAAACACTCACCTCTATTATCAGGTGACATTAAAGTTTGTTTCCCTTCATATAACCGCTGCTTCCGGTTTCATGGCGCTAAAAGGAAAGCCTCTGTTTTATTGTATATTACTATAATCATTATAGTATAGTGCCCAATAGTTTTAGAACTTTTGCGCTTTCAGTCGTCAATACTGTCACATTAACTAATGCATTTTGTTCATTTATAACCTCCAACTAATATCCTGGTCTAATTTTGATCTCTTTTATTATTATTTTGTTATATTGTTATAGCGTGAGAAGATATCGGGTAACAAAACACTTCCTAGTCATATGATTTGTGTACATTGAGTAATGACAAGGAAATACAAAACAAATTCAACATAGAAGTACAGAACAGATTTGAAATATTGTCTGATCTAGAGATATTATTCCAGGATATGGATGATCAATGGGAAACGTTGAAGAATTCAATCTATGTGGCTGCAGAAACAACCATTCCAAAATTAAAGAAGGTGGGTCGTAAGAAATGGATGACTGAAGAAATGTTACACCTCATAAAAACAAGAAGACTCAACAAAAATAATTCTGTCAAATATGAAGAAATTCACAGACAAGTCAGAATATTATGTAAGGAGGCAAAAGAAGCATGGCTTGAGGAAAAGTGCTTAGAAATTGAAAACCAACACAACAGTCAAAATACCAAATTAGTGCACAAAAGAATTCAGGAACTTACTAATAAAAGAACAAGTACATCAACAGGGTGTCTAAAAACTAAAGATGGCAAAATCATAATAGAAAAAGACCAGATTCTACATGTATGGACAGATTATGTGAAACACCTTTATGATGATAACAGAGACGAACAGTATGATATTAGATTTAATAATGAAGGACCGCCAATTTTGGAGATGGAGGTTCGAAATGTTCTTAAGCATATGAAAGCTGGCAAGGCCCCCGGTGCAGATAACATCACAACAGAAATGATTAAAGCTTTAGAAGAATTTGGACTAGAGCAAGTCACCAGACTGCTGAACACATTATATGATACTGGAGATATACCTCCTAAATTATGTAACTCTGTATTTATTGCAATCCCAAAGAAATCAGGAACCTTGGAATGTGATCAACATAGAACAATTAGTATAATGAGTCACATCACAAAGATTTTAAGAATTATCATGCAACGAGTAAGGAAGAAGATACAACCTGAAATAGGGGAAGAACAATGTGGGTTTGTAGAAGGAAAGAGTACAGTATATGCTGTGTATATGCTGCGTACAGTTATTGAACGTGCTATAGAAGTAAACAAGGATATACATCTTTGCTTTATTGACTATACAAAGGCTTTTGATAGAGTTAGACATGTCAACATGGTGGATATGCTTGCAGATCTACAGATTGATGGGAAAGACATTAGACTTATAAAAAACATATATTGGAAACAACAAGCTGCAATAAGGATTGATAATGAAGTGGGACAGTATCAGCCAATTAAGAGAGGTGTTAGGCAGGGATGTGTGATGTCTCCAGATCTTTTTTCCCTATACAGTGAAAATATTTTCAGAAATGTAGAGGACATAAATGGAATCAGCATTGGAGGACGAAACATCAATAACATTAGATATGCAGATGATACAGTATTAATTGCAGACAATGCGCAGGAACTGCAACAATTAGTAGATGCTGTTGTTGTACACAGTGAGCAACTGGGGTTATAATTAAATTGTAAAAAGACTCAGGTTATGGTCGTCACTGGGAAGAACGAAGTACCACAATGTGATATACAAGTAAATGGAAATATTCTTCAACAAGTGAATCGGTACAATTATCTTGGAACAGTCATAACATCTGATGGGAGATGCCTTGAAGAGATTAGAACAAGAATCGCCATGGCGAAAGTAGCCTTTAGCAAGATGAAAAACATTCTGACCAATAAAAAGATGTCAATTGAAACGAGAAAAAGAGTGTTGAGGGGATACATAAAGCCTGTTCTTTTGTATGGATGTGAAACATGGACAATGAGCAGTCAAGCTGAAAAACATCTGATGGCTGCAGAAATGTGGTTTCTAAGGAAAATGCAAAGAATACCATGGACAGACAGAAAAACCAATGACCAAGTACTACAGGAGACAAATGAACATCGTAAACTGATTAGAGAAATTAGGACGTAGACAGTCAAAATTTTTTGGACATGTTATGAGAAGAAATGGATTGGAGAACTTGGTGACAACTGGCAAGATCGAAGGGAACAGACCAAGAGGAAGACCGAGAGGAAAATACCTGAATGGCTTGGCCACATGGCATGGACGAGACAGGAACACTGAGCTGATCCACGACACTGGTGATCGAGTGAAATGGCGAGTCATGACCGCCCACGCTTTCCGGCATGGCACATGATTGATTGATTGATTGATATTCTGATACTTTTCCCGCCAACTGAATATCCTCGAACATTTCGATCATTTCATAATGTTTCACATCAAATGCGTTTGCGTTTTCTATAAATCACAAATACAGGTCTTTCTGTGTGTAAGGAGATCTATATCGTATAAAGATAGTGAAGTACGAAATGTGTAGATGAAGTAAGCAGACATTTAAAGCTATAATATAATTAGAAGAACAATTATGAAAATAAGTGTGGAAATTAGTGCAGAACAATATGGATCTGTGGAAGTTAAAAGAGCAAATAATTGAATACTTCGTTCCTACCCTTCCCAGTGTGAAGATCAATAACTTGTAGATCAAGAAATTGATTTCTTTAGTTGAGAGACAAGCTCATAATGATAATGCGCAAGGGCATTGATTTATGTGAATAAACTAAGGGTTATTAAAGGTAAGATAGTGTACTTACATACTGTTGATTGCCTTTTCCGTGCGTACTGTACTACGTTTTATTACAGGCATTTACAAACGCAATTTGTCTGGTCTTTTCAATAGAGACCCAGTTGTCCTCACCACCAATTAGTGTCACTATACTTTTCCGGTGGGTATCAATTTGCTGGGAATGTGCATTTCCGGTGCTATAGGGTGCTCATTTATAATAGCATAGATGCGCAATATCGTGATCCTGTAGCATGTTTTTTGCAGAACGACGCTTTCATCACGGCCCGCAGAATATATTCTCCATTTCTTGCAATGTCTCCCGCATCTTGCACCACTGGGCCTACGGTGTTTGCAGGATCCAGTGTCTATCCTCGAGCTTACCCTCTTCTTCTAGGCACCATGCCTTCCGTAACTCTTCTGTCTTAAAATGGTGCAAGTGCGAGGGGGCTTCAAATGAAAACCTTAAATGTTTGTTTTTGGTGTGTATGTGTGAATATATTCTAAATAAGTAACGAACGAATTTTCAATGTAGAAAGTACCGCGTTCAATGCAAGTCCTCCATCGCCGATAACGTGCATGAAACCCTGTTTAAAAAAAATGATCTTCGTCGCGTGTGTAACGACTCTAGGGCCACTACTTGGTGTGCCTCACCCGGTCGTGAAAAGTCTGTCTCAGAAGTCTCGCTATGTTGAAACTTCCTACTCCACTCTAAAAATTGCTCCACTGACAGGCATGCATCGCCATACTGGCCCTTCATTCGCCAATGAATTTCTATAGGTTACACCCATTGGATAACAGAAAGCTGCTCCTCTTTGGTGCGGGGCTACCATCTTTAAACTGTGACTATGACGTCACCGTGTTCGTTTGCACTGTGATGTCACTTGCTTAACACTCTTGACGTCCTTAAAAACAATATTGACATTTTACAAGACAATGACACGGTTATTGTAATTTATGTCCCACTTTTTAAGGTTTTCTTTGAAGCTCCTTCTATTTTCGTTTCTGAAGGACGATATTGTTATTATATTAAGCTAGTTGTCTTGCATATTCAGATCTTACAGAGTTTCAGTGTGTGCCTTGTTCTTAGTCCAGGATATTCTAAGGGATTTTCGCTAACATTTAAGCTCAACAATTGTCCCTCAATCACATCCACATGTTGCCACAGGAAAGATGCGTGTTTTCAACAATACTTTAACTTGTTTACTGACGTTGTGGCATCCGTTCTTAATACTGTTCTGCATTTCTATCCCCAGCCTAAGCATGCCATGTTTTCCTGTTCCCACTGTGGTTGATTATGGAACCAAGATATTTAAAACTAAGAGTGTCAATATTTTCATTGTTGATATGTGCAATATATTCTTCTTTAAAAAAAAAAAAAAAAGAATAACAACAAGGAGATGGGCCAGATTTTGGCGTTTCCTTAGTTCATTTAGAATTTAACATATTTTAAAAGTCTTCTCAAACATCTCAATTTTGAAACATACCAATCACTGTGTTATGTGTGATCAGTGGATGCCCACGTGCACCAGTCACTGTGTCATGTGTGATTGTATTTCTGGCATTTAATCATATCGTAGACAAGAAATCTGAACATGATTGTGTGCAAGGTGTATATATTTTGTTACCGTGAACGTAACAATTTTGTGACGAGAAATCTGAACATGATTGTGTGCACGGTGTATATATTTTGTTACCGTGAACGTAACAATTTTGTGACGAGAAATCTGAACATGATTGTGTGCAAGGTGTATATATTTTGTTACCGTGAACGTAACAATTTTGTGACAAGAAATGTGAACATGATTGTGTGCAAGGTGTATATATTTTGTTACCGTGAACGTAACAATTTTGTGACGAGAAATCTGAACATGATTGTGTGCAAGGTGTATATATTTTGTTACCGTGAACGTAACAATTTTGTTACCGTGAACGTAACAATTTTGTGGCTGTATCGCATTCCTTGACATCTGATGTGAGGTGTTGTGACTTCACGGGTTCAAGATATAAAACAAAACCGTCTGAACTTAACAATTTTGTATCGGTTAGTATTAATCCAATAACCACGAGGAAGTGATAATATTAATGGAGTGAAACAACATAATAAAACGTAGGTTAGTTTGTCTGTGACTTAAGAGAAGTGATCGCAGTTTCACAATCCAGACTTGGCTGGGATCAAAATCAGACGCATACGTTTTGGGCGCATGTCACTTTGCACTGATTTTCACAATGATATGAGATATGACTGTCGGTCTTTCACAAAGCTATGGCGATCTACTACTGAATGTAGAATTGCCTTAAAAACACAAAAAGCCGAAAAATGCTGGCGCTGATTGCAAAGTCCGGTAATGACATGCAAATAACAACACTATTTATTCTAAACATATTTTTAGATGAAAGTTATAACATAAATTGTTATGTTCAGTATTGGTAACAGGCACAATAATACATACTTATTAAATGCACATTGTCGTCCTCTACTTCTTCTCGTTCTCTTTTATTCTTGTACATGAAAAGCTCGTTTATGTGTGCTGCTGTATTTCACAGCTCGTTGGGGCTCCTAAATAGCCTTGTGTGAATGAATGTCTCTGTGTTGCAAACCATTCCGCGATTATCGAAACATGCAGCTGTCTTGAAGAAGACGTATTTGGAAGCACTGACTAAAGAAATGACGAAGCCTTCCCTGTAAATCCTCTCGTTTTCACGAACATCTAGTTACAAGTGTTTGCGAGTGGCAACTACTGAGTCTTCTATCTGCGTGGAACAAGCCATACAAAATCAAATAGAGGAAAGCGCGCAACGCTGAGTCTAAACATTGTATGCTGCTTGCGAAACTATTCATGATATGTTTCCTAACAGATGAACAGGTGAGCCGTGACAAATTTACTAGGTCACACAAGGGTGAACATATTTTTAAGGAGATCTTTTAACTTTGCAACTATTTGTTCTTCTGCCCTTGATCCCCCAAACTATTTCCCAGTGGCTAATTTCCAGGCTTGCTCTGTTATGCGGTGCAAACTATGGATATATTTGGTTACATACAACCACATCGAAGGTCAGCATGGCCTAATGGATAAGAACGTTCTTAAACATCCGGCGTGCTGATGTCGAGGTTAGGGGTTCAACCCCTACACCGGACAGTTGGGCTAAAATGTTGACTTATCGCCTTGACTTGGGGACATAAATTACAAATACCTTTGAAGTCGGAGTAGGTTTGGTTCGCCTGATGGCGAGGGACACTGTTAATATAATAATGATAGCTAATCCACACGCAAGGTTCAGTCCAGCACTACTAGATTTTAAAAAAAAAAATAGTCCCACCCGCACTACTAGAAGTAGTGTGTATGGACTAAGTTTGAGCTCAAAGCGACCGAGAGCAATATATATATATATATATATTGCTCCAAAGGTTGTCCGTCATTCATTTCGCGGGTACAATTTCCTCGGAGACCTCTGGAGGTCGTCGTTAGAGCTAAAGAGTTCGTGCTCTGTGTGCAACGATTTCGGCAGACCGCCCGGCGGAAAGAGACCGAGCCATATGGGGTCAAAGTCTGTGCAATGAAGTCGAAGCTCTGGCCTTTAAACCGTTCTTATTCTTCGGTGGTTCTCAAATCTCTACGCTAACAACCCCAATAAGAGCAGAGGTTACTGTGAGGTTCATGACACTTCCGGTCAGTTGTGATAAGAGGGCAGGGTTGGTTCCTTCCTCACACCGGTCATTGGGACTGAGTGGTGACATCTCGTGCTTGACGTTTTATTACAAGTATCTCCAAGGGAAAGACCGAGAAATAAATACCTGGATGACTGGGCCACATGGCATGGTCGAGACAGGAACATTGAGCTGATCCACGACTCTGGTGATTGAGTGAAATGGCGAGCACACGCTTTCCGGCATGGCACATGATTGATTTATTGATCTCAGAAGTCGGAGTTGGTTCGCTGATGGCGAGGGACACTGTTAATAGGGAAAGCTAACCTTCGCTCGTGCAAAAGATCAGGTCAGTACACTCACTAGTAGTAGCAACTATTAGTAGAAGCACGTGTGCGGACTAATCTCAAGTTCAAAGCGAGATAACGCCCTGGGCCTCTTTGGACTGTTAATAGGGAAAGCTAACCTTCGCTCGTGCAAAAGATCAGGTCAGTACACTCACTAGTAGTAGCAACTATTAGAAGAAGCACGTGTGCGGACTAATCTCAAGTTCAAAGCGAGATAACGCCCTGGGCCTCTCTCCTCGCAAACAATAATAAGCTAGAATGAAGTCAGTTAATGCCAATGTTTAATTTAATTGCTGCAATCTAGACAGAACTTTAACAAGCACCTTATCGCTCTTGAACTGTTGCCACACATAGAAATCCGAAAAACCACTCTTGAATCGGTACTTCGGTCTGTTGTGTCCCGTTTGCATACTCGAAATGAAAACCAATTCCTTGTCGTGAGAGTTGTATATGAGCTTCGTGTGTCATGCGTTCAGACTGATTTTTAGTTCACATGTCCTAGAGAGAAGTTCGACAGAAGTGTTGCCGTTTCATAAGTTGAGATTAAGACTATTTCGTTGTAGAAATTAACCCGGCTTTAAATGTGGATCCGCTTCCTTGTTGCCCGGAATATTGCAATGGGCAAGTATCCACTGCATGATGCATTTGTTGACACTATTGGTCATATTTTGAAAGGCGGGAATCATAGCATACACTCCACTAGTATTTTTCAGACTGGTTATAATTGAGAACGGCATGAGTAAAAATCAGTTCCTTTGTATTTGCTTTCTTTTAAATACGGGCTTCTGTTGCTTGTTTCAAAGCTTTTGCTTCATTGTTTAAGTTATTTTATTTGCAAAGTTTGCCTGTGGCAACTGACACAGAGTGGATACACATTTTAAATTTGATATGAACACCAGCGTCTCTGTCTTCTTCTTCCGCCCTTTATCCACCATTGGGATCCACCCTCAACCAATCTAGGCTAAGGTGTCCTATCTTGTCCGATCTTCTGAAGTCATTAATTACGGAACGTAAACTTGCCTAGTAAATCATAAACGGCCAGTAGGGGCTGGATGTGATTGTGACGGACCACACTGGACATGCAATATTCAGTTTGGCATTGCTTTCTGAACGGCCGATGCTCACACCATTGTGAATATCAACGCAAAAAACGATTTGCTCCCAAATCGACCGCGGCTGACTTGAAACTCGGGGTTGTGGGACTTTGTTCACTACCCCTGAGCCACTGATAAAGGGCATGTAGTGTGTTAATAGGCCTATCACCGAATCCCCAACATGATTACAGGACATGTATACCTCTGAAGTCGGAGTGGGTTCGCCTGGTGGACACTGGTCATAGATCAGTCCAGTGCACTAGATGTAGTAGCACGTATATGCACTACGCTTGAGTTCAAAGGGGTCGAATGTTAAATTAAAAATGTAGTAAAAATAACAGGACATGTACAGATGTCTACATGGGGTTCTCTAAATGACGAGACACGAAACTCTTGAAAAGTAAAGAACCTTTATTACACGCTCACACTATCGGGTATATGATGCCTAGTCCCTAGTTTTATACATAAATCAACACTCGTTTGTTGGTGTGGTCAGTATAACGCTG
The DNA here is from genome assembly GCA_014155875.1 of Cepaea nemoralis. Taxonomy (NCBI): domain Eukaryota; kingdom Metazoa; phylum Mollusca; class Gastropoda; order Stylommatophora; family Helicidae; genus Cepaea; species Cepaea nemoralis. Next base: position 71,604 of record JACEFZ010027529.1, on the reverse strand, counting down.
ACCGCCTCTACCTGTCATGACATTTCCTGGGATCTATTATAGGCCAGGTCGACCTTGGCGCGCAAGTCAATTTAAAAAATAAAAACCCTGGCCCTCAGAAGGATTAGAATACATGGCCTAGGAGAGGAAACAAACAAGGGGGGGGGGTGTCAGTTGCAACGGCATCTCCCAAGCAAGCTATGCACATTGGAATGCAGCTTCATATGCTGTACAAAGGTGGAGGCTGTCTCATGGCGGATACTGCCGCTGGGATGTGAAGTGTTAGATCGTCGCACATTCTAGGCCATGAGATAATGAGGTGAGGTAGCCAGCTGCCTTCCTTGTCGCCTTTCCATCCCAGACAGTTCCCTTAAAATGACCTAGTGGCCATGTATATTCAGCTGGTTTGATCTCAGAACCGTTCTGGTCGGACACAATAATCCTACTAATGCTGAGGATTGAACCCGGGCCATTCACTACATTGGCAGGCTAGCACACTATGCCACTGCTGCTCAGACATAATAAGTGATAGCCTTCAACAGATATAAAAATATACAATGGGGTTATATGAAGCAAAACAACACAGTGTGTACAAGAGTGATGTTATCAACAATACCAACTGGCATTATATTTTTTTTTCCTGGCCTCAGTGCTCCGGGATCGACTCGGTCTTTTAAAAAAGAAGTACTAGTAAATGTTCGTTGGAGTAATGCAGCAGGTGTGATACTGACGACATAAGTCATTCAGTGGCGTTTGATCAAATAAATATGTAACAAGAGCAACGGATGAAATGGTCTGGCCATCTCACAAAAATACCCTGGTACTATTGCCACGAACAGGCGCACTGAAGAAATATAACTATCACAAAGCCAGGGGAAAACCAAGAATAAGATGGAGTGATGGTATCTAAGGGCAACATGAGAGAAATGAATACTAACTTACAGAGGTCAGCGTGACCGAATAGATGAGAGCGCTCGTTCTTAGGCATCCGGTGCGCTGATGCCAAGGTAGAAGGTAACCTTTACACCGGTCAGTTAGATTAAAATGCTGACCTATCGTCCTTAATTTGGGGATGTTAATTAAAAGCACCTCTGAAGTTGGGGTGGGTTCGTCTGATGGCGAGGAACACTGGTAATAGGGAAAGCTAATTCGCACGCAAAAATCAGTCCAGTGCACTAGAAGTAATAGCACGTGTATGGAATACGCTTGAGTTCAAAGCGAACGAGCGAGCGCAAAAAATACTAACTTACAAAGAGTATTAGACATTGCGCATAAATGATCTTTACACCCCTCCCTCCCTCAACATTTCAGTGGAGGAAGAGAAAAAGAAGTTGAATAAGAATATGGACTTGCCTACTCCTAATATGCCTAGACGCATGATAACGAACGCCTTCACCTGTCCGGATCGACACAATCTAATTGGGCGTTGGGCTGCAGCAAATATCGCACAACTACGCTGCTTTACATTCATAATATTCGAGGTTAAGAGATCTAATCTATCCATTAACGATACGGAGAATGGGGACACGAGTACACAGATAATTGTACCACTAATATAATGCAATCAACAGATCAAACTCCCCCTGCCCTCGACAATTAGTTAACCACTATCTCCTGGTTATTGGAGCTGCGGTTGTGTAGTGGTAAGTGAGCTAGCCTGACCTGAGAGAGGTCAAGGTCCATTCCCAGACAGAGGCAGAAATATTTTTAGAGAACAGTAGGGCTCTAATACTGGCTTTCTCTCATAACAATATCTACCAGACCATTTTCAAAATTTTGAACCAGCTGGCAAGGAAGAAACCGACGACCGAACTTATTTTCAAAGGGTCACAAATTGGGCACGCAGGCCCTTCTTTATTCGGCCCTTCCAACCACTCATCCTTCGCACACCAATTATATGTCCTCTCGTATGCATGTTACATGACGAGGAAGGGAATAGCCGTCTCACCACATATGCCGTTGCCTAGAATATGTGAAGACAATATCTGCTATGGGACTACTGTTACCTGTAGGCCCTATCTGGTTATTATAGCCGCGCGTGTCCTAGGAGACGAAATAGTAGATAGATTAGACATTAAGTCAAGCACTAGGTAGAGGACCTTTTTACCAAGACTAGAGGCGTGCTGGATACATGGTAAAAAAAAAAACAAATAAATGGCCACTTTACACGCCTTAAGAAGCACAGGACAAGTGGTCTAGTCTAGTCTAGTCTTTACTCTTGGGCCTAAGGGGCGCATAGGGCAGAAGTCGTGGCTCTCCATGTTTGTGCGTAGCGCTAACATTTAGAGCCAGAAATCTGTTCTGTAACAAAGGAGAGTTTTATGATGGCGGATTGTCAAGCCGCCGATCACCTCAGGACAAGTGTTGCTAGGCCCATATTGTTATAGACCAATCTGCACTTGCTGGGTGGTGTGGTCAGTATCAGCTTGACTGTCTATACTTCCTAAGCCATTTTCTTGTGTATCCATTATAGGCTGGGTCGGGGCTTGGGAGCCTATGTAAAGTTTAAACATTCGAATACGAGTGGATATATGATTGTAACCTCATATTTTTATAGACCATGTGGAGTTTGATAACTGATGTAAATATCACGCTAGCCATCTTGATTTCCCATAACATTTTCTGATATACATTTAAGTTGGATCGACCTGGGCGCCCAGGTCATGCTTAAACAAAACGCCGCTTTGAGAGGGATCCTAACACGTGACCACTGGGCCGGCAGGAAAGTGGGCTAACCACTGGGCCATCACGGCTCCCGAGTTAGATGTTAATATCTCTTGTAAAGACCGAGCTGTTAGCAACACAATTAGAGGGTAACAAGGACACTACAGTCAACGGGGAGACATTAGAACAAGCAATGAGTTTCTCCCAGCTTGGACAAGGCAAACGTGAAACATCGTTTTTAACGTCGTCTTCTAGATATGATCTATTTCATGGAGTTGACGTTGGAACTGCTCAGCTGTTGGACAATGTCAAAGCTATGTAGCAAAAAAGTGAATGTACATTAAGAACACATATCGGCTTGATAAATTAGTTTCAAGTATCATCAGGCCTCAGGCAATGTTTGTGTTTTATCACCACTTCTGTTCATCAGCTAACTGATAAGATTATTAAAGATATCTTATCTACAACCAGAAATTTTAAATGAGCCGCTGTTTGCAGAAACCAGATTTTACTGACTGAATGAGAACAATGTAGATCTCCAACACCATATACTTTGTCTTGACACTTGCTGTCAGAATTTTGATATAAAGATTAATATTGAAAAGCATGGAATCAGCATTGGAGGACGAAACATCAATAACATTAGATATGCAGATGATACAGTATTAATTGCAGACAATGCGCAGGACCTGCAACAATTAGTGGATGCGGTTGTTGTACACAGTGAGCAGCTGGGGTTAGAATTAAATTGTAAAAAGACTCAGGTTATGGTCGTCAGTAGGAAGGAAGAAGTGCCACAATGTAATATACGAGTAAATGGAAATATTCTTCAACAAGTGAATCGGTACAATTATCTTGGAACAGTTATAACATCTGATGGGAGATGCCTTGAAGAGATTAGAACAAGAATCACCATGGCGAAAGTAGCCTTTAGCAAGATGAAAAACATTCTGACCAATAAAAAGATGTCAATTGAAACGAGAAAAAGAGTGTTGAGGGGATACATAGAGCCTGTTCTTTTGTATGGATGTGAAACATGGACAATGAGCAGTCAAGCTGAAAAACATCTGATGGCTGCAGAAATGTGGTTTCTGAGGAAAATGCAAAGAATACCATGGACAGACAGAAAAACCAATGACCAAGTACTACAGGAGACAAATGAACATCGTAGACTGATTAGAGAAATTAGACGTAGACAGTCAAAATTTTTTGGACATGTTATGAGAAGAAATGGGTTGGAGAACTTAGTGACAACTGGCAAGATCGAGGGGAACAGACCAAGAGGAAGACCGAGAGGAAAATACCTGGATGGCTTGGCCACATGGCATGGACGAGACAGGAACACTGAGCTGATCCACGACACTGGTGATCGAGTGAAATGGCGAGTCATGACCGCCCACGCTTTCCGGCATGGCACATGATTGATTGATTGATTGAAAAGACAGAAGTTATGGCAATTTGATAACACAAGTGTAATATAACATAAATCGTGTGAAATGAGATATATAAGAAACGCGGCTGGAAAAACAATAAGAGATTGAAAGACAAAGGAGAAACTAAGAACAAGTGTAGGGATAACAACTATTCATGACTATATAAAACACTAACGAATGAAATGGTTCGAACATTTGGTTAGAATGGAACAAGATCAACCAGTGGCTAGAGCGTTCTGCGTGAGAACATCGGGACACAAGGAGAGAGGACGGCCTAGAAATAGTTGGCTAGATTGGGTAAAATAAATCAAGTATGGTGTTAGTACAAGCAACAAGACAAGAACATCAAATTACATCTGCCGCCTCTCTGCGACACTTCACGGTAAAATTAGTAGGAGTTGAGTTGAGTTGAGTTAAGAACCGACATCACTGCACTCAGGACATTCTCATACGTGCTCAGTCCCCTCGTTCAACAGCCAGCGAAGAGTCATACGTACTAATCGTTCCCACCGCTATCTGATTAAAAGTTCTCCTGGTCTTCCCTCTCAGTTTTGAGATTCTTCCAGAACCCCTGCCGATCCCCCGCAATCTCATTCTTTCCACATATGGGTTCTCAATCTGTTCCTCCGCCTTCTCCACCTGGTCCCACAAGCGCACGACCACCTCCCCCTTGTCCATAGGCAAAATGCCACCAAGAGGTGCCCTCCCTGCTAGCCTATCAGCCTGTTCATTCCCCCGTACCCCCGCATGGCCAGGGCAAAATATCCATACAATTATCACGATCTGTGACCTCTGAAGCGACGAGAGCCATTCCACACGAAACATTCCTTTCTCCACCTTGCTAAGCATATTCTAGTTAGTTAGTTAGTCGCAGTTCCAACTTCACAGCAACGGGTCGTCCCCATTATGCTCCGTTCCTGTGCCAGTGAATATCACACAAAATGCTCCCCACTGCCCAATGTGAAAAGTGGAAAAGACAGGAGTCTCGACAAACAACAGCCCGCACAGATACACTGTGCATAATGCCGCCGCCAGAATGTCAACACAATAGTCCCCCACAAAACACCCAGTTCATTTCTGATGGAATCGGCAGTCATTTTCCCATTTGGATGTTTCCTAGATGTTCACCCACACAGTCCACGAAATACAGTTCATCGTCGATGGTAGTGGCAGTCAACCAGAAGCCCAGCAGCCACGCATTTCTGCATAAGGCAAAAACCGGTCAACTCTGGGACATAGCCATCTGCCATCGCTCCGAACATGCAGTCACGTTCCAAAAAACCTCGGGCAGATTAAAAAGCATTTCGCACGAAACTCACAGCTCACAGTGTCGCGCCACGCACTCACTCAGTAGCAAGGCGACGGAACCATCAAGCCTCCTTAGTCGCCTCTTACGACATGCGTGGTAGGCTGCAGTGTTGCTATTCTTTGCTTCCCTTATGGGCCCGGCAACACACGGGAGAAGCATATTCTTTGAATCCGTAATGAATACAGCGTGTGTTGCAGTAGTCTCCTCTAGCCACCGGAATGCCGCTGTTACTGACTCCACCTCCATTCTCATGCTGGAGGTCGTAGTCTCATGTGCCAGGCTCTCCTTTTTCAAGACTCGCCCATTAGCCTTTGCAATAAAGCCCCAGCCTTACGTCTGTTTCTCACCACTGACCCATCAGTGTAGATAATCAGTAGGATAAAGGAAGAAGAAGAAGGTGGTGATTTTCTTCACGGCCATTAGGATTCTCAGTTTTGAATTTTGTTTCACTACTGCTTTGCCAAGCTAGAAAAATTCACGTTCTGATATCTCTCCATTGACTCTAATTCATTCAGTAACATGTGCTTTGTAGAACATCGCTCCCATAACAACCTTCCGGAAAACGTCTAGGTCATAAGCAAGATGTCCCACATCCGATACACCCATCTGGAGATCATCCGCCACATCCTGCACTCATCTTCTCTTTGGCCTTCCTCTTCCTCTCTTCCCAGGCAAATATCCGTCCATTACTGTTCTTTCCAAACTTTCATGAGATTTCAAGTGACCAAAATATATAAATTTTCTTTGTTTTATCGTCTTTAACAGCCAACCCTCTTCAATATTCAGCTCTTGAAGTATGGATGCATTTGTTCTTTTCTTTATCTAAGATATTCTTAGAACCCGTCTATAACACTTATATTCAAAGACATTTATGCGCTGTTCAGCTTGTTTGGTAAGTGTCCAGGTCTCGCAGGCAAAGGGAAAGATGCATGCTCTTAATAATCTAATTTTTGTAGTTCTATCTGTCCCACTCCATAATGTATTCAGTTGTTTTAGTCTCTGAAGAGCAAGTGATAGTCGTCGCTTAATTTCTTTCATTGTGTCACCATTGTTGGTAATCAATGACCCAAGATATTCAAAATCTTCCACCACCTCCAATATTTCCTCATTAACATATATTTCTTTCTCCATAGTAGTTTTATCTGTATGCATTATCTTTGTTTTTGCTATGTTAAGACATAAGTTGTGATTTTCATTATTTCTTTGGGTTGAGGTTATTAAGTTTTCTATACCATTCTGTGATGTGGATAGTAATACTGTATCATCAGCATATTGATCTCTGGTATTTCATGACCACCGATATTTAGGGCATCATATTGCTTACATTTCTCATTATATTTTCGGCGTACAGGTTAAACAAATGGGGTGATAGCACACAGCCCTGACAGACTCCTTGCTGGTGTCATTGAAAAACTCTCTAATTATATTACTAATTGCGCGCGCACACAGGCAAACAGAATGGCAGGCAAGCAGACAGACAGACAGACCAACAGACATGTACATACTCACTAACAATACATTACGATGCAGAAGCAGCGTGACAATAAACAAACAATTAGAACATTGAAGAGACCATGGTAGTGTAAATATATAGGAGAATATGTTATGTTTCATAGGGAAACAAGAATATACACACACTTCCTTAAACGTATGTCTTGGAAAAGTTGGAAATGAAACAGAACTGATAGAAGTAATATAAAAGACAATTCGAATATTTTCGCAACATAGAAGTGTATAAAGAAAAGCCTATAGAACTTTTTTAACAAAGAAAAGAGAAAACTGGAGAAGTCAACTTTCCTTGTGGAGACGACGCGTGACTGACTGATGGCAATGATGGTCATAGAAAGCTGTCATGTAACCTCCGTGCTGTCACCATCGTTTAAAATTGTAGCTCTTTCTGATCCAGCCATTCACTCCTGCACAGAAGCCATTACCTAGGGCAGAACTCCAGAGAAGAATTTTACATAGGACGGCCAATGATTACATTTACCAGAGTCTTGGCACATAATGGTTTTACATGGCTAGAGGTGGTGGCACAGTGGTTAGTCTACCAAGACAACAACCCGTGTGCCATACCCAAAAGACGCCAGATGTTTTCCCCCCCGACCAGTACAGCTCTGAGAGTCGACCCATCCTAAATAAAATGGGTGGCTCACAATTTTCTTAGAACTGTCTAAGCAGGACAGGCGACAAGGAAGTAAACTGGCTATTACATCTCATATATCGAGGCCTAGAATTAGATAAAGCCTAACACTTCACATTCAAACAGCAGTATTAGCTATGGGACTATCGTAAGCTATTTATAACGGAATAAAGCAGAGATGTGGGAATACAAGTAGTGAGCACACCGATATAAACAACTAGTAGCGGGTGAGAGAGCAAGAAAACATTTCGTTATACAGAGCCTGTCCAGATGGGCTTGGCATTAAATAAACATTTGGAGGGGTTTGCTGAGAAATAGAGAAAAAAATTTAAAACAGAGGCCATATTTTGTGGTATGCTTGAAACGTTGAAGAAAGAGAATGAAATGTATGAAATAGCCGAAAGGTGAATCCAAATTGTTTTAGTTATCTTAAATAATATTTAAATCACTGTGGAAGAGAGAGAGAGAGAGAGAGAGAGAGAGAGAGAGAGAGAGAGAGAGAGAGTGTGTGTTTTTCAGCTGAAAGGATTTATCTTTTTGCTTTTGTTTATGCTGTGTGGATTAAAGCACTGTGCATCTGACGAGATGCAGGAAAGCATTTTTTAATACATTAATTTAATACATGGAAAGTATACCAGGCGATATATATATATAATATATATATATCGCAATCGACCGTTTGTGTTTTCAATATTTAAATTCACTACGGCAAAACACCGATTTTGTATAACACAGGTTTTCTAAATAAACAAACGATAACTGTAATAAGTGGGAAGCTGGATAGATTGCTGGTTTCCTTAAAGCAAAAAAGTCACTCAATAGAAGTCTTTATAAACAGTATACATTATAAACATGCATATAAAAATGTATTACCGAATCCTCTGAAAATTGCAATAAATCACACAAGCGCGCTGATCCTTTATGAATGTGACCGTTAAACGACAACTAATCGACGTGTCCTGTAAGTTACTCCGTTAATCGAAATCATTCACATTTGCTTTCCAATCTCTTGACAAACTAACGCGGACTGAATACACCCCGTCTAAGCATTTAGTTATGCAGTCGCCCAGTCTCGCAACTTAATACACTAATCAGGCCTGTCTTTGTGCGTTGCCAGTGCCTGCGAAATTAGGCTAGCGCTGTAACCTACAAGTTTACAAAGGTCATTCGCGGATACTTGAACACTGTCAAGTCGACGACCGTGCTCAGCTGAGGAACTATGCAGTTCTGTTAGCCATCCTTTGGTGAAACAAACTACGGTTGTTAACTGTTTGACTAATAAACTCTAAGCAAAGCGCAATGGTCATCCAAGCTCTAACAATAGCATCAATAGAACGGTTTATAATAATTATAATTAAGTGTGTAGTTTGCTCTGAGAGCCTACGAGTTAAATAACTATGCAAACATTAGGCTGAAGGCCAGGGGAGGTAATGTGCTAGAAAAGTCCAGAGGTACATTTAAAATCATACATTGTGTGCGTGGGCTGGGAGAAGGAAAAAACTCACCCTTTTCCTTGTGGGTACTGGTTTGAAGTCTGTTGATAATGCAAATGCCTGAAACGTGCTAGAACCCAGCAGCCTAGGTCTAACCCCAGCCAGTCCTTATATGTTGTCCTCCTTCAGAACAAGGTTACATCCTAATATTCATCCCCACTGTTGTGAAGTTTCAGTAACGGTTTTGTTCTCTCTGCTGGTCACCAAGCTTGGAGATGGGGAAGAGTAACAACGCAACACAGCTCCTATGGAGATGACACTTTGGTAGCGGGTTGCGAGAACAGTCTCTACACCAACTTCACTACCACAGGTGATAAAAACTACGCCGCGGAGCAAGCCCGGCTTCTGGTAGTCGGAGGTAGTCCCTCTTCCCCGAATGTTTCGACCTTTAACCTTTATGACACTCTCTATGGGAGAGCCTAGAAGGCCCAATCCACCCCGGGTCATGGGAAGAGGGGAGGACCCACCCGGGTCACAACTCTGGGTGTCTTTCGCCTGCCCCATGGGGCTCAGACTACCTGACCGTCAACACATCCCACTAAAGAGGACCCACAATTTGCTCATGTTGTGCGTAATATAGTATCCTCGTGAGACGGAAGGTCTGAAGCACGCCAATGTATAATGGTTATTTTAACAGTGGTACTTTAACACTTGGAGATGGAAGATAGTAATACGAGAGGAAGAATATGTGGAGGACGAGGAAGTAGAAGAAGAGGAAGAGGAGGAAGAATAAAGAGGAAGAGGAGGAACAGAAGAATTAAGAGGTTATAATGGGTTAATGTAACAAATGGATGGAAGAGTGGAGGTTTAGAAAAGAAGAGTAGTTACATTTAGGATTTTTTTTTTTTTTTTTGCATATCCTTTACAGGACATCGCTGTCAACACCAGCATCTTTCAGCTGTATGTTGATTTCTTGGCAAGATTATGCTCAGTAGTTTGCCATTGCTTTCTGAGCGGCGGGCTCACATACCCCGTAAGTTACCGATGCGATTCGAACCACTGCTGATTCTCACCGTCATCACGTTACCGACGAGAGTATACGAGATTACGGAGAAAAGTCATAACCTCTAAGCCACGAAGCCGGCAAATTTAGGATAGCCCAAGCAAAAGCAACATTTGGCAAGATAGAGAATATTCTATGCAACGTATTTTTTTTTTTCCAGCTCGAGGTGCGAAAGAAAGTTCTAAAGAGCTCTGTCGAGTAAATCCTGGTGTGTGCAGGAGAACCATTACGAGACAGACGTAGAGAAACATGATTATCAACACCTCACGGCAAGGACGAGAAGAAGAAGAAGAAGAAGAAGAAGAAGAAGAAGAAGAAGAAGAAGAAGAAGAAGAAGAAGAAGAAGAAGAAGAAGAAGAAGAAGAAGAAGAAGAAGAAGAAGAAGAAGATGAAGAAGAAGAAAAGAAGAAGAAGAAGAAGAAGAAGAAGAAGAAGAAGAAGAAGAAGAAGAAGAAGAAGAAGAAGAAGAAGAAGAAGAAGAAGAAGAAGAAGAAGAAGAGGAAGGAGGAGGAGGAGGAGGAGAAGCAGGAGGATGATGAACATAAATATTAAGAGGTTATATTGGGTTAATGTAACAAATGGACGGGACAGTGGAGCTTTGGAAAAGAAGGCTGTGTACACAGCAACCAATATACACATGATGTTTGCTTCCTATACCATGAGCTAACAGGTGAAGGTGGTCCCATGACAGATCAATCCGGCAAGGTGTGAAGCGTTAAGCATTGACATGTGTTAGGCAGAGGTATAATGCGGCAAGGTTGACATGTTCCCATACTCATCGGCTTCATTTGCCAGAATTCGGAAATTTGTCAGTATTTTTTAAATTTTTTTATTTTTATTTCTTTAACCCCAGTCTGTTATTAGTATGTTTATTTCTTCTGTCGGCGTCTGTGACACTGGGGATTGTGATTCCACAATCCCAAAAGGCTAAGTTTGCATGCAGTCAGTAGCAAGGGATTTAGGGGCAGACCGCTTTCCTTGATTTTCACGGTGGTATGAGTATCAGCCGTTGAGACAGCAAATGCAAACTACCGAACACACTATGAAATCGCAAAAACTAAACAAAAAACTGCTGGGGTTGGTTGTGATGTCCTCTAAAAGGACATGCGACCAGCTTTAACCTGTTTTCATTCCTTCCGTCTCATTCCGGTAATCTAAAATTGCTTCTGACTTAAGCAAAATAGGTCAAGACAGGATACACCCCCAGGGACCTCCTAACATCCATTGTAATTATGCTGCCCTAAGTAGTAAAAGCTGTTAAATGTCGAGGCGATAGAACCGGAAAGACAAAGATATTTATCGTATCTGAATGGTCCAGCCACATGGGACAATCGGGACACGAACACATACCTCGTTAGGCCTATTAGCTTAATTGTGATTAAAAACTACGTCGCGGAGCAAGCCCGATAAGAGGCTTCAGATCGCCAGAGGTAGCCCCCCCCCCCCCCCTCCTCCCCGAATGTTTCGTCTTTAGCCTTCATGGCATTATCTAGGGAGGGGGAGAGGGGGGCCACACCGGGTCATGTCTCCGGGTGTCTTTCGCCTGCTCTACATTCCTACCATGCGTCGAGAAGTTCGATTCGTTTTCCCACTCGTCCGACACATGCACATTGTGCCTGCTCCTAAGCCCTCGGGGAGGAATACCTTTTTTAACCTTCAGTGCAGATCGTAAAAGCGACTAAAAACTGTTGGTGTGAAACTGGCTACTTCATATCCTAAAAAGGGGAAAAGGGGGGGGGGGGGGGGACAGGCAATATCCAACCAACCATGAATTGGCTTGCAAAGGCTTTGACATGCTTGGTTGTGGGCCTAAACTCCATTAACATTCTCAACAACAACAAAACAAAGCAAAATAAGAAGAAGTAGAATAATAAACGGATCGCGCCGCGTTGGTTACTTACGGGGATATGTGAGTCGGTCGCTCTGAAAGCAATGGTAAACTACTGAGCGTAATCTTTCATAGTACATCAACAGCAGCTGAAAAATGCTGGTGTTGACTGCAACGTCCTGTAAGAGATATGCCACATAAAAAAAAAAGAATAAACAATAACACGAAGAAGAAGAGAAGGACGGGTGGAACATAAACACGGTCAAAGGGGGTGACATGCGTGGTTGTGGGCATATACTCCACTGGCATTCTCAACAGCAGAAGAAGAAGAAGAAGAAGAAGAAGAAGAAGAAGAAGAAGAAGAAGAAGAAGAAGAAGAAGAAGAAGAGGTGGACGGGTGAACGCATGAGTGCAAATAGACAGACAAACAGACATAGTAACTAAGTAACTAGTATATTGTAACATAGTAACTAAGGCGTGGACAATGAGCAGACAAGCTGAAAAACAGCTGACGGCTGTGAAAATGTGGTTTCTGAGGAAAATGCAAAAAATGCCACGGATAGACAGAAAAACAACGACCAAGTCCTACAAGATACAAATGAAAACCGTAAACTGATTAGAGAAATTGAACGTGGACAGTCACAATTGTTACGTTATGAGAAGAAATAAATTGGAGAACTTTGTGACAACTGGCAGGATCGAGGGTAAGAGAGCAAGGGGAGGGCAGAGAAGTAAATACCTTGAATGGTTTGGCCACGCTGTATGGTCGAGACAAGGACACTGAGCTGATCCACGACTCTGGTGATCGAGTGAGATGACAAAACATGACCGCCCACGCTTACCTGTATGACACATGATGATGATGAACTAAGTAAAGGACCTTGTAGACGCCCTAAAGCACTCGGTGGGTGACGTATCACACTGGCCGTCTTTACTCTCCAATACGTTTCTTGGTACACATTTGAGGCTGGGTACACCTGGAAGACTAGGTCTACTTGTAAAGTCAGAATCCGTCCCATGGGCCGGGAGGCCAGTGTCTAGCCAATGCCGTGTCGTGGCTCCCACAAACATACACAAATAAATCGATAACCATTCTTCAATGAAATAAACTAACCATTACTTTAAGTGCTGATAAAAGAATAGAAACAGGTAACTATTCATATTTCTAGTTTTCGTTGCCGTAAACTGGTATATAATTTCCTCGAAAAATATGCCTTTGATTCACACGTTGAATAATCGTAATTCGTAATCTCGCATAATGCGTTCGAAACACAGCTGCGGACATTTGGTAGCAGACCGCCTTGCTTTGATTTTCATATAATGATATGAGTGCCAGTCGTTCCTAAGGCAATGACAAACAACAGAACGTAAACTTGCTAAGTAATAAAAAAAAAACAGTCATCAAATCATGGATCGACTGCGACGCCCTGTAAAGGATGTGCAACTAACTTCTGTATACCCAGGAGAGTTTAATGATTAGTGCACTATTTCAAATATGAAAAGGTTATGTTTAACTAACTGAAAAGTACTCACAACTTACCGTTGCTGCTAACATGATTCCAAGTGTAATATCTATACAATTCTCATGTTCGAAAATAAATATGTGTTTTAGCAAATTATACAAGAGCGAAAACCAATGGGAGTCGGTGCTAAAACACCTCTGAGAGTATGGAGAAAGAAATACCCAATCGCAACACATCAATTTATAAAGTCCACTGTAATCGATATTGGCACTGAAGAGCTGACACACATTGACATGTATCTGAATAAGAAATCCATGCCCTACTCAGAAACAATTTAAATAAACAAAAACACAGAGTATATTTCGTTGTGGTTCAGTAGACAAGAATTCGTCTACACACTTGGAGCAGTTGTTGAATCTTCGCAATCAGCAACTGACTGAATTTGTGTGTAGTGTAGAAGTTCTCTTGCCTGCACAGACCCACCCGGCTAGTGATAACAGCCTTTGATAGCGATGTCATTTTAAACAAACAGGTGGAAGATTGTGGGGTCAGTAGATGACCTCTGGCTGAACGATAGGACAGTAAGCGACAACTTAAAACTGGTAGAATTTAGAATGCGAATAGGCAGGTAGTGTGACAGCTTGAGGGTGCGTTTACGAATACACCCAGTGTGGTTTTAGAACAACCGGAGTTGATCTTTACATTTCACAAAAGAGAGAAACTACAGTAAAGAACCCGTTTACACTCCTTCAGACTTATTCGGGATAATGTGCTATGCCCATATTTCAAATATATTACAAATGTATAGACCGATCGGCACTCGATGAGTGATGTGGGCAACGTCACGCCGGCCCCCTTCACTTCCTGGTATACTTCCGGTACCCAGTTTATGTTGGGTCACCCTTGAAGCTCAAGTTAATGTTTACAAGTCTGCCTTGATGGGGATTCGTATACATGACCACCGGGCCAGCAGGTAAACCGGCTAACCACAACGCCACCGCGGATTCCTGACAGAAAGTTACCACGTGAATTGTCTGAGAAACCACCATGGCACGACAGGTGTGCATTCGGAAGATTGGTATGAAGTTTATTTTAACCATTTAAACCTATCACAAATCCAACGGTATGATTGCATCCTCTTCGTCTTTCCATTTCGCCCAGCTTCAGGTTAAGAGGACCTTTCTGGGTAAGCCTGTTGTGTAGAAGGGGGTGAGTACTGGCTATTATTTAGTTGCATGTCCTATACAAGACGTAGCAGTCAACCCCAGCACTTTGGCTGTTCGTGATTCCTGGGCAAGTTTTACGTTGAGTAGTTTGCCATTGCTTTCTGAACGACCGGTACCTATACCTTTTTTCGAAAAAACAACCAGCATCGAACCCGGGTATGCGGCATTACGAATCGCGTTCGTAACCCCTTCGACATCTGAAGCCACAACTAATGGATCTGGACATAATTCCGTACCCAGCCACAAGGTACAATATATATATATATATATATATATATATAATATATATATATATATATATATATATATATATATATATATATATATATATATATTACTTCTGCGCTTACCGCGTATATTTGCCCTGTTATTAAATATTAAGCCTTTGTCCATTATATAATCGGCATCTAGTTCATAATCTGCCAAGAGTTCACTTACAATATACTAACATAATCACTCGATAACATGGGAATTTTCTATTACTAACGTGTACATCACACAATGGTAATTGTCTATCACTAACATGTTTGTTTTCTCCGCATATCCTATTACATTACATAACTGTCAACCCAGCATTTTACCGCTGTTGTTGATTTCTTCGCAAGATTACGCTCAGTTGTTTGCCATTGCTTTCTGAGCGGCCGGCTCATATCCCCGTAACGGGCACGGCGAGAACCGCTACCAATTCTCGCGCAGCTACGTTTGCTCACGTGGATAAACGGGATTACGGAGAAAGTCGCTAACCTCTAGGCCAGGGGGACTGGCACTAACATGTATATCAGGCGAACATCTGCCGGCTGGTATATACAAATATAGCCCCAGCGCCATAAACCGTATGTGCCTTTAGACAAGTGAAGGGATCCTAAACTACTACTTACTTTACTTACTAACATACACACCCAAATGAGAATACATTAATAAACCTTCGTCAGCATACAGTTATTACATTTGGTAAAATATCATGCCCGTTCTCCCTGGCCTAGATTTTAACGTCTTTCTCTGTAATCCCGTATATTCTTGTTAGTAACGTAACCTGCGCGAGAATCGGTAGCGATTCTCACCGCGTTGGTAACATAGGGGTATGTGAGCCGGTCGCTCAGAAAGCAATGGCAAACTACTGAGAGTAATCTTGCCTAGTACATCAACAGCAGCTGAAAAATGCTGATGTTGACTGCAACGTCCTGTAAGGGATATGCAACAAACAAAAAATATCATCATACTCAACATTATAATTAGATATAATAATAATAATAATAATAATAATAATAATAATAATAATAATAATAATAATAATAATAATAATATAATAATAATAATAATAATAATAATAATAATAATGATAACAAAAATAAGCACTCACAAAAACTGAACAAGGTCGAAGTACCTTCTTGACCCTCTAACCGAAAATATCATTATCATGCGAACCTAACCGAAAATATCATTATCATGCGAACCTAACCGAAAATACCATTATCATTTAGTCAATCCACAGACTGGTGTAGAAGTTGTCTGATAATGTTACTCCACTGTGCCTTGTTCACAGCAGTTTTATTCTAATTGGTGAAAGTGTGAATCTCAAAGTGCTTGCACGCCTATGCAATGTGCTCGCATTCCTGTGAAATGTGCTTGCAAGTCTGAGAGCTGCAGTTGCTTTTTCCCCCCTTGGCGTTTGACCCCCAACATTGTCAGCAATAGAAATCCAGTTTGTAATGATGACATTAATAAGGAGAGCTAAAAACTCTGACCTTGCTTTTTAAAACAAATGATATCACAGCAAAACTTGCAGTCAGACTTTGCGCATCCCCCACCTCCATTTCCCCCCTCTTCTTAGACTGAAACCTTGTCAGTGTTAATCATCATACCCATATAATACTTGTGATGACAGGCATTTGAGAATTTTTTAAGGAGCCTTGGAATGTGATCAACATAGAAGAATTAGTATAATGAGTCACATCACAAAGATTTTGCTACGAATTATCATGCAAAGAGTGAGGAAGATAATACAACCTGAAATAGGGGAAGAACAATGTGGGTTATAGAAAGAAACGGTATAGTAAATGCTGTGTATATGCTGCGTTAAGTTATTGAACGTTCTATAGAAGTAAACAAAGATATACATCTTTGCTTTATTGACTACACAAAGGATTTCGATAGAGTAAGACGTGTCAACATGGTAGATATGCTTGCAGATCTACAAACTGATGGGAAAGACATTAGACTTATAAAAAACATATTTTTTTTTCTCTCTTTCAATGTCCAAGTCACTTTAAATCTCGACTGTACAAGTTCTCTGGTTGTCTTCTTCTGTCTTTCAATGTCCAAGTCAATTTACATCTTGACTGTAGAAGTGCTCGGGTTGTCTTCTTATGTCTGTCAATGTCCAAGTCAATTTACATCTTGACTGTACAAGTGCTCGGGTTGTCTTCTTACGTCTGTCAATGTCCAAGTCAATTTACATCTTGACTGTACAAGTGCTCTATTTGCCTTCTTCTTTCTTTCAATGTCCAAGTCAATTTACATCTTGACTGTACAAGTGCTCGGGTTGTCGTCTTATGTCTTTCAATGTCCCAGTCAACTTACATCTTGACTGTACAAGTGCTCGGGTTGTCTTCTTATTCTTTCAATGTCCAAGTCAACTTACATCTTGACTGTACAAGTGCTCGGGTTGTCTTCTTATTCTTTCAATGTCCCAGTCAACTTACATCTTGACTGTACAAGTGCTCGGGTTGTCTTCTTATTCTTTCAATGTCCAAGTCAATTTACATCTTGACTGTACAAGTGCTCGGGTTGTCTTCTTATGTCTGTCAATGTCCAAGTCAATTTACATCTTGACTGTACAAGTGCTCTGGTTGTCTTCTTCTGTCTTTCAATGTCCAAGTCAATGTACATCTTGACTGTACAGATGCTTTAGTTGCCTTCTTCTCTCTGTCAGTGTCAAAGTCAATATAAATCTTGACTGTACAAGTATTTTGGTTTTCTTTCTCATTCTCTTTCAATATCAAAAAAAATAATATGTCGAATAACACATGCAAGCGCAAGCACAACATACATTTAAACACACACACACACAACACAATTGCACACACACACGCACACATACACACACGCGCGCGCACACACACACACACACAAAAGATTACACTGTTTCCTCGTCAAACCAAACGCTAGTCCGTTGTTATCAAATCCTACTTTTTAAACACCGACTTCAGTTTTAAAACCCCTTTTCCCTTTAAAAACACACAATGACTCTGACCTAATTTCTGACTGGTCACAAGTCCATGTGAGAATATTCTTGTCCAGCGTCTTATTGTTTTCGCTTACGGTCTGATAAGGTAGTGATGTTAACTTGCAATCGTTCTTTGTTTTGCCTACGCCTGAACTGAGAATACAACAGCAATGACTAAACATTACATAAACCAGGGGTGTCAAACTCAATCGCTCAGCAGGCCAAAACACAAATCACACGTAAGGTTACGGGCCGGACAGGATCAACATTCAATAAATTAACCCTTTTTTAATCATTAATATAAATTAAAACAGAAAAAAAGTTTTAATAATAAAACATCAATGGTATACACATTCTCACTCTTATGTCAATTTATCAGAGCACGATGTTTGGCATCTTTTACTGGCTACAAGTTCATTTATGTTAGGAGTAATGTTTTGTGTCATAAAGATTCTCATGATGGATGCAAGTGTTCATCAGTGAGATGACTCCTGTGTGATGTTTTATTAATCTTCATCACAGAAAATAGCTGATCACACAGATATGTGCTACCAAACATGTTCAAGGTTCGAGCCGCATGCAGACGAAGCCGGGACCATCTCTTTGGGAATTAAACGAGCGAACTGTGCAGGCTCCACAGTGTCGTACTTTGCCTTTAGTGTCCCATTACACTGCATGTCTATTAACTCCATCTGTAAATTTACATGTGCAGTTTCCACATCTACGGCAAATGGATTACGAAACAGCTCGAAATTACTTGTCTGTGCTTCAAAGTCACTAAAGCGCCGTGCGAACTCGGCGCGAAGTAAGCTTAGTTTTTCAGCAACGTGTGCATTGGGAAACACCATACCGTTGACTTGGTTTAACATTGTCTGGCAACAAGATAAGTGAGATAGGTTGCATTGGTGCATTTGTGTCACCCATAAGCGCAACTTCACTTAAAATGCCTTCACAGCATCATGCATATCAGTGATAATGTGATCCCGTCCCTGGAGCTGCAGATTCCAGTCATTGAAATGAGTGGTTATATCAGACAGAAACTCACATTTCCACTTTTTGTCCCGAATAACTGTGGAATCTTTTCCTTTTACTGTCCATGAATTGACAGATTTCCTTCGATCAGCTGGAAAAATCTACTGAGAACTTTTCCCCGACTTAGCCACCGCATCTCTGTATGATAAGGCATGTCACTGAACTCCGATTCTATTTCCTGCAAAAAAGACTGAAATTGGCGGTAATTTAAACCTTTGGCTCTGATAAAGTTGACGGTTTGTTTTACAATGCTCATTGCATCTTCCATGTTGAAGACTTTACCACACAGCGATCCTTGGTGTATGATGCAGTGATATGCTATCAATTCACTAGTACAGTTCTCCTGCATCTTTAACCGCATCCTTCCAACTAGTCCACTTTTTTTTCGCCACACATCGCCGGTGCTCCATCTGTTGTCAGCCCAACGAGTTTGTCCCAAGGCAGGTTCATGTTGGTTAAACTTTGACATACGTTGTCAAAAATGTCTTTTCCTGTCGTTGTCCCATGCATAGATTTCATGTCCAATATTTCTTCTGTAACATTCAAACTGGAGTCCACTCCACGGATGAAGATGGCGAGCTGTGCAGTGTCAGTCGTGTCATTACTTTCACCGACAGAAAGGGAGAATGCAACAAAGTATTTGCCTTTTTCGATCAGCTGTGTTTTCACATCAGTGGTCATCTCACAAAACCCGATCAACAACCGTATTTCTGCTAAGGCTTACCTTTGCAAACATCTGCTTTTTGTCTGTACACAAGACGTCACACACTTTCATTATGCAGCGCTTCAGAAACTCCCCTTCTGTAAATGGTCGGCATGATTTTGCGATCTCATCTACACAATAAAACTTGCTTTGACTGCAGCATCAGTTTGTGATTTTGCTTTGGTGAAAAACATCTGCTGTAATGTTAAATGCCTCTTATATTCTTCTACATTCTGTAGTTTCTGCTCTGCATTCGGGCTGTTTAACATTTCTTGATGTTTAGTCTCGTAGTGCCGCCTCAGATTATATTCTTTGATCACAGCCACATTATCTCCACAAATTAGACACACAGGTTTACCGCCAATATCAGTAAACATATATTCAGCCTCCCAGAGGCTTTGAAAGGTTCTGTTTTCATAATCAACTTTTCTCTTGGACATTTTAAAGGCTAGCTATGATTTTAAAAGATTTTGCATCTACCGACAGACGCTTGATTGATATCAACTTAGCCGTAGCGGGAAAAGGTGATGTAATACCCGGGCATTACACTACTTTCATTTTTTTAATGCGCCAATCCAAAACGAGCACCTGAACGTTGCTAGGTAACTTTAACGACGAACAAAAATTCACTACACACCTTTTAATTTTGCTTATTCTGATCGAAGCGAGAACGCTCTCAGGTAGCCTATCATTCGGAAGACTGCTAATTAGGGAATTTGATTTGCACTTTATATCGTGACTATAAAAAACATTTTTGCCTAAAATTCTCTCTTGGGCCGAATATATTTGTACGTCGGTTGAGACCTCTCGGGCATGATATGATTGTACGGCGGGCCGGATGTGTCCCGCGGGCCTTAAGTTTGGCACATCTCTATATATAAAAGACAATGTTTGTTTGTTTGTTTGTTTGTCCTTTATGCGTTCCCGAACGGTCCATCCGATTGAGATGAAATTTTGTACACATGTTGTTCTCACTCCCGCGGAGCCAACTGAAATAGTTAGTTTAAAAAACAGTTTTGTACGTAATAAAACAACATTAATTAAAATATTCCAAAGGGACTTAACTTAAGAAAAGTTATATCAAGGGACATTACTTTTAGTAGCATTCCTATATTATGTAATTTAAATAATTGTTGTATTTTTCTTAAAGTTTTATAAAATATTTAAAGAAGTTATCTGCAGTCATATGCGTTATAAACAAAGTGATAAAAAATTTAAGGCAACTTCAAAGTTTTCATAAAAATAATGCATCTATTTTAGATACGTGAAAATGGTCTAACTCATCTTTTTATTTCTCTTCGACATCCATACTCAATAATGTAATTTTTTTTTTTTTTTTGGAGAGAAAGGTAGTTGCATATCCTTTGAAGTACGCCGCAGTCAACCCAACATTTATTGGGTGTTCGTGATATCTTGGCAAGTTTACGCTCGGTAGTTTCAAGTTGCCCTTTTTAGATAGTTCTCTTCCAATCTTTTGGCATATACAATATTTCCAATTCCAATTCCAAAAACAAACATTCCAAATTCGGTCTCGTCTAACCTGCTTCGTCAGCGTCGGTTGTTGTTGAGAGCCGTGGTTTTTGTGGGTTTATTCACCCTATTTCTTGAATTGTGAGTCCTATATCGGACTGGTTATGTAGCGTCTGTGTCTGTGACGTCAGCTGGGGGATCGGTCGGCGGCTATCCTTTGTGCTCGTCTGTTCTTGTGGTTTTCTTTGTTTGTGTAGGCTCCTGGCTCGTCTGGCTTGATTAGCTGCAGTCCTTATAAGGACTTTTCGTTATCCTACTCCATGCATCGTAGGCTGGGGGATCGGTCGGTGGCTGTCCTTTGTGCATGTTTCCTCTTGTGGTTTTCTTTGTTGGCGCAGGCTCCTGGCTTGACTGGTTGCAGTCCTTAAAAGGACTTTTTATTTGGTATTTTTGTCTTCTCAATTGTGAAGTAACTGTAGAAACTTTTCGATGTGATATGCCTCCTTGCGCTTTCTTTCAGTCGGCTTCCCACGTTTGAGTTCTTGCTGTCTTTTGCTTGCTTCCTCCGAGCTCAGCCATGTGATGATTTCTCCGTCTTCAAAGTAGTATTGCCATGTGTATTTATCTGCGAGTTTTATATCTGGCATTGTGGCGGTACTGCAGGGCATTGGTTTCCCGTTGAGTTTCTTGTACTTCTTTTCTTTTTCTTCCATGCGCTTTCTGTATTCCTCGCACCTGCGTTCGTATTGCCTCGTTATCTCAATATTCCTGGCCTCCGGACGTTCTTTTTGCCGACGTCAGGGTGCCCATCACGGTTTTCTTCGGATGTCTGGTGGGATATTGGCTTCCCTTTGAATGTTTCGGGCGTCGTGGTTTGGCTGCTGTCTTTCGCTTGTGGTTCAGGTTCGGTCTCTTGGTTTTCATCCTGCGATTTCTCTGTAATTTCTTGTTCGGTTTCTGTTGTTTTGATATTGGCTTCCCTTTGAATGTTTCGGGCGTCGTGGTTTGGCTGCTGGCTTTCGCTTGTGGTTCAGGTTCGGTCTCTTGGTTTTCATCCTGCGATTTCTCTGTAATTTCTTGTTCGGTTTCTGTTGTTTTGTTTCGGAGTATTTCCCTTTCAGCTTTCTGTAGTTCTCGTTCTGATTTAATTGTTTGTAGGATCTCTTCATTCTCCTTCTTAATCAGTGCCATATGGTCTACTTCTTGCTTGATGTTTTGCTGAATCTCCTTCATTTCCGCCAGTAGTTTTTCGTTGTCGTTATTCTGGGTCGGCGTCAGCAGTGCCTTGAGTTGTCTCTTCAACTCGTCTATCTGTTTTTGAAGTTGATCTCTTTCGGCTTGTGCTATACCCGTGGCTGTCTCGCCCCTTCGCATTGCTTCCTTGACTGATGTCTTCGTGGTAGTTGCGATCTTTAAGGCGTCTCTGTGTCGTTGCAGGTACGGACAGCCCAAGTATCTTGCTCCATGCTTGCCCAGGCAGCTGGCGCACTTTCTTTTGTTGTTAGGGGCTCTGAAGTCCGTGTCCAGTTTGGCCAGCGGACACTCCTTAAAGGCGTGGTGGTCGGCGCAGTAACGGCAGATTTCCGTATTACTGCGGCATATTGCTCTGCTGTGGCCGGCCCTCTGACATCTGGAGCATTTGTTGACTCTAGGGACGAATCTCTCTGGCTGCTGCATTCTGTTGTTGATTGATACTGTTATTGGCATCTCTCTGCCCTCCGATATCACCAATGCGACTTGACTTGTTAGCGCTCGCAGTGCGAATGCCCGACGACGTGACGACGACGCACACGACCACGATACCATATTTCCATATCTTCTACTATATATAGTAGATGAGAATGTTTGTGTGCGTGTGTCCTTTATGCGTTCCTGAACGGTCTATCCGACTGAGATGAAATTTTGTACAGATGTTGATCTCGCTACCGCGGATCCAACTTAAATAGTTACTTAGTTTAAAATCAACAATTTTCCCTCAAGCAAGAAAGAAAAAGGCATTACGAGCTTCAGAAACAGACGAGCAACGGGAATGGGAGCATCAGAAACAGACGAGCAACGGTAACGGGAACGGGAGCAGGGGCTGAACGCGTACTCTGTGCGCTTAGAGAAATGTATTTGAATGTATAATGACTACTTATATGAATTGTGAGCCGCTGCCCAAAAGGGGCTGGGCGAAGCCGGGCTGGGTCGTCTAGTGTGACATAAACTATAAACTATGTGAGGGGAGAAGAAGGCAGTAATGTTTTGAATAGGCAGTAGAATTCGTACTAAAGTAATTATGACATGGTCATCGTAACACTTCTCTCCTTTTGCTTGAACTCTGTATATCTATGTGATAAGTGTATATATAAGTGTGTGTGCGTGGGGAGGGGGGGGGGTGGAAGTCTGAAATTAGTTTTCCAAACCGCCAGAACACCTAAAGATGCTGACCTTAGAAGACATATTTAAACTTCAAGTTCAAAACCCTGGCGTTCACCTAATATAGATATTGGAGGCCATGTTTTCCCAGTCAGAAAGTGCGAACGTTAACGAAGGCATTGTCTCGACCTGTCACAGACAATAGAGGGACACAGGATGTTGCAAATGTATAGGAGGCAGACACGCCCGGTGACTTAAACTCTACTGAGAGAAGCACGAACCCAAGCTAAAATTTATTGGGGTTAAGGAACTGGAACAAAGCACTTATGCAAATTATATATGTAAATTAGCCAAAGCGACGCATTGAGCTGATTCGCAACCCCCAGCGGGACGCGGGGAATTAGGGCATCACGTGACTTAGGGCGAGGAACGGCACGAAGACTTAGGATATAGGCACTGGACCCAAGCGGTCCAAGAGACTAGAAGTGTGACTTCGGAGACGGCGGGTGTCTATACTACTAGCGAGTTCGCTCAGGTGTATATACCAAAAAGGCAAAGGAATACAGACGTGAAATATTGTTAAGTGGCAGGATAGTGCTACTGAAATCGGAGGGCCGATGGCAAGCTACAACTGACGGCAAGAGTCGGACAGGACTGAAGAGAACCGTGTAGGAAACACAACCAGTATAGTCGAGGAACTCAGAATTACGGAGGGACTAGCAAAACGCTGTCCTGATATAGAAGTTAAGAAAGGAAATCGCTACAGTTGGATCGGAGAAAACACGTTTGACGGAATCACCTGGACGGCTATGGTCAGACAGGACTGAAAGAGTCAGGTGAAACCCAGACGAGCAATAAACTACTGACAACCAAGTTTTCATTAAGTTGACGTAAGTTAGATCAACAAGTTGATAGATTTTGTGTAGTCGGATGTGACAGCGGTCTAGTTCAGGAACGATGGCAAACTACTGTACATACACTCGCCAAGAAATCACAAACAGCCGGTCAATGCTGGGGTTGACTGCGACGTCCTGTAAATAGCGCTCTACTTTGAATTGTTGTAATGCGCTCTACTTTGAATTGTTGTATCACGCTCTACTTTATATTGATGTATCACGCTCTACTTTAAATTATTGAATGGCGGGGGCGGTCAGTTCTAGTCCTCGCCGCCTTTCCTTTTCAGGCAATCCCCAGAAAATTCTGAAAATTATCCGGACAACATGTAAAGTTAAAGTTAATAAATGTCCCCTTTACACGCCTTAAGATGTATTGGTCATGTGGTGCTACAACCCTCCCTTTATTGACTAACTGACACACTGTGGATGATGTTCTCCGCATCACACCGGCATTTACTTCCCAAAGAAATATCCAGTCGACCTGTGAGCCCAGGAACAATTTTAAACATCCGCATCGACGCGGATTAGAGTTCATGACATCAGGACCGGCAGACTACAATCTAGCCACAACGCAACTGCTGCTTCCCGAATAATACGTCATCATCATCTTCATGTGCCATGCCGATAAGCGTGGGCGGTCATGATTCGCCTTCTCACACTATCACCAGAGTCGTGGACCAGCTCTGTGTTCTTATCACGACCATACAACATGACCAAGCCATCCATATATTTACTTCTCTGCCTCCCCCTTGTTCTTTTCCCCTCAATCTTGCCAATTGTCACCAAGTTCTCTAATTATTTTTTCTCATAACGTGTATAATATATTATATACTAGTGGCAAATAATTCCAAAACTCACAATACTTACATATAGAAACTTTGAAGACTTCGAGTGCCAACAGTCAATATCAAATTGCTTGATCTTTACTGTGTTGAATCCCTGGAAGTAAATTATATCAACCATTTAATAATAGTTGTAGGGAGGTAACAGAAACATCACCATCATCATCACGAGCCACACCGACAAGCGAGGGTGGTCATTATTCGCCATTTCACACGGTCACCGGACACTTCAATCAGGTGTGCGTTCATGTCCCGATTATGCCATATGGTCAGACTATAAATATCAGGTTCATCCGGAGTGTTTTTTTTTTTCGGACGTTATTGCGTTGTGCATGTTTACAGCTGAGCTGCGTTCTTGCACCGTTAGGCCGACACATCCGACTTATGTGGGCATTTGTTGACCTGATTAACCTTCCCGGGGGTTTCGTAAGACGTTTGACTCTCACTGTTGTGGTGTTATTCCCACATTCCAGCTGGCCCATTTAGAACAGTCGAAGACATAACGGTCAGTCCTCAAGGGAAGGCAAGGGCAGACCATGGGCATTCCCCGCCATCCAAGGAGGCTTCCATAATTGCAAAGCTGACACATAGCGCTCTGGTATTTGGCTCACCCAAGGAATCGTCGCGTCCTCACATGACTACTTAGCCTCACTACCTTATATTGGAACCTCCGTTCACCACAGGCTGTTCCTCCGGAAACCAGAAGAATGCAGTCTGCAGATAACATCCATACAGTGAGCTTTCGATTCAGACTTTCCACGTAATGGATTTGCTATCCAAGCAATATTCCATTTCGTGCCATTGGGACGCTTTTTCCATCTTTGATGACGCCCACACAATGAGCTTTTGATTTGGACTTTCCACTGAATGGATTTGCTAGCCAAGCAATATTCCATGTCATGCCTCTGGGACGCTTTTGTTGCCGACATACCTGTGGTATCAAGTGTGGCAGTCTAAGTACTTCTTCATGCACCTTTAGATGTCAATCTGAATGTATTTATAGTAAGCTGCGGTCAACTTAAGCTTGTTTATATCTCCATAGTGCTTGTCCTTAAATTAAGCAATTGTGGGCCACAATATATTTCTCTGTTCTGCATATATTGGGCACCCCTGCAGCAAATGTTTAGCTGTCGTTTTACCAGTTCCAGAATTGCATTCATCGGTATCTCCTATCTTTAGTTTATTGAACAAGTGGTATTCCAGCCTGTTATGTCCTGTGCGGAGTCGAAAGATTGCTACTTGTTCTCTTCGGTCGAGTTTGTAATATGCATCATCCTTCTGGTGGCCTGGATGCTCTGATTCCCATTTGGTTCTACAAGTGCTGTTTATAAACCTCTTTGCCTCATTATAGGTCAGGTTGAGGTAGTCGTTCGCCCTCTTTTGCAAGTATGTCAGCCTCTTTATTTCCAGGTATACTGCAATGTGATGGGATCCACTGTATTACAACTTGTTTGGATTTCTGACATAGTCCACAGAGTGCTGCTCTTAGGTCTGCTAGTTCTGTGTTGTTTTTGCTCTTCAGTATTGAGACAGCTGAATTTGCATCTGTGAAGATAGCTATTTGCTTCTCTTTATTTTCCTCCACAAAGAGCATTTATGCTGCAGTTTTCAAAGCTTCTACCTCTGCTTTGAATTTACTTGAAAATGTTCCAGTTGCCACTGACTGTGTTTTGTTTTTTCACTCCATTTTTTTTAAAATTTAGGAGAATTCCTCCTCCTCCATTTTCTATTGAATTTTTGGCTGATCCCTTGTATATGCATGGGTCCAAATGCTACTTGGGTAATGTTCTTTTATGTAGTTTAGAGCGATTTTTCTTCTTTCTGTTTCACTCTGAGTGCTCTTTTTCTCAATACCAGAAATATTTTCTATCATCTCAGGCAGTTGCTGCTGTCTCCAAGCTGGGAACTTGTGTGCATTGTAAATGGGTTTGACTGTTGATATGTTAAGTATAGGATCTGCCATAATCTTTCGTTTTGTAGTTTCTACAAAGTTAATACGCATCAGCCTTCCCTTTCCAAAACCATTAAGCCTGTTATTATTAATAGGGTGGTCTGTCAATCTTCTAAATTTGTCTGTTTGTTGCTGGGCTCTGCTATCTCTTCTATCCTGCATTGGTTGTAAACAAGTGATCTTTTCTATTAATTCATTAATAGGCGTTGTCTTCAGACTTCCAGATATGGTTCGCATTCCTTGATTTTGGATTCCACTTATTTTGTTAGTGTCGCGTTGTGTTATAACGTGCTGGTATGGGAGCCGGTCGTTCAGAAAGCAATGGCAAACTACTGAAAGTAACACTTGCCTAGTACATCAACAGCAGCTGAAACGTGATGGTGTTGACTGCAACGTCCCGTAAGGGATAGGCAACAAAATTAATTATTTTGTTAAAGTTTGACGTAGCTGATGTTGTCCAAGCTGCAATGCCATATTCCAGTACTGGCCTCACCCGTCCAGTATATAACTTCTTGAGAACTTTCTCATCTTCTCCCCACGTTGTACCAGCAAGCTTTTTCATGATTGCCATTCTTTGCCTTACTCTTGTTCGATTTTTCTCAACCTGTGTTTTCCATGTCAGGCGACGATCAAATACTGCGCCATGAAGAAAATCCAAACTATCTAGGACTTTAGATTTTCTTCATGGCGCAATATTTTTCCATTCAATACCAACTTAGGGTGCTGAGTTTTATTTGAGAGAGAGAGAGAGAACACCGTGCATGTTGTTTTCTCCTCACTTATCTTCACTAGCCATGATTTTGACCAGTCCTCTAGCGCTAATAAGGCTTGCTGTATTCTGCTATTAGCTGTACTAGTATATTCTTCAGATGTCCATATGGCTAGGTCATCTGCAAAGGAGGATGTGTGTACTCTGGCTGGGAAATTTTCTGTGATGTCATTTATATATGCTAAGAATAATGTTGGTGAAAGAACTCCTCCTTGGGGGACACCTTGCTCCAACAGCATCATTTTGCTGGTTTGTCCTTGTACTTTTGTCCTGGCAGTTCTGTTCTCAAGATAGTGTCTGATCCATTTGTACATTTTCCCACAAACATGCATTTTTGCAGGTTTACTTTCAGTCCTTCCTTCCATACTTTATCAAATGCTTTTTCTAAATCTATCTAGACCCCAGTGCGTGCTTTTTCTCTTGGAAGGCATCCTCAGTATAATAAGGTATAATAAGGCATAATCTTCAGTGGATCTGCACTTTCTGAATCCTGCTTGGTGTGGTGTTAAGAGCTGGTTTTCTTACAGATGCCATGTTAGCCTGCCATTGATAATCCGTTCCATTAATTTTCCTACACAGCTAAGTAGACTGATAGGTCGATAGCCATTTGGTTCTTCCAGGTCTTTTCCTTTCTTTGGGACTGGTATTAGTATAGCTTCCTTCCATGCCTGTGGGACTATTCCTCTCTTCCAGCTGTAATTTAGGACTGCTAGTAGTTTCTTGTTTGCCTTAGTGCCTAGTCCTATTAGCATTTCATTTGTGATTCCATCCTTTCCTGGTGATTTCTTCTTTTTAGGGTATTCATTGCCTGTTCCATTTCTTCTATTGTTAGATTTGCCATCATATATTCTGCTGCTGTCTCTGTATTACTATGATGTATCAATTTATTTTTGATTGCTTTTTTCTGTTCGGTTGTAATATCAATGTGGTTTGCACTTGTATTGTGTTCTATTAGTGCATTTGCAGATTTTTCTCCTGTAAGCAAGGCATTTCCTTGTTCAATTGTTATTTTTGTTTGTTTCTAGGTCCTTCATTGTTCATGGCTTTCACTAGTTTCCATAGTTGTTTCTATCTCTGTCAAAGTTCAGGTTTTCTGTTTTTTCCCTCCAACAATCTCTTGTTATTTGATTTACTGTTCTTTTATATTTTGCTGCGATGGCTTTGAGAGAGATGTTCGCTTCAGTTGTTTGTTCTCTCTCTGCTGTCTTCCTGGCATCTTCAACATTGTCCTCCAAAATTTGTAGTTCTTCAGTCCAGTATGGTTTGTAATTTTTCCTCGCTCCTCTTGGAATAGACTCAGTGGCCCCTGTTTTATTGCTCTGTTTAGACTTTCCACCATTTGCTTCATGTTGCCATTTCGTGTATTTATGTTTTCACAATATTTGTCTGTTAGTATGGCAAATCTGTCCCAATCTGCTCGTTTGTAATTCTAGCGGGTCAAAGGCTTTTGACCTCCATTCACCATATTTATTACTAGCTTGAGTGGTCTGTGGTCACTACCTGCTAATTGGTCAAGTACATGGCGATCGATTTTGTGGAGGATGTCTCCTGTGCAGAAAGCTAAATCTAGAGTAGAAGTGGTAAACCATCTTCTGGAGTAGAAGCTCGGTGTGTTATCCCCTTTGTTGAGTAGATGGAGATTTGAGTCTATTTCCCAGGCATCCACTTCATCTTCTCTTTTGTCAGTATCTGGGTATCCCCATCTTTCTGAACGGCTATTAAAGTCTCCGACAATAATGCAGTTTGTGTCTGTTATTTTCATGTTTGAGAGTGTAAGGTCCTTATCTGCTGGGCTATACAGATTGTAAATTCTTATTTTCACGTCATTTATCATTATATCAACACCTATAATTTCCGTTTTGTTGTCAGAGATCACAGATACTTCGCTGCAAGATACTGTGTTTCGTGTAAGTATTATAACTCCTCCTGTGTGTCCTTCACTATCGAAACGTGTGGCCTGATATCCTCTGACTGAGAATCTGCGATTGATCATGTGGGTTGACTGGTTGGCTGGTAAAATTTATGGAAGACTGGGTTTTAACTCTTACGCGCGGTGCATTGACATTCTGGTGGTCTGAGCCTCGTCATAACATACCTATGGAAGTGAGCTTGGTATAGAGACTGAGCCTCGTCAGAATATATCTATGGAAGTGCGCTTGGTATAGAGACTGAGCCTCGTCAGAATATATCTATGGAAGTGAGCTTGGTATAGTGACTGAGCCTCGTCAGAATATATCTATGGAAATGAGCCTAGTATAGAGACTATCCCTCCCACCCTATAACACGTATTATGTCCACGGGAACTGTGTTGCATGCATCTCTTTTTCCCCTCTGTATGTAAACTCAGAAACCGGTGTATTGCGCAAGACCAGTTCTGGAACTTCACGTCTGCGGAGAGGCGTTTCAGGATGTCACCAGGTCATGGTTCAACAGAGCACATTTACAAGGCTGGGATTAGGTTCCGGTTATCAATGTTTTCTTCAAGGATTATATATCATAGTTAAACTGAGTATATTTACAAGGCTGGGATTACTCCCGGGTTGGCAATGTTTTATCCCCGGGTTATATATCGTAGTTCAACAGACTGCATTTACAAGGCTGGGATTAGGTCCGGGTTGGCAATGTTTGTTTCCCCCCCCCCCCCCCCCCCCCACAAGTTTCATATCACAGTTCAACAGAGAACATATAGACTGACTGTGATTAAGTCCGGGTTGGCAATGTTTTTTTTTCCCCACAGGTTCCATATTACAGTTTAGCAGAGCGCATGTACACAGCCTGTGGTTAGGTACGGGTTGGCAATATTTTTTCCTCGGATTCCATATCACAGCTCAACAGAGAACATGTAAATTGGCTGGGATTAGTTCCGGGTTGGCAGTGTTTGTTTTCCACAGGTTCCATAACTCAGTTGAACAGAACACATATATACTGGCTGTGATTAGGTCCGGGCTTTCTTCCCGGATTGTATATCATAGCTCTCCTCCTCCTCCTCCTCCCCCTTCTTCTTCTTCTTCTTCCTCTTCTTCTTCTTCTTCTTCTTCTTCTTCTTCTTCTTCTTCTTCTTCTTCTTCTTCTTCTTCTTCTTTTTCTTCTTCTGCGTGTTTTATTTTTGGACGTAATTTCGCTGTTGGCAATATTTTCTCTACGGAATCTAGGCATTTCTCTGTCGAAAGATTCCAGTCCAATTCCAAGAGTGAATACATACGTATGTAGAGAGTAATTTAATATATACTTATATAAGTTATATGTCCTTTACAGAACGTCGCAATCAACACCAGCACTTTTCGGCTGTTTGTAATTTACCACGCAATTTATTCGCGTTCAGTAGTTTGTCAATGCTTTCTGAACTACCGACGCTCATACCATCGAAATCAGCGTAACGGGGTCTGCTTCTAACACAATGGCCGTTGATTTCGAACCCTCGACTCGTTATGCCGGCGAAATGTGAAATTCGTTCACTGCCCCTCAGCCACATATACTTGTGTTTTTAAAAAGTTCCGTGTCCTTGGCAGGACGTTGCGATCAACTCCAACGTTGATTTTCTAGGCACTTTTACGTTCAATAGTTTGCCATTGCTTTCTGAACGAGAAATCAACGCCAAGCCAACTGATTGGTGTAGGGGTTAGGCCCTGCGGCCACGTAATTCTCTTTATACTTGTATAGGACGCACAATACAATTATAACAAGTCAAGCTTCGTACATATCAAGCGAATAAATGTGAACAAATAAGTAACATTAATAACATAACTAGACTTCAACCTATACAATTCAATGTCTTTTGTGAACCTCACGACTAGATTTCAGTCTATGCACTTACGA
>JACEFZ010027529.1:0-35000 GCA_014155875.1 Cepaea nemoralis | reverse complement strand
CACCCACCCACATACCGACCGACCGACCGACAGACAAATATCTATCTATCTATCTATCTATCTATCTATCTATCTATCTATCTATCTATCTATCTATCTATCTATCTACCTATCTATCTATCTATCTACCTATCTATCTATCTATCTATCTATCTATCTATCTATCTAATCTATCTGTCTGTCTGCCTGCCTGTCGGCCCACCCACCCACCAACCTACCGACCGACCGACCGACCGACCAACCGACCTACCGATATCTATCTATCTATCTATCTATCTATCTATCTATCTATCTATCTATCTATCTAATCTATCTATCTATCTATCTGCCTGCCTGCCGGCCCGACCACCCACCCACCGACAGACCGACCGACCTACCGATATCTATCTATCTATCTATCTATCTATCTATCTATCTATCTATCTGCCAGCCTGCCTGCCGGCCCGACCACCCACCCACCGACAGACCGACCGACCTACCGATATCTATCTATCTATCTATCTATCTATCTATCTATCTATCTATCTATCTATCTATCTATCTATCTATCTAATCTAATCTATCTTTCTGTCCTATCTATCTAATCTATCTGTCTGTCTGTCCTGCCTGCCGGCCCGACCACCCACCCACCGACAGACCGACCGACCTACCGATATCTATCTATCTATCTATCTATCTATCTATCTATCTATCTATCTATCTATCTAATCTATCTGTCTGTCTGCCTGCCTGTCTGCCGACCCACTCACCCACCCACCGACCGACCGACCCACCGACCGACCGATCCACCCACTCAGCCAGCCAGCCATCCATCCACCACCTATCTTTCTGCCTACCTACCTACCTACCGTTCTGCTCTGTCTGTCCGGGCCGCGTCATTCATTTTATTCGGAGACTGCCGAGGGTCGTCGCTGGAGCTACGGAGTTCGTGCTTTGTGCGACGCTTTCCGCGCTGCGGAAAGAAACTGAGTCCATATGGGATAAAAACCCGGTGCAATGCAGCCGATTTTGTCGACTGTAAGCTACTTCTTTGATTGCACCCACTCCCATACGAATCCAGATACGCCTTTGTTTGTCATCTGGATTTGCAGGTCCTCATTACCGTAAACATAACTTTTTTAACAAGAAATCACTAGTTGTTAAGCAAAACATCAAAGGAATGATGCCGCTTTTAATGATTTAAGTTGTTTTTGGACCTATCAAAGACATATTCCTTGGGTGGGGGTAAATATAAGACGGCTGGAAAAATTTCATAACGATGCAACAGATAGTTTTCAAAATAATTGATCTTGAATGACGGCATAAATTTCCGGACAGACTATAGTTCATGGCGCAGGGCTGTGAAGAACTTCTCTCGCTGTCTTCTGCTGTCCGTGTACCCATTACATCTTATCTGTTTGTACATGTTCCTGTTGCCCTAGTCTATTAATGCTCCCACAAGCGTTGGGTGCCTTATTTTGATATGAATGACGCGTTTCCTTTGCCTTTTGGCATCTTTGAAAACATCTTCATTACCCATTTCACCCCGCCCATGGTATTTCTAAAATAAAAGTCTTCTGTAAAAGCACATTTCGGCGACTCAATGGCATTTTCTGGCTTGTTAACTAATTGTTCAGCCTTAGTAGTCATATATTAAATTTTGTTCTATGTAATAAGCAATAAATCTTTCTCTGCTGATTTCAAACATTACGTATCGCGTAAGGAGTTTGTCACTTTACAAAATTTAGTTTTTGCTTGTCTCATTCAAGTCTTTATTTCTGTGAAAAATTGCCCATATGCATGCTATATTAAGAAGAATGAAATCAACTAAACTCATTAAATTCCGGTATATTAATAATAAGTATAAACTCATTAGAATCGGGAGTATTAATGAGTATGAAATCAACTAAATTAGAATACGAGGGTAAGTTAATTAGTAAGTCACAAATGGCTGTAGAAAAATAACTAAATATGATAATAACTTGAAACCAGTTTATTTCTATACATACATTGTCCCTTTATTTCTCAACATAATTTCCACCTACATTAATGCACTTATCCCATTGTTTGATCGGTCCTCCCAAATCGGGTGCATAGAACTGCGTGCTCTGTTTTCTAAACCACGTTTTCACTTCACATTAAACTTCGGCGTCATTCGCGAAATGTCTCCCGCCAAGGTGGGTTTTCGGTGATTATGCTGACAAATGTTTATCCCGTAAATCGGTGCATAGCTGGGTAGAAACAGTTACGAGGGCGAGTCAATAAGTAAGTCACACAGTTCTGTGGGGTGGCAGGTAAATGAAAACAAAGCACGCAGTTCTATGCAGCCGGTTTGGGAGGAGTGATAAAACGATGGGATAAGTGCATCAATGTTGGTGGAAATTATGTTGAGAAATAAATGGACAGTGTATGTATAAAAATAAATTGCTTTCAAGTTGTTATCATATCTAGTTATTTTCCTACAGCCATTTGTGAGTTACTTATTAACTTACCCTCGTAATAATGAATATGAAATCAAATAAACTAATTAGAATCCGGTATATTAATGAGTATGAAATCAACTAAGCTGATTAGAATCCGGTATGTTAATGAGTATGAAATCAACTAAACTTACTAGCTGGAGTTAAAAAAAACACGAAGTATGAAACAGCTTTACAATACGCAGTTATGGGAAAAGGGGACGTTGTGGCGACAAGCCTACATCAGCAAAGAAACACAAGAAAACACAAGAACATATAAACGAACGAGAAGATACTACAGTGACTTATATAGAGACTTACAGTCTTCGTGTAATCACCGTAGTGTCTTCTCCAAGGGTTATATTTTGATGTATTTTCATGTGTTTGCTTATGAAGGCTTGTCGCCGCAACGTCCATTGTCTTCTATAATTGTAAAGCTGCCCTTTTTTGTTTACACTTCACACACAATGAAGTCCACAGATTAAAGAACGCTACTTACGTTAATATTGAAGTTTTCTCATTAACTAACACGCGACTCACTATCAAACTCTTGCATTTGAAAATCTTGAATCTGAAATCTTTAGTTCTGGGCGTGTTTTTATGCTTTTTTATCAGTTGAAAGTTCCAGGTATCTTCCAATAACAGTTACTCTATTCTAACTTGCATGCTAGCTAGCTATTAGTAATCCCAACTGACATGATTGCTTTATCAGCAATGACTCATTAATTTCTCACCGAGACAATCATCCGCTTGATGCATTTTCTAATTTTGTTAGTGGGCTAAGGTATTTACAAATATGAACCAGTTTGAAAACAGTGTTTACTGAAGTTTTAGTAATGCATTTTAGACTGTATGGCTTCATCATATGCCGATTATGTTTGTTTACAAGGCGAGGTTAGTATACTTATTACGTATGTGGCTATGTGTTGAACTAAGAACAAGTTACTGCAGGCTGACGCAGAGCCGGGGGAATCAAGCGCACAGGGACATTTGTCTTTTGGCATCATTTGTGGCAGTCGGTTTTTAGATCATGTGTTTTTTCCTGTGGCAATATATGGGCGCACGTCACGGACTATTTCGTATACACTAAAGCAGACAACCGAAGCTTTTGAATGCAAATGTTACAGAGAAGTTCTTAGAATATCCTGGGTAAAATTGCTTCGTTATATGGTTTCTTACAGTTTCTTCGTTATATGGTTTCTCGCAGTGTCTTCGTTATATGGTTTCTCCTCCAGCTCCACTTCTGCAGGCTTGACATCTGGGGGTGAGGGGTTGGGGTGGTGGTGGGGAGTGGGGTCTTTTGGGACTGGTATATTTAGAAATTCCTCAAAACATTCAACAAATCCGTTCATGTGCACTTCAATGTTGGAGAGAGCTTTCCCACTACAATTTTTTATTAAGTTCACATGGCTAATTATATTTTTCCGCTATTGTCCGTGTGATGCTTTAAAGTTTTCTGATGTTTCCTTTCACTGCTACTACTTTTACCTCTTTTGCGACGTCTTCTTAATATTGCCTTTTATCTCACTGTACATGCTTTCTAACTTCTTTATTAGCTTCTGTGTATTTTTTATTGACTCTGACATTTTAGTAACTCTGGTTAAATATGCTTTTTTTTCTCCCCCCCCCCCCCCCCCCAAACTACCACATCTTTTCCCTTCTATTTCTTAAAGGCGTTTTCCATGCATTATGTTGCTGTTATCTTTTCTCCAATGCTGTCTATAGATGATTCGTTCCAGATGCTTGTAACTTTCAGCATGCTGCCTGCTGTCTTTCATACTCACCTCATCTAGTGACTGTAGGACCTGCCACTTACAAGAGGTTGTGACCACAAATTGTTTCTTTATTTCACGATTTGTGAGATATTCTAAATTTTTTTGATTTCCATGTCTATAAGTTGGTATCTCCCAATTTTCAACTTAATTTTACTTATCG
Organism: Cepaea nemoralis; assembly: GCA_014155875.1. Lineage (NCBI taxonomy): Eukaryota > Metazoa > Mollusca > Gastropoda > Stylommatophora > Helicidae > Cepaea > Cepaea nemoralis. The sequence goes on along the minus strand of JACEFZ010027529.1, from coordinate 30,627 downwards.
GCAGATGGTGATCTGAAACTATATTTGCACCTCTAAAGATCTTTACAGCACGTAAAGATGATCTAAATTTCTTGTTAATGAAGATATAGTCGATTTGGTTTTCTGTATTGTAGTTTGTTGACAAAGTATCGTCTGTCCAGACGGCAAGGTGCCAATGATGATTGTAGTTTGTTGATTGATATCCACGTTGCTTGCTGTATTCTTTTATGTGCAAAATGACTTCAGCCTATGACATATTGATTCACTTCACAAAAATGTTCGTTCATTACAACAAGTCCATATTTCTCCGTAATCTCTTCACAAGAGGCAAGATGTGGTGTGTAAAATCAGGCGCGAAGAGCGCAGAAAGTTTCAGGGCAGGAAAAAAAAAGCTGGGAGCAGCCACCCTGGTGGAATTTTGAGGTGGAGAAGGCCTGGATGGATAAGCGTAGTGCTGTAAGGAAATGGCAAAACGCCAAGAAGAACAGTGTTGCCCATCCTAATCCCTGCGTGCACTTAGAAAGAGAGATGCACACAAAAGTAAGCAATTTCAAAATACTGGTTAAGGTGGTTAATAGTAAAAAATGGGCAGAGGTTTGTCAAAAAGTAAGTACAGACAAGTCACTGAAATTGTTATTGCGACTACATAAAAGCATGAGTGGGGTAGTCAAGAATAAGAGAATTTCTGACTTCCAAGGTGCTGACCTCATCTGGAAGAGGACTGACGAGAACAAGGGCAAAGCCCTCTTCGAACGCTATCTAGAGCGGAGCAATCAGACAGACATGAGAGGCCGAAATCTGGCCAAGGAGGTCACCTTAGACAGGTATAAGACCCAGAACATTTCGGATGAATACACAGTGACAGTGAAAGAAATCAAGGCTGTGCTTCGACGATTAAAAAAAAACAGAGCACCAGGGCCAGATGACATAAGATATGACGACATAAATAGGTGTACCGACAATGAGCTAGAGAAACTAGCAGACATGTACAACAACAGTATAGGGAGTGCTAACATCAAGGAGGAGTGGTTACACAGTTATCTGATTCCTTTTCCGAAGCTTGGCAAAGACCACACAAAAATTCAGGGATATCGAGTAATAACCATGCAGAATACAATAGGCAAACTGCTGGAGAAGTTAATTGCCAGAAAAATATCAAGCCAGCTAGAGAAGCAAGGTGTTTTCCCACCCACCGTGGGAGGGTACCGTCCCAAAAGAGAAACCTGGACCAATGCAGCAGTTTTTGCCCATGATGTTTATGTAGGTTTCCACTCGGGCAGTGAAACCTTTGCTGCAACGATTGATCTGGAGGACGCGTACAACAGACTACCATTGGATTTTCTAATGCTTCAGCTTCTTGAACTCAAGATACGTCCGTTCCTCCTTAGTTGGATCCCTGCAGCCCTCTTCCAACGGAAAGTAGTTTTTAGATGTGGCAGTTGGACGTCGGAACCAACAATAATATATCCTCGCCTATCAAAGGGATCACCATTATCTCCGGTGCTTTTCAACGCCTACACTGTGAGAATCACCAGCGAGCAGATCACTGGACCTGGGAGGACATTGTCATATGCCGACGATGTTTTAGTTTATCGTCAGGGTAAGGATAGAGATCAGATTGCTGCGGAACTGCAAACCGAACTCAAACGCATAAGTACTTGGTGTGCTGAAGCTGGGGCAATGGTCAACCCAACAAAAGCAACAGTGACATGGTTCTCTTTGAATAATCATAATGTCAACATGCCAACACCAACTGTTAATCTGTGTTCAAAGACTGTGGAAAGAATGCAGGCAATTAATTACCTGGAGATACGTTTTGATCGAAGTCTTGCTTATTATGAACACATAGACCAGGTGATAACAAAGGCCAAGCAGGGTTTGGCTGCGATGCGGGTGATGGCGGCAGCAAACTGTGAGCAGCGCCATCTATGCCTCCTATACGACGGGCTGGTCATGTCTGTTTTTGAGTATGCGATGGCGATCCTGACTCTCAGCCGTAAGCAGATAGAACGATGGAATGGATACAAAACGGAGCTATGCGCATTATTCTTGGATGTACAAGAGATACAGCAATCAGGGCAATGCACTACCTTCTTGATTTTCCAACCAATATAGACTGTCACCTGTCGTCCCTGGAGGAAGGTGGACTCGACAAGCACACCTTTAATATCCTTCTACTATTGGAACTATTGAATGACTTTTGTCTACACTCCTCCCTTCTGTCTTCCATACACTATATATATATATCGTAATCCTTCATAACATACCCTGACAACAGTTTCCTCCAACAATTAATAACATGTGTATTGTTGAAAACTATGTCAGTTGTATGTATTGAATGTGTATATGTAGTTGGTAGTGTCTGCTATTGTGAATGCAAGATAGGACTATGGAATTCGTATGTGCCATATACTTTCTCGCCTCTTCATACGGCTAAACCACAGGACATCAAACATAGAAATGGACAGATCTCACCCTGGAGGTTCCGTTCTGCTTGAGTTTGGACGTAATCCGATTTTGGAAAAAACAAATGTTCAATGTCTTATCAGCAGAAAATAATCCGATTTAGGTAAGTCACTGAAATCCATATATTTCCTGTTTTTGGAAGGCACTACAGTCCATCACGGAATCACACATCACCATTGTCTATCAATGTCTATTGCTATGGTAAATGTTCTACACACTGTCTCTCATTCGGAAAGTTGTATATTTGTTTTCCCAGTGAAAATGCATACAGTTTTGGATCTCTCTGTTTTATTATAATGACAGTTCTTTCAATGGGTTTCACAAAACCCTAGTTATTTGTAATTCGTTAGGTCAGCCCACGATTAGTGAATGGCTAGGTTGAATTTCCTCTAGTGACATACTTTCCCTGCACCTGTGACGTTAGGGTCTTTACTCTTTTCTGAACAGGTCAGGAGTATATATGAAACCTGGGGACATATATACAATCAGGTGAGATGAATCTGCTTCACTCTACTTCTCATGTGAGTGTCCTTCTCTAGCCATATTGAGAAGCCTCCAAAAGACACTCTGACATAAGATTAATGAGTGCACTAAAGTTTAACCGATTAGATAAACGAAGGAAATGCTACAAGTCAAGAACAAACGCCTATTTCCCTATGCTATACTATTACGCTAAGGTTAGATTACCTTATCACTTCTATGATCATCCCTGAATTGAAATTTATACTTAAGCACATATGCACTAACATCCCATTGCCGTAAACAATCAGGGACTATAATTTCTTTCCACACACAGGATGCATAGATATCTCTGTCCAGTTTGGAACACACACTAAAACAGAAAACCCAGTTCCTACTATGTATATCGAGTGTCCCATCCTCCGTTGTTTTTTTTATCCACAATCAAATTTTGCTGTAAGTCCCCACATCAAACGTCTGTGAAGTCACGTATTCGTCAATTGCCCGCTCCGTTCCGCTCCTCCGCTAGTTTCCCGGGTTCCCATACGCTAGTTCCTCCAAGCGTCCGAACCCTTTGATCGCCGTCTTCGTTCGTTTTCCCGTTCCCGAAGTCTCCCCGTCGTTCTGTCCTTTGAAGTCGATGGGCAATGACCTCTCACACTGTATCCTATTTTTATACCAGTCGGTCAATGATCTTTAATTTATCCTCCTCTCAGACTGAAGTACTCGATTGTTAACCCTCCCTCCTACATTGCCATTAATCTTACTATTAAAGTTCATCATTGAATCATTAACTCACAGTATCCCTCATTTTCCATTCTCATATATTTCAATTTTATATGCAAGGTATCGAGGAATCACTAAACTGCAGTTTTCCCGTGACATAGACAGACTACAAATTTGCAGAGCACGCGCCAACCTCAGAGTCAACGCAAACACACAACATCCTCTGCATAGTAAATTATGAAGGTGAAGGGCAGCAGGTTAAAAAGAGGAAGGTCTTGGATGGGTCAAGCGGAAGACATTCTACAACAGGTGTGTTCACTGGAGGACTTAGAACCTGGCGAGGAGTGGGTGCAAGTGCCAATAGATTTCTGCACATCCTTTTCAGTTTGCATCCAACTAGACAGAAAATGCAGACAAGAAAATCCGGCAGCTGTGGAGGCTGAAGTACAAGCGTTGATTTTCGAGAATTCGTTAGACGGTGATACTGTCATTTACACAGATGGGTCGGTCGTAGGACATGTGAGAAGCACATGGGCCTTTACGGCGCGGACCGGAGGGAGAATTGTGAAGGAGAACTCAGGTGCTTTTGTTGAGACCACAAGTAGCCTGACTATGGAAGTCATGGCAGTAAGTAAAGCATGTGTCCTTAGCTACTCAATGAGCATGCTCAAGAGGATAGAGATGGGGTGGATCCGAAGAGAGTGGTTGCTGTCTCTGGAGCGTTCTCGGCTGGCAAAGATTAGTTTCATCTTCGTGCCAGGGCATGCGGGAGTACAAGGAAATGAGCGGGCTGACAAGCTCGCAGGTGAGGCTACTGTGGAGGGCGGACGCGCCATTGACCAGGCTGACATTCTGAATGCACTACGAGAAGTACGACTTTTGCGAGAACCAAGTGATGACTGCGAATCTACAACCATGGCCAGACTGCGAGAACAACAAGTTAAAAGAGGGGTGGCCAAACAAGAACACTACATAGGAAGCCAAAGAAGATTAATAAACCAACACAGAACTGGCGTCTTTAGCTGCTACACGCTTCGGGATTTGCTGAGGAGGGGATCTGAGCACGTATGGACTGAATGGTTCGATGTGCAATGAGGATGATCTGTCGACTAACTAACTAACCAACCAACCAACCAACCACCCACCCACCCACCCACCCACTAACTAACTAACTAACTAACTAACTAACTAGTCTCTTCACAACCCGCTTTATCCGATCTTATTTTGACATTTAGGCCACCTAGAAACATTTCCTTTTACATTTCTTTGATTACCTATAGTATGCGTATTTCGAAGTTTCATATAAAATTCCTCTTTGGCCTATTCAACCTTGTCATCTATGGGTGCGCAACACTGAATCACATTCGTGTTTTTGTGGTTCTAAATGTTGCTGTTATTATTCTAGAGCTTACTGCTTCCTACTTTATTAGTGCTGTATTTGCTTCTTTAGATTGTTTTATAGCTAACATTTCACGGTTAAGGGCGAATTCCTCAGTATGCCCTGAGAACAGCACTGTTTCTCCCTGAAGAAGCTTTTTGCCTGCTCCCGCCCATCTTCTTTCACATAATCCCAAAATGCTAATCGTATATTTCATTTCCCCTACCTCTTGTGATCTTTCCCAAATCACCACTTGTAATCTTTCCCAAAACACACATAGTTCTAGCATTCCAGACGCTAATTCTGGAGATGTTAATATGTGAAAGGTGATACATCGGCAATCTAGGCCTCTCAGGACTTTCTTCGCGACGCGTCATACTTCTCAGAAAAGTAAACATAAAGGATACCACCTTCTACATATAAAGTTTTGATTCATGGCTCTCTCAACATAGACAATTGCCTTCATTGAAAATGTGATTACGATTAGAAGCTATTTGACCAATGCTAGTTTAATATCAAATTCTGAAATCAATGGTGGGTTTTCAATGGTTAGATATGAACCCTGATCATATTCCACAGTTGTGGGTTCATGTAGATGATAGGCCTGGCTCATGACGACACCATTTTTAGGGGAAGCCCGCTCCGTGACGAAAGGGTTAAGGACGCAGCCCGTAATCCCGCATACCCGTGTTTGAAATACAGCTGTGGGCGATTTGGCAGTAGACCGCCTTACGTCGGTTTTTATGAAATGGTATGGGTGCCGGTCGTTCAGAAAGCTATGGCAAATACTGAACGTAAACTTGCCCGGGAAATATGAACAGAAAAAATATACTGGGATTGACTACTACGTCCTGTAAAGGATAGGCAACAACTAATTGGTCACACGTCGGAGTACACTTGTTCCTGACAGGTTCGAATTCCCGTGGTGACTACTCATATGAGCTCCAAACAATACATTGATGTTTACTAATGTACTGTAGTAGCGAGAATAAATGCCTAGATGTATATTTTTGACATAAAATGATGTCATCTTGCTAGACAGTTATTTTCTTCCCTTTTATTTAGAAGTATTTACGGTTGCTTGGATTTTGCAACTTAAGTTTTCAACCGGATAGTGTAGCCAGTCCCAACCAACTCTCCTGAATCGTCTCTTACCACATGCCTGAAAGGTTACAGTGTTCCTGTTCTATTGTTAACTTTTCAGGGTCCGGTAACATTGGCTCTATACAATTGAGAACTATCAGCATGCTGATCGCCGCGTGTCACTGAAGCATTTGAAACAGTAATTTAACTCTTACAGGACGTAAGAATGTGCTCATGTTTTCTGTAGGAAGTTTGTCTCTCTTTGAGTTGTCATATGCTGTACGAGAAATTTATATCCAGTTTTCCCTTCGCATGTTTATAAAAAAAAACGATTTAAACTCAATAGCCGGGATACACTAAAAGGAAAATGTAAATGCTAGCATTCAGCAATACTACATTCTTACACGAAGATTTGGAAATATCGACAAATAATATTGCAAATAATCGTTCTTCTAAGAGTTATTTTTACGCATGGCACAATCTGGGACTTTGTTCACGACTGTGTAGGGTGCCGAAATTAGTGCACCAGGTGAGTACTACGGTAACTAACAGACGACCCAGGAAAATATCTTTACGGTGTTCTCACCCATCATCCCCGCTTTAATATAAACGGTGAGTGTTCCTAGGAACAAATGATTACTGGGCATTAAATGTGAGTCATCCGCTACTGCCCTGAGACAAAAGCCCAATCAAAAGCATGACCGTGTCTTGGGTCGAGTAGTGTAAACACCCCAAGACGTCTACCAACCCTTTTTTTTTTTGTTGCATATCCTTTACAGGACATCACAGTCAACACCAGCATTTTTCGGCTGCTACTGATGTCTAGGGAAGATTACGTTCAGTAGTTTGCCATTGCTTTCTGAGCGACCGGCTCACATACCCCCGTAAGTATCAAATGCGACACGATCCTCTACCGAATCTCGCGCAGCTGCGTCACCCTCGTGAATATACGGGGTTATGGATAAAGTTATTAACTCCTAGGCCAGGGAGACCGGCCTACCAACCCTAGGAAAATCATGTCAGCTGTTTTGTTTGCCTGTGTGTGTGTGTGTGTGTGCGTGTGTGCGTGCGTGTGTGTGTGTGCGTGTGTGTGTGTGTCGTTTTGTATGTGTGTGTTGTTGTTTTTTTTATTTTTTTGCATTCGCTCGATTTGAACTCAAGCGTAGTCCATGTACTACTAATTCTAGAGCTGATATTTGCATATAGATTAGTCTTCACTATTACCGGTGTCCCTCGCCAGCGGCGAACACACTCCGACTTCTGAGGTACTTGTAATTTACGTCCCCAATTCAAGGACGAAAAGTCAACATATTAGTCCAATTGACCGATGTAGGGGTGTGGACATCACTCATCATCATACATCAAACAATGCTTCCGGTGGACATCACTCATCATAATACACCCAACATTGCTTCTGGTGGACATCACTCATCATGATACAACAAACAATGCTTCTGGTGGACATCACTCATCATGATACATCAAATAATGCTTCTGGTTTACATCACTCATCATGATACAACCAACAATGCTTCTGGTGGACATGACTCATCATGATACAACAAACAATGCTTCTGGTGGACATCACTCATCATGATACAACCAACAATGCTTCTGGTGGACATCACTCATCATTATACAACAAACAATGCTTCTGGTGGACATCACTCATCATGATACATCAAATAATGCTTCTGGTGGACATCACTCATCATGATACAACAAACAATGCTTCTGGTGGACATCACTCATCATGATACAACAAACAATGCTTCTGGTGGACATCACTCATCATGATACACCCAACAATGCTTCTGGTGGACATCACTCATCATGATATAACAAACAATGTTTCTGGTGGACATCACTCATCATGATACAACCAACAATGCTTCTGGTGGACATCACTCATCATGATACAACCAACAATGCTTCTGGTGGACATCACTCATCATAATACAACCAACAATGCTTCTGGTGGACATCACTCATCATGATACAACCAACAATGCTTCTGGTGGACATCACTCATCATAATACAACCAACAATGCTTCTGGTGGACATCACTCATCATGATACAACCAACAATGCTTCTGGTGGACATCACTCATCATGATACATCAAACAATGCTTCTGGTGGACATCACTCATCATGATACAACCAACAATGCTTCTGGTGGACATCACTCATCATGATACAACAAACAATGCTGCTGGTGGACATCACTCATCATGATACAACCAACAATGCTTCTGGTGGACATCACTCATCATAATACAACCAACAATGCTTCTGGTGGACATCACTCATCATAATACAACCAACAATGCTTCTGGTGGACATCACTCATCATGATATAACAAACAATGCTTCTGGTGGACATCACTCATCATGATACAACAAACAATGCTTCTGGTGGACATCACTCATCATAATACAACAAATAATGCTTCTGGAGGACATCACTCATCATGATACAACAAACAATGCTTCTGGTGGACATCACTCATCATGATACAACCAACAATGCTTCTGGTGGACATCACTCATCATGATACATCAAACAATGCTTCTGGTGGACATCACTCATCATGATACAACCAACAATGCTTCTGGTGGACATCACTCATCATGATACATCAAATAATGCTTCTGGTGGACATCACTCATCATGATACAACCAACAATGCTTCTGGTGGACATCACTCATCATGATACAACCAACAATGCTTCTGGTGGACATCACTCATCATGATACAACAAACAATGCTTCTGGTGGACATCGCTCATCATGATACATCAAACATTGCTTCTTGTGGACATCACTCATCATGATACATCAAATAATGCTTCTGGTGGACATCACTCATCATGATACATCAAACAATGCTTCTTGTGGACATCACTCATCATGATACAACAAACATTGCTTCTGTTTGACATCACTCATCATTATACAACAAACAATGCTTCTGGTGGACATCACTCATCATAATACAACCAACAATGCTTCTGGTAGACATCACTCATCATGATACAACAAACAATACTTCTGGTTGACATCACTCATCATGATACATCAAACAATGCTTATGGTGGACATCACCCATCATGATATATCAAACAATGCTTATGGTGGACATCACCCATCATGATATATCAAACAATGCTTATGGTGGACATCACTCATCATGATACAACAAATAATGCTTCTGGTGGACATCACTCATCACGAAACATCAAACAATGCTTCTGGTGGATATCACTTATCATGAAACATTAAACAATGCTTCTGGTGGACATCACTCATTATAATATACCAAAAATGCTTCTACTTTTGAAATCACTCTTTCAAAAAAACAACCAAAGCTGATCAACGAAGAATGACTCAGATGTCAGGGAAGACTGTGCTGTTATAGCATGGCAATGCCCCGCCAATCACAAAACTTGACACAACGAATCTTGGGGAAAAGCTGGGACATTCATCAACACTGGTTCTGCAGCACTGATCCATCACCCTGACATGGCTATCGATTCCTATCTGACGATGAAGTCAGGCATGAAAACCAAAACATTGCTGTGTAAACAGGATGCCACCTTCTACAGATCGAGTTTTGATCCATGGCGATCTCACACAGACACGTATCGTAGCTGAAATGGTGACATTGGTGAGAAGGAACGCAACGGTGTATATTTTTGACACAATTAATTGATTTTTAAAAATAAAATTTACAAAGTGCATATGTTGAGAGATGAGCGCGTTAACAAAGCTGATAGAGAACTGCTGATAATATCATGAGCGCGGTCGGACGCGGTTTCGTTGCCTGCTAAAGTGAGGGACCGGTTGGCCACTTTTTCATCCGTGCATACAGGTCAACAAAATGGGATGGCGCTGTCACTTCACACATCGATAGCAGGATGCCAAAAGTATTACCCAAAGTATTTCAGGATCCTCGCCGGTGCTATAGAGTTTGTACACTGAGCTGAGTTTCTCCAGACTAAGGTTTGTTTGAGTTAGAAGGAGAACGGAGCACTTATGGGTTACACCCGAGTGCCGTGATGTTGATCCATCGACTAAATTAAGCTAAACTAAACATCCATAGCAGGGAACTTCTTCATGACACATTTTGTTTCCATTGTTTATAAGTTGAGAACCTTATTTTCAGAATTACCCTGGTATTTTCAACAGAGCGAGAGGTATCAGATTACTTTAGCAAACAAGCAGGCTCAGGATTACCCCCGGGATTCAGATTTACCATCAGAATTACCCTGTTTTTGTTTTTTTCTTTTCTTTTTTCAACAGACCGACAAACATCAGATTATCTTAGCAAACAGGCACGGTCATGAATAACCTTCAGAATTACCTATGTGTTTCAGATTTACCCTCAGAATTACCCTAGTATTTTCAACAGAGTGACACTATCAGATTATTTTAGCAAACAAGCCCACTCATGAATAACCCTCAGAATTACCCTCGTGTTTCAGATTTACCTTCAGAATTACCCTAGTATTTTCAACAGCACGGCAAGCGTCAGATTATTTTAGCAAACAAGCCCACTAGTGCATTAGCCGGATCCTTGCATATATGCATTGTTATCAGGGAAATAGCGATACATTGTGCAGCGGACTAACTATCAGGGGCATCCCGGTCTAAACTAAATAGTCCCGGTGGGAATTTGTGTGTGCGCTAATTTCTTGCTAAACATTTTTGTTGATTTTTCAATATACCAGAACTCCTATTCTAAATTAATCTGACCCACATTTTATAGACCAATCGGCGCTTGGCGGGTGGTGTCGTCAGTATCAAGCGGTCGCGCTAACTTCCCAGGAAGGGATCGGGCAAAATTATAACACAAACACACAATAATTTATTCCGGAGGGGATACAAACGAAAAAGGTGTAGAAATAATATTTGATGAAAAAACGGCCAAGTCAATAAATGGACTTAACTATTACAGGCAAATTCTTAGAATACCGTGGTCAGACAGGAAGAAAAATATTGATGTTCTACAAAATCAGAAAATGGAAAAACATTGGCTTATAAACAGTAACATGTTTAGAAAATTGAAATACTTTGACCGTATAAACAGCATCATGTCTCAGAAACTGACATACTTAGGCTATGTTAAATGCCACCGTAGTTTGTAGGGAGTCACCGTGTCTCAGAAACTGACATACTTTGGCCATGTTAAATGCCACCGTAGTTTGTAGAGAGTCACCGTGTCACAGAAACTGAAATACTTTGGCCTTGTTAAATGCCACCGTAGTTTGTAGGGAGTCACCTTGTCATGGAAACTAAAATACTTTGGCTATGTTAAATGCCACCGTGGGTTCCAGGGAGTCACCGTGTCTCAGAAACTGTAATACTTTGGCCATGTTAAATGCCACCGTAGTTTGTAGGGAGTCACTGTGTCACAGAAACTGAAATACTTTGGCCATGTTAAATGCCACCGTAGTTTGTAGGGAGTCACCTTGTCATGGAAACTAAAATACTTTGGCCATGTTAAATGCCACCGTGGGTTCGAGGGAGTCACCGTGTCTCAGAAACTGTAATACTTTGGCCATGTTAAATGCCACCGTAGTTTGTAGGGAGTCACCGTGTCTCAGAAACTGTAATACTTTGGCCATGTTAAATGCCACCGTAGTTTGGAGGGAGTCACCTTGGTGAAGTGGATACGTTGCCTACTTTGCGCTCCGAAGGTTGTGGGTTCGATTCTGGATTACAACATTCGGTTAACGAGCACAGTTTTCTCGGATGAATACCAGGATATGTGGTAAGGCGGTGTGATATTGACCGCATCACCGCTCGAGTGTCGATTGGTCTATACATATATAAAGCTAGCGCCATGTACTTGATACACCTCAAAGCTTGTACAAGAAAACTGTAATTGACCTCTGGATTTTACCAATAAACCTGAGGAATAAAGGCCGACAGGAAAGTGCAATCGTCGCGAACTGTGTAGGTTACGATTTTCTTCTTTTTTTCTCCCCGTCAGAAAAAATATAAAAATATATCACCCTTGCGAGGATTCGACCCTGGGCTTCCCAAATGGAAGCCCAGTGTACTAGCCACTAGGACTGATGCTCCTCTATGTAATTAATAAAGGATCCAATTTCACCCCGTGCGGCGTATAGGGAATATGGTGCAGGCTTCAAATGTTTAGATCAATCGGAACTAGATGTGTAATAGGGTTAATACCACGCCGGTCGCCTTAACTCCCGTGGACATTTCCTGGTACCTATTTATAGGCTAGGTTGACGGGGGAGTCCAGGTCACTGGGGGACAAAATCCACGCCTCTTTGGGGATTCGAACACATGATCACCGAGCAGGCAGGCCAGCGAGCTAGTCAATCGAGCTCCCAATTCACTGCGTAAGGAACGTTAAATACGAAAAATACAAGTAAACAATTTAATATGGGGGACTTGTAAGATTCGTTTCTGCTGGCTGAAACAAGGTGACTTGTCTGTTTGCAGCAGTTAACAAAGGTTATTTCAAGGACAGGAGTATGCTAATAGCAATCTCGTGTTCTCCCGGAAAATAAAACCAGTCAGCCAAGCAGTGTATGGTACAACAACTCTCTTGACAAGGGCGACCACTTTACATTAAGTTTTACGGTAAGTTTTACCGCTGTTTGACGGTACATCTACATGAATACGTGGATGCTCATTATACGGCAACCACATCTCTAGATGATTGTCTTCTTGTTTGTTATATCCTGACTGCTGTTGCCCTGAAGTGTCGCAAAGAGGAGGTGGATGTTCTGTTTCTCGTTTGTCTTTTTGCTTGTTTTTTAACTGCTGCACGTTGTGATCAACCCCAGGTTGATTTTCTAGCAAATTGCCAGCTCCGTGGTGAAGGCGTTACAGACGTAGATCGTAATCCCGCATACCGCGTTCGAAACACATCTGCGGGAGATTTGGCAGCAGACCGCCTTGCGGTGGTTTTTTACGAAATGGTATGGGTGACGGCCGTTGAGGAAGTAATCACGAACTACTGAACCTAAACTTTCCAAGAGATCACAAGCAGCAAAAATGATGGGGTTGACTGTAAAATAATATGAAACTATTTTTAACAGAAAGAGAAGTAAACCTCAAATAATAATTTTAAAAATACCTTACAGCACACTCCTTACCAATAATAATAATAATAATAATAATAATAATAATAATAATAATAATAATAATAAATAAGTTATACTACGACACAACGACTCGTCGTTTCGATTATAGTAATTTTCCTCAGGAACAACACACACACACACATCTGAAGAAAATCATGAAATTAGAAGACTGTATAACATTAAAATATAACTGAAAAAGTCTCATTCATCTTTTTCACACGATCAGCCCGATTCGCTTGACAGCACTTCTCAGCGCTATCAAGCCTAGACGCCTAATAATTTCAAGCTACCTGATACGGGGGAGAATGGCACGCAAAAACAACAATAGAAAACCACAGCCAAGCAAGATGTGCAGTGTTGGAGTCGCAAAGACCGGACAGAAGACGAATGTGGAGAACCTACCTGTAAGCTGCAGCAAAGACCACGTAACTACAGTCAACTCAACTGAAGCTACCTCGAGAAAGACCGAGACCAGCCCACCACACACAAAAGCTAAGACAGCCGAGAAGAAGGAGGAGAAAGACACCAGAGGCGGCAACACCGACTCCAAGACAGCCAAATGGGTTGTAAAACGTGTCCAGGGGGAGCTGTCAGACGACGAAATCATGAAACAGCTGCAGAAAGAAAACCTCCACATCAGAATCCTGAAGGCACAGCGGATCCTGACGTACTCGAAGATACCAACCACACTGGCGGTCGTGACGACTGAGGGCAACGAGATTCCACACCTGGTGTCAATCAACAATATAACTCAACAGCCTGAATGGTTCCTACCAAGAATCAACCAATGCTCAAGATGCCAGAGGGCCGGCCACAGTCGAACAATCTGCCGCAGCAAGACGGAAATCTGCCGATACTGCGCCGACCATCACGCTTTTAAGGAGTGCCCGCTGGCCAAGCTGGACACCGACTTCAGAGCACCCAATAACAAGAGGAAGTGCGCCAACTGCCTGGGCAAGCATGGGGCAAGATACCTGGGCTGTCCGTACCTGCAACGTCACAGAGACGTCCTGAAGATAGCCACAACCACAAGAACACCATACAACGAAGCAATGCGGAGGTGCGAGACAGCCACGGGTTGCTCACAAGCGGAAAGAGTCCAACTGCAAAGCCAAATAGACGAACTAAAGACGCAAATCAAGCTACTCCTAACACCGCCACAAACCAACGAAAATGAAAGACTGCTTGCTGAAATGAAGGAGATACAGCAAAACATCAAACAAGAGATGGAGCGCATGGCCGAGTTGAAGAAGGAGAACGCAGAAATCTTACAAAGTATCAAGACCGAAAGAGAATTGCACAGAGCTGAAATGGAACGACTCCAAAACAAACCAACAGAAACCACACAAGAGCTAGCAGAGAAACCGCAAAACGAAAACCAAGACACCGGGCCTGAATCACAAACAAACCAGATATCAGAAGAATGCAGAGATGAGCACCCTGCCGGTCACTGGCATGGGCAGGTGCGCACCTTGGAGGAGATTCGAGAAAGTACAAGACGGGAGGAACGCATTCACCAGGAATACAAAAGGCGCTGGGAAGAAAGAGAAAGGAAAAAGCCCAGGAAACTCAGAAAACCGGTAGAGTACCCAGACACATATTATGACGCTGAGAGCGAGTTCGAATATTATATAGAGGACGGAGAGATCATCCCATGGAAGCTCAATGGAGAAGACCGTGAAAAGCAACATCAGCTATTTCTCGAAAACGAACGCAAGGAGGAAGAGAAAGACACCATCGAAAAACTCCTACGATCACTGCACAAAAATGGCCACAAAAACACCAAATAAAAGTCCTTTTAAGGACTGAAATCAGCCAAGCCAGACGAGCCAGGAGCCTTCACCAGCCAAACAAATCACCAGAAGAGCCAGAAGCCAATGCCACCAAATCAAGCTATTTGAGGAGATGCAATGCAAATGGAAACAAACCTACAAGAACCAGACATCACTCGTAAGAGAGCAAAAGTAAAAACAAGGGTGAAAAGACCCACACAAACCCACGGGTCGACTATCTAACCAACGCTGAAAGAAGCAGGTTGAGGGAGACCGAGTTTGCCATTTTTGTTTTTCAAATCGGAATCGGAATCGGAATATGACCCCTTGGATGAGCCCAAGGTGAGCCCCTATGTGTCGGCTATGCAATTATGGAAGCCTCCTTGGGTGGCGGGGGAATGTCTATGGTCTGCCCCTGCTTTCCCTTGAGGGTTGACGGTGATGTTTTTTGACCGTTATAACTTGACCAGCTGGGATGTGGACGACACCACAACAGTGAAAGTCAAATGTCCCTCGAAACCTGCAGGAAGGTTAACCCGGTAAACAAACACCCGCAGAAGTAGGATGTGTCGGCCTAAGAGCGCAAACAAACTTGGCACAACGCAAAAACGTCCGAGTGAGAGTGGAATATCCTTTGAAGCACCCGGGAAGGTTAACCCGGTCAGCAAACACCCGCAGAAGTCGGATGTGTCGGCCTAAGGGTGCAAAACTTGGCACAACACAAAAACGGTTGAAAAAACACTCCGGATGAACGCAGAAGAAGGGGATATTTAGATTTCCTCAATGTCTCTTTAACTCAATCCAATCTAGTCATCTCTTGATGGGATGTCCTCTCGTCTTGTACCCAAATATTCTCATGCAGAATGCTTTAGCCGCTGGCCGATCTTGCTCCATTCTAGCCGAATAGTCCAGCCATTTAACTCTTTGTTGTTGTATAAAATCAGTAATAGATGTTATCCCTAAACTTATTCTTAGCTTCTTATATGTCTGGCTATCTCTTATTATTTTCCCTGCTGTGTTTCTTATGCGTCTCATCTCACAAGTCACGATTTTACGACTGTGTGTTTGTAGATCTAGACCTCTAGATTACATCGTATACAGGCATTATTCTTCTACATTTGGCTGCATTACGTTGAAATAGGCAATTATAATCTGGAACATTGCGTGGCAGGCAACTGCCTTGACATGTCGCATTTATTTTTATTAGCCTTTATCAATACCCGCCGGTGTTTGTGGCCTAGGCGTGGTGAACATTCGAAGTCAGCCGAGCGCGATTTGGAAACAGATCACTCTGCGTTATTTTCGCAACAGTATGAGCGTCGACCGTTTAGAAAACAATGACAAATTACTGAACATTCAATTGCCTAGAAAATGAGAAATAACAAATCCAATGCAGTCGAATCCTCACTCGGCATGTCGTGGCAGTGTGACACTGTGTCTCCTTAACTCCTTAGCCTCAGGCGCTGAACGTTATGTATCCAACATCAGATATAATCAGGTATAGTAAGTATAGTTAGTATCATCAAGTGTTTTAAGTAAGTAACGCCTGATATCATCAGGTAAGAGAGTGGGTCTCGACCCGCTAGATAGGCTACACAGTTTAAATTCACACTACTTACCGGGTCAGTCTCTCTTGGCCCTGTAATAATTCCGCACTATGCTTGAGGGGAAAACATGAACATAATGTAAATCAGCTCGGCAAATCTCGTTTCACAATGAAAACATTAAGCGCCTAGTGCCTAATGACAGGTAATTTAACACGACGAGGGGTGAATCTCATTTGGACTGGTCGCGTCTGCATTTCGTGAATAGATAAAACAAAGTGTGCCTGTATGTGGGAGCGTGTGCGGTGCACATATGTGTGCTTGTGTGTGTGTGTGTGTGTTTGTGTAAGTGCGTGTATTATGTGCGTGCGAATCTGAGAAAGAGAAGCTGGTGATGGTGATGGTGGAATAGTATAAAACAGTGTTTCCCAACCTTTTTTGTGCTATGCCCCACCCAAGCCTTTCTAAAATGCTTATGCCCCTTTTCTCTCTCCCTCTCTCTCTCTCTCTCTCTCTCTCCTCTCTCTCTCTCTCTCTCTCTCCTCTCTCTCCCACCCCCCCCCCCCCCCCCCCCAACATATACATTATCTTTAATATTCAAAAATTGAAATGTTCACTAAAGAAACTTGAATGATAGGTTTTAGGAAGAAATAACTAGGAAATTATCGAGCAAACACAGTAAGTAAATTTTCAAAACATATAATGGAGAACTACAATATACAAAACACTGATTAGACCAGTTGTGCTGTATGGCTCTGAAAACTGGAGTACAACTAAAGGAGACGAAACCTTGTTACAAATTTTTGAGAACAAAGTCTTATGACGCATCTTTGGGGATGCACAAAGTGGAGAGTGGAAACGAATAAGCAACAAAGACATTTATGATCTGTTTAAGTCCCCGCTAATCACTGGTATCATGAAGGCTAAGAGACTGTAATGGCTGGGGCATATAGAAAGAATGGAATATAATAGGGAAACAAAACTCGCTTACACTCAAGAAATAAATGACCATAGACCCCGAGGTAGACCAAGAAGACGGTGGAGAGATAATATACATACAGACCTACAAGCACTTGGAATCAGCGACTGGCAAGAGAAGGTCAACCAGAGAGACGAATGGAGACGGATTGTATCTGCAGCAAAGAACCTCAATGGCTCGGAATGCTGAAGAAGAAGATAATGAAGAACTGCAGTTCAAGTACACAATTATTTTAATGAAAGATTTTTCTATATTATTTTAATTATTAGTAATTATTTATTATTTAAATTTAGTGAGATCCTTGCGCTTGATGCTTGCTACAAAGAGATTTGTCAGGTTCCAATTTAGTTAACTTCAGTCTCAAGTCTCCCCGTTTTGTTATGTCCAGCCGATTTCTTCCATTTTCGAATTGCCCCCCTTAACAATCGAATTGCCCCCCTATGGGGCGTGGGCCCCACGTTGGGAAACACTGGTATAAAATGTTGATTAAAGAGTACGAAGATTCTTTTGCAGTTTGTAGACTATTTAACGATGATTTACGGAATCTGTAGTGGATAGAGGTTAGTGCGTTTGCCAACCAAGACAGAGTTCTTCTTCTGCGTTCATACGGAATTGTTGTTTTTTTTCGGACGTGATTGCGTTGTGCCTGTTTACAGCAGAGCTGCGTTCTTGCGCCGTTAGGCCTACACATTCCGACTTCTACGGGCATTTTTTTGACCGGGTTAACCTTCCCGGAGAGACAGGGTTCAATCTTCCGCAGAATCAGGATTATATTTGTTATGACCTGTGCGGCCTTGGGGTCAACCCAGCCTCTGAAATATTGGTCCCATACAATTTTCATAGGTTAACCAAGGTATGGCTGTAGGCCGTTCAGAAACAATGGCAAACTACTGGACGTAAACTTGCCAAGATATTACAACAGCAAAAAATGCTAGTGTTGACTGCGACGTCCTGTAAATTATATGCAAGTAACTTAACTTCCATACAGCAAGGGTGGAGGTCTCTGTGTGTGTGTGTGTGTGGGGGGGGGGGAGGGGTGGGGGGGTAATGACGACAATCCCCGTAGTAGAAACCTGCAGTTGGCATATTTGTGTTAGAACTAGCACATCTTCTTAGGCCTGAGTTCACCGAGGATTAGGTGGCCATTCTTTCCCACACACGGCGAACTCCGAGAGCTGACATCCAACCGTCGTCCGACAGAGTTCATGCGATTATCAACGTAGCATCCACTACACAGGTTCCATATAATATTTCAGCACTCTCTTTCTTACATTCAATGAAAGAGTTTATTACAAATATACTATTCATCTTCTGAATTGCAGCCGTTGCTCTACCTATTCTGCTCATTATCTCAGACACGCATCTTCTTCCATCCGATGTTATCTTTACCTTCAAATATTCTCTATAGACTATATAACAAGTGATAATGGGTATGCACACAGATTTCAATGTGTATGTCTATTGCGTGTTTTAATATTTACTTCTCTCCTTTCTTCACTGTGTGTTTCAGTCAAGACCTGTGCGTGTATTTCTCGAACAATTGCGTTGAAGAGATGGTAATCACTTACAAGTGCAATCAATACTGATTCATCAGAGAAGTAACGGCTACAGCAGGATATAACAATAGGAAATATAAATAGTTAAGTATGTATATCTCCTGAACTGAACTTCTGCGCAGCTTTCAAAACAACGAAGGATTTGTGTGTTAATATTATTCAATTTAATCTTGCCAAGAAATCACCAACAGCGGTAAAAGTCTGGTGTTGACAGCGATGTCCTGTAAAGGATATGCGGGAAAAAAATTATATTCAAAAATGTGTAGTTTATTGTATACGTGTGTACCCTGTGTTCGTGTTTAGTATATCTCACTTTTCGCAGGAGCTACTATCAGCGTGTATTGCGGGATGTGCGTGTTGACTGCACGTGCGGTATATTGTATCTACATTCGCAGGTGTTTCTTCACATTAGTGTCTTGTTTTATTCAACGTTACGATGGTGTTAGGTGTTTCACCTCATAAAGAGGGTTCAATGGCGGTCTGAATGCGAGTGTATCGACTTTATTGCTTCGGGTTTTAAGATGACTCAGTCTCTTTCCACATGGCAGCCTGCCGAAGGCGTAGCAACACAGCTCGAACTCCGTAGCTCAAGCGACGACCCCTGGGGTCTCCGAGAAAAGTTGCATTCGTGGGCGAAATGATAGAGTTTGGAATCGAACACACAACTTTCGGGCGCTGGGAAGGAAGCTTAACCACTTCACCGTGGTGACCCTCAATACGGAATAATGTCAGTTCAATGCAATAGTTTGAGAAATAAATGCACAGGTGGTGATTGGTACACATAGTGAAGAAAGGACAGAAGTAAAGAGGAGAAGACACATTAGATATGCATATAGAAATCGGGTGTGCTTACCCGATATTCCCCTATTGTCTGCTATACCGTGGGGTATCATATTTTATTGATACTATTTATCCTAATATGATCAAAGTTTCGCGTCTCTACTGGAGTTTTTTTTCCCCTCTTCTAAGTTATCTCATTAAAGTGTTGTAGATGTATAGCCGGAATATCACATTCACTTTAGCTAACGAAAACATGACACTTCATTACATCAACCTTTTCGAACATTAGTCATCAAGTTTTAACTGCATATTTCCGCTAGCTGAACATGTGAAGAAATGCCAGCTGATTAACTTGATTCAGTGCAATGGGATGATTAATCGTCTTAAGCGATTTCCCGCATCTGTCATGGGTTTATATATCGCTTAAATGTTGTCATTGCGTTATTATACAACATGTAAGCTACCATATTAACAACTTTTAAGCTATAACTGTGACACACAGCTAGTTCCCTTCTTCCGCCAACGATTTTTGTTTAGAAAATGAAAACAATGTTTTTCCTTTGTGAATTTGAGTAACGAAGACACAAACAATAGATTGCACGATTTATTGTCTGGCAGATTTCGCTGAATCTTACATACTGCAGAATTCACACAACATAAAGTAAATAACTAGATATATCTTTCAAGCTGAAATATACACATGTTAGCACATTAATGTCAAATGCCTAACGCGGTAATTTAAAACTGACTTTCTGTTTGCACAAAACTGGCTGTCACAGTCCTGATTTGCAATCAATAAAGGCTCGTGGTGACTAACAGATGTGATAACAATCACTCACACAGAATGAATGTACATAACACACGGTGACATCTCTCAACTACTTTAATCGCACTTCTCGCAAACAGCAATCATAACTGGCTTCGCTCAACTCGGCGATAATGCCATTTCAATATACATATACATATACATATACATATACGGCCGTACCTGGCAGTCATTGCCAGGCGCCAGTGATGAAGACCCGGGGAAGATTCTGACACTGACCTATGTAGATTAATCATGATGGCTTCTGCAAACTTTAACAAGCGACTAGTTTATGTATTAAACAGCACGTGAAACGCACTGTCTCTATCAATCACATGACCAGTTTCCAAAACGTGCCTATCTACATAGGCCAGTTTTGTGCAAACAGAAAGACATGAGAGTCAGTTTAAAATTACCGCGGTAGACAACTGGCATTACTGTGCCAACATTTTTGTTTAGTCCAAACCTACTTTTTGTTTGCCATTGAATCACTTAAGTCAGTCAAAGTAAAGGATACTTTACGAGTAGTCTCGAGGTATGGTGTCCGCCTCGAATGCTAGAGGTCCCGGGTTCAAGCCCAGGTGAGGGCCGGGATTTTTTTTCACGTGGACTTCTAGTAACAAAATTTCCCTTGATCTCTGGGTAGTGAGATCGGACGCCCGGGTGTATTGTTTCGCACGTAAAAAATCCTTGTTCGTATATCCTTTACAGGACATCGCTGTCAACATCAGTATCTTTCAGCTGATTGTTGATTTCTTAGGAAGATTACGCTCAGTAGTTTGCCACTGCTTTCTGAGCGGCTGGCTCACATACCCCGTAAGTCACCAACGCGGCGAGAACCGCTACCAATTCTCGCGCAAGTTACGTTCGTTACGTCGATATACGGGGTTACGGAGAAAGTCGCTAACTCTAGGCCAGGGAGTTCGGCAAAAAATCCTTTGGCAGTTGGAAATCGAAACAGAGTAGCCCAACAGCGCTGCTCGGGAAAATTTCGAGTTTAAAATCTACCCAGAGTATTTCAGGATCCTCGACGGTGCTACGGAGTTCATGCACTGAGCTGAGATTCTCCTGACTCAAGCTTGAGTTAAGAAAAGAATGGAGCACTTATGGGTTTCACTCGTGTGCCATGATGTTGATCCGTCGACTAAAGTAAAGTAAAGGACAATTGTGCGAGCCTTGAGGTGTGTAGGGTGTATGAGGCTAAACCCATATGTGTATAGACCAATCAGCTCTCGATGGGTGATGTGTTGTAATACCACGCAGGCCGTCTTTACTTCCCATGACATTTCCTGGTACACATTATGGGCTGTGTTGACCTGGCAGCCCAGGTGAATGTAAGAAAACGGCCTGGAAAACATCACCCCCGGCCTGGCAGCCCAGGTGAATGTAAGAAAACGGCCTGGAAAACATCACCCCCGGCCTGGCAGCCCAGGTGAATGTAAGAAAACGGCCTGGAAAACATCACCCCCGAGCTGGCAGGCACGCGAGCTAACCATTAAGCTTCCTTCTACACAGAGTTTAAAGCTAGTTGCGTAACCTTTACAGAACGTCGCAGTCAATCCTAGCAATTTAAACTTTAATTTCTTTACAAGTTTACTTTCAGTAGTCTGCCATTGCTTTCTGAACAATCGGCACTTATACCATTGCACGAAAACCAGCGCAAGCCGATCTGCTTTCAAATAGCTCGCTGCTGTGTCTTCGAACGTGATATGAGGGATTACTAAGTGCGTACGTACCCCTTCGACACATCGATGACTAATAATTTGACAGAGTGACTTATGAATATAAATGTTTCATTTATTTATTTGGTTGTTTCGGGATTTGAGATTTAAATATTGAGCACAACCCACTACTGGCAACGCTGATAGTATTCTGGTATGAACCTAAGGCCTATCTACGTCAATGTAGATCCACATTGACGTGGATAGGCATTAGGTTCATGCCAGAATACTATGAGCGTTGCCAGTAATGGGTTGTGCTCAATATATAAATGTTACAGACCATGTTCTAAGAATATCTTGGGTAAAGAAAAGAACAAATGCATCCATACTTCAAGATCTGAGTATTGAAGAAAGCTGGCTATTAAAGACGATAAAACAAAGAAAATTGAAATATCATGGTCACTTGAAACGATTGGAGTGAACAATAATGGAGGGGTATATGCCTGGGAAGGGAGGAAAAGAAAGGCCAAAGAGAAGATGGGTGCAGGATGTGGTGGATGATCTCCAGATGGGTGTATCGGATGCGGGACAGAAAGTTGTCGTGGGAGCGAAGTTCTGCAAAGGACATGCTACTGAATGAATGAATGAATGAATGAATGAATGAATGAATGAATGAATGAATGAATAAATAAATAAATGAATGAATGATGTAATAATTAAGTAAGACGAAGTCAACAGAAATCGTGCACAGTGATGCCCGGCAGTTTGGTGCACTAAAACATGATAAGCTGGTCCTGGCTAAACTGAAGGAAAGACTGGCCACCTATATCTTCCTTTGCATTCAGGCCTCACAATTTCATGACCCTATCGCAACACAGACTCACAGCAGGAAGATGTTTCATTGTAATTTTTTTTTTAATTTACATCACTGTATGAGGTCTGGTTTATTTACTCTTGATGTATTGTGTCGGAACGAGTTGAAAATAGAATTATTGAAGCATGAAATAAGAAATCTTATTGTACAGAGAAGATAAGCATATCAGTGGCCCTGGCACATAAAAGTATAAGTTCACGCTATATAATGTTATCAAGGACAAGAAGTCAATACCCTGGTATCTATGTGTGTCTTTCGGCGTCTGACATTAACTCTTAGAATACTAGTTCAAACATGTATAAACCTATGAGGCAAGATACATTACCAGTACACCAACATTAACGTGCCCATTTAATGGCTGTAAAGCTATCCGTTTGTGAGAGAACATGGGCCTGCGGAAAGCTGTGAAATTGTGGTTACAACAAGTGATTTGTGTAGTTGTTAACTAATGTTAACCGATTTAGCGTCAAACGCAACGTAGATTTGAATCAAACAAAAATGGATGGCGGAAAACAGGAAATATTAATTTATCATATTATGACTTAAAATGTGTTAGTATGGTAGCAGACATGTTTAAAAAGTTAGCCGCATATCCTTTGCAGGACGTCGCAGTCAATACCAGCATTTTTTTGCAGTTGTGATCTCTTGGCAAATTTACGTTCAGTAGTTTGCCATTAGCCGGTCTCCCTGGCCTACGGGTTAGCGACTTTCTCCGTAATCATGTATACTCTCGTGAGTAACGTAACGTGCGCGAGAATCGGTGGCGGTTCTCTCCGCGTCGGTAACTTACGGGGTATGTGAGCCGGTCTCTCAGAAAGCAATGGCAAACTACTGAGCGTAATCTTGCCAAGAAATCAACAATCAGCTGGAAGATGCTGACGTTGACAGCGATGTTCTGTAAATGATATGCGAATAAAAAAACAAGTTTCCCATTGCTTTTTGAACGACCGGCACCCATATCATTTCGTAAAGAACCAACGCAAGACGATCTGCTGCAAAAATCACCCACAGCTGTGTTTCGAGCGCGGGTATGTGGGATTAAGAACTGCGTCCGTAACCCCTTCGCCACGAAGGTGGCAGCAAACATGTAATATATATCACATTAAGGGGGATGCATCGGGAAATCTACTGTATATACCCCAATGACAGATACGGGAAGTCGCTTAAGACGATTAATTATCCCATGACACTAAATCTGTTATAAACAGTCTAGCCAATTGTGATTGGATGAGCCAGGTGGAGGCGTGCGATATATTCGCTGTTTAAATCTGTTAAACAGTCTAGCCAATTGTGATTGGATGAGCCAGGTGGAGGCGTGCGGTATATTGCTGTTTAAATCTGTTAAACAGTTTAGCCAACTGTGATTTGGATGAGCCCACTGGAAAGGCGTGTGATATATTCGCTGTTTAAATCTGTTAAAAACAGTCTAGCCAGTTGTGATGGATGAGCCCACTGGAAAGGCGTGCGATTTATTAGCTGTTTAAATATGTTAAACAGTCTAGCCGATTGTGATTGGATGAGCCAGCAGGAGGCGTGCGATATAGTTGCTGTGTAAATCTGTTAGTCTAGCCAATTGTGATTCGATGAGCCAGCTGAAGGCGTGCGATATACGCGCTGTTTACCTCAGTTTGTCACGAGGTGATCGAGAAGTGAAGTCCAATTTGTTTTGGTGCATATCCCTTACAGGATGTTGCAGTCAACATCAGTAGTTTGCCATTGCTTTCTGAGCGGCCGGTTCACTTATCCCGTAAATTACCAACGCGGGGAGAACCGCTTCCAATTCTCGCGAGCTGCGTTATCCTACATCGATAAACGGGATTACCGAGAAAGTCGTTTAACTCCTCGGTCAGGGAGACCAATACATAAGTGAAAATTAGTTTGATGTAGAGATAAAGTGGCGATTTATCTTTGGCTGTTTATTTATCTATCTGTCTGTCCAGCTGTCATTGTTTATGTCCACAATGTCCGTTTGTTAGTTGTTGTTTTGTTTTTCTATGTGAATGTAACTTGCACAATAAATAAATTGATGTACGAATGATGAGTGGTTGAAAAGGCTGAATGTAAGACGGGCCTGCGTACCCAATTTGTGACCCTTTGAAAATAAAGTCCGTTCGTTCTGTAAGAATTTAAATGAACATATGTAGGTGTGGCCTTTGTGTGGATGAGTGCGTGTGTCTAGCTGTGGGTGCAGGCATCCGTGCGTGTATATATGTGTGTGTAAGTGTGTGTGTGTCTGCTTGCCTGTCTGCGTGCAAGGATGGAATGATGGATGGCTGGATGGATGGATGGATGGATGGATGGTAAAAAGGTAAGTAGTAGGCATGTCCATACGCACAGAATATCTATGGACATATTTATTAAGTATATGCCATCCATCTCTGCTTGATGGTTCAAGACTACGATAGCCACCTAACGCCCTCTGCTGCCTCATACCAATAACAAGTCTTCTTAGTAAGCGGATGGGCTCTAGATATGTGAACTTGTGAAGGAAACAGCTTCGACAAGACCAAATCTCCAGAGATGCTCTCTCTCTCTCTCTCTCTCTCTCTCTCTCTTTCTCTCTCTCTCTCTCTCTCTCTCTCTCTCTCTCTCTCTCTCTCTCTCTCTCTCTCTCTCTCTCTCTCTGTGGAAAAAACAAATAATATTCTGTCGAGTCAAACGGCCTATGTAGATCTTGACTGTGCCAATGGTATGGTATTTCCTCTAATAACTGAAATAACACGGCGTCTGCTTGATTGTCAAGCCTACCTGTGAGTGTGGTTATCTAATTCTTAGGTTTAGAACTATACTTCCTATTTGTCTGATGTTCCAATAACCCCGTGAACAATGCCGAGAGTAGCGTAGCTAATGGTAGGGTCTCAACCCCTGGTCAGGCCAAGGGATAGAGAACAGGCCAAGTGATAGAGACCAGGCCACGGAGACGCAAACCTGCTGCCTTTTAGCCAGACTCGGGACAGTGAAAAGTAAAGTAACGTAAACCCGAAGAAAAAAAAAATGCTTGTCGAAATCGGGTTTTATAATCTACAGGGTGGCGATAACGTGTAACGGAACTCGCTTTATGACTTCACGATTTCAAAAAAAAAAAAAGTAAAACGGTGCTAATCCCTTGGATTCCTGCTCAGTGGCGATAATGCTTCCCCCCCCCCCCGATCCACCTACAAAAAGGGCCCATACAATACGACCTTCCCTCCTGTAGTGTGGCACAGGAGGCTATGGTATGAGCCATTGACCAAACACTCCGGAGATTCAACATACAACTATGGAACGCAAAATGGGTCACATACACACAAAAAAATGCCCATAACAAATCGCCTTTATGAAACCAAATTATATGACATGCAACCAAGAGCCATTCTCGACACCAATCACAGATATTCAGGCACAGGATATCAAGTCATACGTGACAGAAACACTCCAGAGAAGACAGATATTTAAACTGTATCAGGAGTTTCAATATTGTATTTCACCAAGAACCGAAGTCGTATTTCTTCAGCTGTCGCAAAATAGTGCAAGGTATGAACAAAATGTGGGATGTAAGACGTCACCACTTTCGTGTAGTAAAAACTCCGCCGCACGACAGGGGGCTTCTAATCATCAGAAGCGGTCTCCCTCGCCGAATGTTTGTGATTTCTCACCTTCTTGACATTCTCAGGGGGCGGGTCCGTCTGGGTCATAACTCCCGGCCGCTTTTCTCCTGTGGTCAATAGACAACTTCGGGACGTTTGTGATAGTATATTTCCCTTATCAACATCGCTAAGTGCGTCTGCCCAGAAGCCATCTCACCCTCGGAGGGCATCTACCAGGGTTGACAATACACCCTAACTGACCGCGGGAAAACTAAGCTTCTTCCCCCGGCTGTTGACATCAGTCATCATCCTCCGCCTTGGTGGCAAGCTATAGCCCAGTCAGTAGACGTCGCTGCTGATGCGTATGCCTTTAACGTACTATTAATCTGCTGTAAACCAAGGCCGAGAACTATGAGAATACGTGTCGTGTGAGCCAATACAGGTTTACTGCTACTATAAACAGATCATGGCGTCGCTGTTATTAACACTGTTAAATGGCTGTCAAGGGATGTCTTGCATTTTAACTCGCAGAATTTCACTTCAGTCACATTCAGAAAACGACATAAAACACAGATTCATTTACCCTTTTTGTTCTCTAATATTTCTCATTAATGGCGCATAATTTTCCCATGTGAATGCATCTTGCACTATTGATGAACGAAAGATGAGTGACTGGAAGGGCAGAATGTAAGACGGGCCTGCGTGCCCAATTTGTAACACTTCGAAAATAAAGATCAATCAATCAATCAATCAATCAATCAATCAATCAATCAATCAATCAGTCTTCTTCTTCCTCTTCTTCTTCTTCTTCTTCTTCTTCTTCTTCTTCTTCTTCTTCTTCTTCTTCTTCTTCTTCTTCTTCTTCTTCAACATTCATTTGACAGTGCTTATTTGTTCCTATGTGAATGCATAATGCACTATTGATGAACGAAAGATGAGTGATTGGGAGGGCCGAATGTAAGACGGGCCTGCGTGCCCAATTTGTAACCCTTCGAAAATAAAGATCAATCAATCAATCAATCAATCAATCAAGCAAGCAAGCAATCAATCAATCAAGCAATCAATCAAGCAATCTTCTTCCTCTTCTTCTTCTCCTTCTCCTCCTTCTTTGTTCATCTGAAATATTTGTTTTTGAGGTAAAAGCATTGTGCCTGTGTATAGCAGAGCGACGATTTTTGCGCCTTTCCGTCGGCATATCCAACTTCGTCAGGCGTTTGTTGGCCGGATTAACCTTCACGGATGGGTAATCTTATAACCTGTTCGTCTCTAAGGTGGTAGAAGTGGCCCTTTTAGTTTATGCACTGATGACGTCGGCTATATGTAATGAATACATCCTACTGCATATTGAATAAACAATGTAGGATATCTCTGGTAACCTCATGTTTCATCTGGGCGGCGAAAGATACAGATCTGAAGCAAATGTTGTTTAAGGCCAGGAAAGAAGTCGGCGTAAGATTACACCCCTGATACGATTGTAAAAACATGCATAAACCAGTTCGGTGTTTACATTAAAGTAAAAGAAAGCTAAGAACCTTTCTTACGCACCATGAGGCTACTTGGCTTATTGGGGGTAACCCCATATTTTGTATAGACTAGTGGCTACTCAACCAGGTGGACATTATCTCGCCGGTTCGCCTTTACCCTAAAAGACATCACCTGGTTTCCATTGTAGACTCGGGCTAACTGGGATTCATTTTCAAAATCCAACTCGGTGCGAATTCGAACCCATGCGCACCGGGCCGACAGGCTAAACTACTAGCCATTGAGTCACCGTGGCTGACGCGTGTACATGAATAATGTAACACTCGCCGAGTCCACAACAAGGAAACAGATGAGTAACTTATATATGTGGTTGATTAATTCATGACATTAACACTGGCGATAACCGTGAGAATACGCCTGCACACTGTAGATTTATTATTACTGCCAATAGTTCGTTACGTCCCTTTCAATTACAATGGATAAATCACCCCCCCCCCCCCCCCCCCCACATACACACACACACACACACACACGCACACGAAACGTAGACGGTAAGCTTTACTAGAACACGATCACAAGTAATAAAATGGACGTTGCAGCCAAAGCCTTCGTCAGCACACAAACAACAAGTAAACAAACATCGACACAACTACACGAAAAACACTAGATGATAATATGTATACATATACTTATAACAGAGCTTCTTAGTCATATCCTGCATGTTTTTTTCGCATTTTAAACTCAGTATTTCGTTCGAGAAAATATTTAACCAAGTCAAAACATTCAATTATTTGGGGCAGTAGTAACATCAGATGGAAGATGCATGTGAGAGAGAGAGAGAGAGAGAGAGAGAGAGAGAGAGAGAGAGAGAGAGAGAGAGAGAGAGAGAGAGAGAGGAGAGAGAGAGAAGAGAGAGAGATATATAGAGAGAGATAGAGAGAGAGAGAGAAGAGAGAGAGAAGAGAGAGAGAGACAGAGAGAGAGACAGAGAGAGACAGGAGAGAGAGAGAGACGAGAGAGAGAGAGAGAGAGAGAGAGAGAGAGAGAGAGAGAGAGAGAGAGAGAGAGCAGAAGCAAACGAAGCATCTGAGAAGATGAGAAATGCTTCATGTAATGAATAACTGCCATTGAATGTCAGCAAGAGAATAATGAAATGTTACATCGAACCTGTTCTGCTGTATGGCAGCAAATCTTTAAATGTGAACGAAGAAAATAGGAAACGCTTGCGGGAATCAGAGATGTAGTTTCTGAGACGAATGTTGGACAGTCAAAACAGATAACAACAATTGCCTGGAAGATGTTAATGAAGTAGAGCAGTATACATAACTATAAGAAAGAGATCAACGTTTTTGTCAGAGTCTAGAATAGTGCAGTGATGCAGTGACATCGTTACGCCCGCCAGGCGACTTAGTCCCCAGCAGGGATGCCGTAACTTCGTTACGCCGCCAGGCGAGTAGTAGTTACCTGCCTGCGAAGTTGCTGGCTGACAAAACGGCCAGCGGTCAGGCAAGGACGACGCAAGACGCACGCATGCCTCGTGAACCCATTCAGGGGGGGAGGCAAGTTGCGGCTATAGGCAGACGCTCTGGGACGTGGACTCGACTGGCGCATGATGAGAGAAAGGCGTTGTGTGGTTTCTGTGCCTGAAAGTCGAGTGTCTGGACATCTTGAGAGATAGACTGTGAGCTGTATTGTGTATGTAAGTGTATTGAAGTGTAAAGTATATCTTTTAGTGACATCGTATTGTATATGTCTGTAAATAAATCCTTTAACGTTGTGTCGTTGAGTCTCAAGTCAAATCACGTTGTACGTGTACTGTCCACATGTGTTAGGTTAGCGAGCCCAAATTTAAGACCCTGACATGGTGGACGTGGTGGCATTCGCGGTTTGAAAAGAACGTGTTTTTGTGATTAAAATTTAAAAATAGATTTGTGAACTTAGAAATTTGTCAAACTTTATAGTACATGTAAATGTGATCGGGAAAGGGTCATTTTTTATATATTTCTACAGTGTTTTTAAACATGGAGACTAAATGTAAAAGTACGTGCATACAAAGTTCGATTTGTAAACGGAAAACATTTTGATTGTTGAACTTGTCCCGTTTTGACCTGTCGACATTGTGATCTTGTCGCCATTGTGACCTTGTCGCCATCTTGTAAAATTTATGTCTATGTCCTTACTGAATGTCATCTTGAGAAGTGATGTTCATCAATGTTGAGAGTGTTTAGATATATGAGATTTCTTTTGAATTTATTTTGGAAAAGCAGAAAGTTTGGGGAAAAAAAGTGACTTGTGTTGTGAAAAAAAAAAATTGTTGGAAAAAAGGAAAAAAAAATAAAACAATCCTTTCCCCCCCAAAAAATTTAACCAAACCCTAAAAAAAGGCCTACCAA